>CM060988.1:194268064-194738064 GCA_030765065.1 Deroplatys truncata | reverse complement strand
AATAAGATTTTTAAAAATGTTTTTACTTTAGGGTGCCACGGTGATGCAGAAGTTATTAAGAATTCTATGGCATTTATGGTGGGTTCTGGAGTGGAATATAAATTTTTTGAATTTGTTGGTTTATGGATGTGAGGAAAAGTGCTGATTAGTTTAAGGCATTGTTTGTTTTCTGAATGTATTTTCCTGTCAACCATATCTTTTGCATGTGTTAGAAGTTATAATTAATAAATTAAAATGTGTAAAAAGTTAAGTAATTTTTGTGTTGCAGCAGGCGGAAACGCGAGAATTCCTATGACATAGACAATATTGTTATTCCCTACAGCATCGCAGCTGCTACGAGAGTGGAGAAATTACCATATAAGGAAATACCTACGCCAAAGTAAGTACACATCATCATTGTATTCAGTTTTACATAGATTGTATATGAAATATGAGCTGAAGCTTACCTGGCATTGTGAATACTCTTAGATTTTTCTCGGACTTCCAGCCAGGTGTTAGAGTTTGTAAGAAACCGACGTTTCCGGAACGTACATTGTTCCCGTCTTCAGGGTAGCTGAATGATGCAAAATTTGGTGTCCTCTATATTTATATTAATGTCTGTGGTGCTTAAGTCCAGACCTCTTAGAAAACAGGTTGGGTATTCTGAGGTGATAAAAGGTGCAGAGATTATAGAAAATCATTTGGTCAAGTAGCTGTCTGTGTTGGTTTTGTGTGTTTCTGTCCTGGTTTTGATACATTTTTTAAGGCTGGTTTCCAGGCCGTGCTTAGCTGTAGTCTGGAATCTTGTTCAGGTTTCCTTTCTCAGATGAGATGGCTAAAACTTCCTTCACCCTCCATTGCCAATGACCTGCACACTTGGCTAATGCAACTGTTCTGCCAAAGTTGACCCTGTGGTCTTGTTCGAAACAGTGTTACGCTAGACCCAATTTTTCTGGCCACATCAGACATATACTTATGTTGTGTTCAGCAATCCTTATGGATATTGTTCTTCCGGTTTGGCCGCCGCATTCACCTGGGACTCTCAATTCAAGGTTGTCTTTGAGTGGTCTGATAAAGTTTCTCATTTTGGGCGGAGGTAAGTGGATTGTATTGATGTGTTTAGCTAACAATCTGCTAATTGTACTTGATAAATTGTCAGTAAAAGGAATACAAGCAATTGATTTTTCTGTAGTCAGTTGTGTACTGGTGGGCTATTTGCATGTGCTTCTTTTGATGGAGGCTTTGATGTCATCTGTTGCATAGTTGTTCTGCAGAGAGTGTTTCTGTTCAGTTTCTAGCCAACTACACCTGGCTGGAAGCCCGAGAAAATCTAGAGTAGATTATTTATGTTTACATTCAGGGAAAACTCGTCATGATGTTACAACAATACTAAAATATTTTTAAAGAAATAAAAAATTGTTAGTATCCAGTTTAAGAATGGTTGGTTGTTTTCCTCCCTCATTGGTTATAAAGTTCCTACTGGTATTTAAAAAGTATATCTTTCTGTTATTTACTTTGTGTACCACTTACCTATAGTAGGTAGAGGAAAAATTGTATTCCAACCAGAAATTTCATATCAAGTTTTCATCAGAAATATGTTTTGAGGTTTCCTGAACCCCTTAGCCCCTGCCCCAAAAAAAAGAAATCGAAAAAGAAAAGCATTACTTAGGTACCAAACTTTCAAATATTATTTCATTGCATATATCACCTCCGTCCACTACCTGTGGAATAAGAGCTGGTCATTAAAACACTATTAAAAATCTGATGTGTTGCACTCACATGATTTTCACTACTTTTGTACAAACTATTTTTACAAGCGCATATTCTCCACCTACTTCATGTTAATCGAGATAAACATTTGTAGAAACTATCTTATTGCTAATGTTCTTGAAGGTGCAAAAAAAAAAAAAAATGTATATGACAAATTGTGTTTTAACAAGATCTACATCTTTTTGTACAGTAAAATTTTGTCTTATCTCTTACGGTTTACCAGTTATGCAAAAGTTATTCAGAATGAAGAGGACTTTTGGGGACATTCCCAGAAAATTCAAGATATGCATTTCATTTTCCATGAAAATATCTTAAGCACATGATATTTAATCAAATTGTTAGCCATTTTTGAGAAAATGAAAATTTTCGAAAAATGTTCCATATAAAGGGTAGTCTGGGGTGAGGGGGTTTTCTTGAAAAATCTAGCCAACTATCTCCTTGGAAGATAATAAACTCAAATACCAAGTTTGCTATTAATTTGACTTTTGGTTTTTGAGTTAAGCTGTTCACACACACAGACATGTTTCCAAACAGGCTTTATTTGGATTCAGGGCACCTCAAAACATGTATTTTTGATGAAATCTTGGTATCAAATTTTTGGATGGAATACAAGACTTTCCGTACTTACTATATGTAGTAGAGAAAGTAAAAAGAAAACAAAGCCAGATAAATACAAAGGTTTTGGTAATGAGGTAGACACTGATTAAGCATGCCAAGAATAATTTTCCAAGAAAATACTCCCATCCCAATCTACCCTTTACATGAAGATTTTTTTCCCCCCTTTCAAAAACAGCTTTTAACAGTTCTGATTAAAATACTATTAAGTTTCAAATATTTGCATGAGATAGCTTGTATTTTCTCTGAAATACCTGTGAAATACTCTTCTGAATGAATTTTCTGTAACTTTGCCTAACTGGTAAACCGTTTTAGTGTCGCATAACCGTTTTGTAGCATTACCCTTTTTTTAAAAATATTTATATTGTGCCTTTAAACTTTTGCAGATTGAATTGTCTTAAGGTATCTATAAAGAATCTTAAAACTGATCTCCTTTCCTACTTGAGTAAATTAATAACAAAAATTCTATGCAAACGGTTATGTTGTTTCTCATATTGTGCATGTTACCAAGACTAAGTTGCTGAATTTGAAATCATTAGTCAAGAATGTGTTGTAATGTGAACAGAAGAAGCACTTTTTGTATGAATACCATAATATATAAGGGCTTATAAGAGAAGTTTTGTGGTGGAGAAAGCAGTTTGAATTTAACTCATCAGATTTTTTTTAATATTCTCATGAAGTATTATGAATTTTAAATATTTATAATAGTGTGTTTTTATTTATTTTTTGTTTTCTTAAAAAGAGTAAGTTTTCTGATTTTTACAAGTGGAGTATAACATCATAAATGATATGATTGATATGATATCTTTATTGAGCGTTGAGCTAATACAATACATATGGGCATGATCAGCATCGAGCCCTGGCTGCTATTCACAATCATACCCAAGCTTCCACATTTACAAAACATGTGTGTTGAGTTAGCTTCATATCACTAACAGTTTATCATTTAAAGTCACTATACCGCTTAGTGTTTTTCTCCCACTCCCATCTCCTTCCCTTACTTCCTCCGATTGTCTTTGAATCTCCAATACTTATTTTCTCAAATGGGAATTCATTATTCATTTTTTTGTCTTGGATATGCAAAGAGTATTAATCTGTGGCAAAGAGAATGGTGCTGCACCTAGCAACCAGCTATTAAGAGATATGTCGATGCTTAAAGGCTACTGTATTTCTATATTGCCCTTGCAAATACAAAACAAGGGGAACATAGTATGCCTTAAACGATAGTGAAATATTTTTAGAACTGGTCGCTATGTGTAAAATGTAATTCTCTTTGCATGTCAAAAGATCGTTTCTGCAAATGTTTATCTCCATTAATACGAAATAGATGGAGAATAAGAGTTTGTAAAAATAGTTTGTACAAGAGTAGAGAAAGTCATGTGAGTGTAACACATCAGATTTTTTGTTGTAGAGTAAATATTTCAGCCAGCATTCCAATTATCTAGATTATTAATTTAATGCACACACAGCACATGCACTTTAAAATTAATTTGAAAGAACTACACAAGAAAACACGCCTTCTAATACTTTGCAAAGCAACGACTGGTAACACAAAGCCCGTGAAAAATCGTGTTCTTTTACTAACACCTTAATCTGTACTAAGCATTGACTGTAAACATACAGGCCTGCACAACATTGAAGGAAAACTACACAACTAGAATGTCGCTGTTTACCTCGTGCTCTGCAGGCTTCCTCCCACCTCTGATTCAAGCATGACTCAGACTCGCCATACTTGAAAGAAAAAGAACAATGTTATATGCCACATTTTGTCATGATTTAAATTGTATGTAGTGGTATGTAACTTATTTAATGCATGGAGTGCTGCACAATTTTCTTGAAAGAAATTAGTTTTTATTTGTTAAATAGAACAGTCATATGGCTTTGTACTGTTGTAGCACTGCTTTCAATGTTATCTGACATAATAATGTTTGTATGCAGGTGGAGAACAGTTGAAGAAGCAGAAGCAACACTGAAGTTGGACTTAAAAAATAATGGTGTAGTCCGAAGATCTAGTCAGGAAAGTGATGTAAGTGCTCAGTTTTCCCATTGTGCCTTCATAGTTTTATTACTCAGAATGGTTTGAAATAAGATGTTTAAAAATGTAATTTGAATGTTGTTTACAGAGAACATAAGACTTTGCTCATTATAGTTATATCTTGCACTTTTAGGGCAGTGTGCAGCAACCTAGAATAAGCTCTTACTTCATAGTAAATACTACTAAAGTCAACACTCTGCGACTTCCATACAAGAGTAAACTACTACCAAAGTATTTTACTCCTTTTAGATACTTATTACTATATAAGTAAATGTCGGAGAGCTACATTATGTAGTATGTTACTACGGAAGTAAACAGAGCACAAATATGGGTTAGAATTTATTATTGTGACTTAATTGGAGTAACTCAGCTGTCGATTAAACTACATACCATATTGTATTTGGAGGAAGATATTTTGATGTGTTCATGTATTACTTAGACTACAGTGATGCTTTTAACAAAAACAGTGGGAATCCAGTAATGCATATAATATGGGAAAGGCGAGATCCACCTAATACTTGTGCAGATAGAGAGTTCAAGGAACAATTTGGTATTAGGTGAAGTGGTATACTTCTGTTATATTATTTATTTTGTTAGCCCCACATTTGGGAGCCAATTTGAAGTGTCATTTTTGTTATGTTATTATTTATTGAGCCCCACGTTTGGGAGCCAATTTGCTATGGTAAATTTATACTGTTATTTGTGTATGTGTGTTTACTTCACGTGGTGAATCCATCTTGTGACGTGATTCATTTGTTCGGTTTGTTAGCTCCATCTGGTGTTAGCAATTTGTGGCAGTATTAGTGTTAGTTTGAAAGAATTCTACTGTTATTTTATTTAATTTTTGTTCACTGTCCTCCGGCTAGCTATGATCTTTTGGTCAAGCACTTCTCTTTATACAGGTTGTGTAAACGGAAGGGAGTCTCTTATCCAAAAATAACACTGATGAAAGAATTTGTTTTACACTTTTATTGTCGAACACATTTACTATCACATTTACACATTGATCTTGACACTCGCCAAACTGAAATTGTTATAACAACTTCTTACTGATGACTTTTAATCCACGTACTTCAACCTTTTGTATAATTAACTTTACAACACTTTAGATTTTTCATAATTCTGCTACGCGTAACTTGTGAATCTATAGCCGACGTGTAATATTTCTGCTGGACTGAAGGCGACGTGTATCATACAAATATTTTCGACGAACTGACTGACTGAAGGCGACGTGTACTTTACAAATATTTTCGATGAACTGACGGGGTTTACCTCTAACCTACCTTTTATACTCCTTCACCCAGATATGCCTAAAGATTATAACTGAGTTTCAATTGGCTAATAAAACGCGCCAACATTAGCATCTATTTTTATATCCAATGAAAATTATGAATACATATGCTCTAGGGAAATGTTCCAGCAATTTCTACAGAAAAACGCGCCAACATTACGTAACTTCCTCGTTTCCAATAATGATAAACAGCTCACCCCCTCGCTGCATTATTGCACGCTATTATTGTCAGTTTCAGTAAGGTCGTATAAACTTACTTCTCAACAATAATTACAGTCAACAAACATCTCAAATCAATGTTACACAAAAATGCATATTCATACTATAATCACTCTTTACATTTAAATAATTTGTGATACAAATTACTGCATCATAGGAAAGAATCTTTTACATTCCTTTTGAACCTCCTTGGAGAGCTTTTACAACAAAATTTAGGCAGGAATTCAGCTGTATCTCCCTAATTGCAATTGTTATGTGCTCTGCAAGTGTTTTCTACTGGAAGATTTCAAATAGTTGTAGGTAATCTTATAAACTTTCACTGTACGACTGCTGGTTGTATCTTTCATCACTTTGTTAGAGCATTTTTGAGGTAAAGAGCAAGATGCATAATGGGAGAACCAAGAAACTATGAACAGTTGTGCGGTATTTTTCCACTGGATGTGTGGAAACGTGATAATGCACTGCTGCTATAAACAAAGCCACGCTGTTGACATTTTGCTCTGCAGTGTGAAGTGCAGTATTGGGTTGACGGTGATGTGGTTCAGTTATTATAAGTTATTTATTATTTTGTCCTTTACTTCGTCACAAAGTATATTGTGGCTCAGTATATGTTTTCTCGGTCAGCTTGCCAAGTGAAAGCATGATTTGCAGAAAGATTCCAAGTGTAAAAGTTCCAGGCCGTACAACAATCCAATGAACTTTGCAGTAAATTTCAGGCCACAGGAAGTGTTCAGGCTAAGAAATATAAAAGGCGGTGTAGGTTCTTACTGAAGAAACATTAGATATCAGTCATCGTTTGGAGAATTCCCCCCAAAAATCACTTAGGCGTCTTTCACAACAGGCAGGCATTTCTTATGGCTCTGCGTGAAGAGCTACCAAATTGCTGAAGTTAAAACCATATAAAATAACTGTGGCACATGCTCTTCAACCAGGTGACCCTGTAATTAGGCGCACATTTTGTGAGTGGAGCCTCCAATAGTGTAAACAATGTCGAAATAGACCCATATTTAATATTTTTCATGGACAAGGCTTGGTTCCACCTTCATGGATATGTGTGCACACAAAATAATCGTTACTGGAGCTCTGACAAACCTAATGTTGTTAATGAAGTACACCTTCATGATGAAAAAATTGGTGTATAGTGTGCCATGAGTGGAGAAAGTGTTATAGGTCCAATTTTTTTTCGAGTCAACGGTTGATGTCTGTACATACGTGAATACAATTTTGCCCCCTATTTTTTAGAGAATTAACAGACAGGGAGCATGATTTTGCCTTTTTTCAACAATCTGCAACAGCTCATACGGCCAATATTTCGATGAACAGTTGAAAGTGTGTTTGAGCACAGAATTATTAGTAGAGATTTGTGGTCCCCCGATCTAACACCCTGCGATTTCTATCTCTGGGGTAACTTAAAACATAAAGTGTACAAGACAAACCCACACACCCTGGCAGAATTAAAACAAAATATCCGCAAGGAAATTGTCAGCATTTCTAACGTGAACTACGGCAAGTTTCCTAAAGAGGTCCCAAAAATGTATGGAGAACGACGGTGGCCAGTTTCAGCATCTCCTTTCATAAAGTTGGTAAGCAAAGCCTTTAAAAGTAGTTTTAAAAATGTATGGTTTCATCCACACCTTTCTATGATAGCGGCAGACCAATGAGTGCCGAAGATGCGGACAGGAAAAACACAGCACAGCCGGTTCATAGTTTTTTGGCTCTTTCTGTATTTATGCCTTGTGAGAGGGCTAATGTTGAAGATAGTACTGAAGTATTTATTTCGGATCCATGAGTTACCTGATACTTATATAGTGAAAATACGCTTGATAAATCAAGAAAAAAATTTGGGGTATTATGTCAAATGTGGGGTTGAAGAAAATTAGAGAGCAGTTATTTAAAAATGGGTTAGGAGACTTTTGGGTTAAAATTGGACATTTTGAAAGTGGCTCTTGGAAGGAAGTGAGATCTAGAATGGAGGACATGGATAGACTTATTTGTCCAGGTTAGTAAGAAAAGCTCACTGACCTACTACAAGGAATTAAAAGATGACCCAGAAAAGTTCATTTTAATTTGCAAAAAGAATGAAGGAGGAGGCTTAAGCCAGGTTTCGATTAGGGGTTTGGAAACTAAGGGGAGAGGTTATCCCTGAAATGTGCCTTATATGCGGGGAGAGGGAAGATGAAATTTACATTATCTTTCAATTTAAAGCCACTAATGACTGGAGGGTAAGTCTAATAAGTAAGAAATGGTTACAGAGAATCAAAGAAATTGCACTTAGAAAGACATTTGAAGACCAGAAGCAGATTCTTAAACTGGAGTTTTTATGGAAATTGAAGATGAAATGGAAATGGTCAGTGACAAAGGACATCTATGTAATATGTTAACTTTTGTATTTGTATACCGAAATACTTATGGCTGGCCATTAACTAGAGTTAAGGTCAGTCCATAACTATGTATGAACTTAGCACTTAAATAAATAAATAAAATAAATATTTATGCCCTTAAATGATAGACTGTTCAGAAAATATAAGACAATTTTCTTCGCTTTTGCAATTTTACCACACATTGTGGGCTCAATTGACTGCACACATGTTACTATTTTGTGTCCATTTGGTGAAAATGGATAACTTTTCCAAAATTGGAAAGGGTATTTCTCCACCAAAGCGCAAGTGATGTGTGATGCGAATATGAAGATCAGGAACATTGTTTCCAAAGAATTTTAAGCTGCTCTTCAGTATGTTTCGCTCATAGCATTAAGCTTGTCTGTTGCGATTTTCTTAGCATTTCTCTTTTTACCCAGCATCATAAGATAATGTTTCTTTGCACTCTTTATTGCTTACAGGGATGTTCATTACCTCTACCAGCAAACAGTCTTTTGCTGACGTTTTCCTTTTCCTATTGCAAATAACTTTCAAGGTTGATAGCTTCAAGTAAATTGTGCAAACAAAACAAGTAATTAACTCTCACTTCCATAGTAGTAACTAAAGAATAAATTGTAGTTGAGCTCTCTGACCCTATGTCTGTAGTATGAACTACTTTAGTAAATGTTAATTCTGAAGTATTTACTGCAACATGGTACATGCTGTCCTTAATGTATGTCAGCAGTATGCGTGACAGAGATAATCATGAATACAATCTTTTAAGTAATCTGAGATGCATTTGTAGTTTTATGAAAGTGGCATTGGGAAAAATTATATCCTGGTTGTGGTTCGGCCAGAGTATGGCTACAATGTTTCCACATGTAAATTATGTTTGTAACAATTACCAAGGAAATAATTTTGTAATATTTTTTGAAAGGTTGAGGATTTGTTAGAGGATACCATAGCTGCAAGGCATGATAGGTGTGAAGTTGAAGAAAAGAAGAAATTCATGAGTTACATAAAGCTGCCGCATAGTGGGCGATCAAGAGCAAATCGTCGCACTGACAGTCGTGCAGAGAGCAGTGGTGCAAACACGCCTGGTAAGCAGAACTGCACATTACAAAAGTTTACAGTTTTGTCATGCCAAAAAACTTATTTTAATGTTAATGTAGTAAAATTAACCAACCAAAGTAATCAAAGCTGAAAAGCAACACAATGTTAGTGGCTAAAACAGAAGTAAATAATGAAATTGACTTAAAATCAGAAGCACTACACACAGTGATGTTAAAATCATAATTACAAAAGAGTTACCGAGTCGAGTTTCTGAGTTTGGATAACAAAGTTTCACTACAAATGAACGTATTTGCTTAACTAAGACTTAAAAGACCTGAATTAACTTCTCCACCAAAATAGACAATTATGTCGCAGACATAGAGATAGTGACTCACCAACTTCAGGAAGAAGACAAAATCACAGTAATAGTCAAATGTTTGGATTCTAAAAACTGTAAGAAGATCAATCATAAGCAAAGAGTACACCATTTAAATGAGAAACTAGTTGTTTACTTAAAGCAGACAAGGATAGTAAATTAGTTATTTTGGATAACATGGAATACATTCAGAGAGCTAATCAACTACTAGCAGCAGATGATTTAAATCCCTAAGAATCCATTAAAAGCATGTGTAGAGTCGGCTAATAAGATTCTTAAGAAAATTGAATTGATACCTAAAAATTTTAAAAGCCTTCTCAAATCTCATTATAACCCTGTTTTACCGAGACTATAGCGTTTATCTGAAATCCACAAAAATATCAATCACATGAGACCAATGTGAATGGAATAGATGCATCTACATATTACATAGCAAAATGGTTAGTGAAGAAATTCAGTTCTTACAAGAAGTATGAAAACTTGAGAATTAAGATTTGGTCAAACACATGGAACTTCGAAATTCAGGCAGACTAAGTATTATCTTTTGATGTAAAAGCTCTGATCTCCAGCATTTCTACAGACAAAATTACCACACTGCTAAGGAATTGGTTAAAAAAATAGATGACTGGTTCACAGAAAATAACTGAACTTTATACTGATAGCAAAATTTCTTCACCTTCAATAACAAGTATTACAAGCAAACACAAGGTTTAGCTGTGGGTAACCTAACTTACAGGATAAAGACATTAAATTCACTATAGAATTGGAAAAGGATGGCTACCTACTCTTCTTAGATATCAGAATATTAGAGACAACAAAGATATCAAATTTGGATTTTAAGGAATTGACAATTTGGCAATTACATTACACAAATTGACAAATACTACATCAAAATGAATGGTTAATCCAAATCCACATAAGTTAGGAGTTTTCAGAAGCCTGATCCATAGATTGAACAGTGTCCTACTAAATATATAAGAATTTGATAAGGAGTATGAGCATATAGCAGAGATAGCCAGTTTAAATGGTTTCAACTCCTCCATAGCCAAAATGATGATCAAAATAGAAAATTCTAGAGATTAAGTCGAAGTTGTTCAATGACAATGTTTGGTCATACAAAAAGTTCACCTACCTTCCCAGGGCTTTTAAATGTAAAAAGATTTTCAAAAACATCATCAGAATGGCACTACAATAAAAATGCAGTTTGGAAAATTTAGTAAATTTCATGTGAGGTTTGTGATCAAACTTACATAAGACAGACAAAAAGAAGTTATAACACTAAACTCTTAGAGTCCAACAGCATAGCAACCAGTCAGGTGAGAACTTGGTCAACAACATCTGAGGATGGTGGCGAATGCTGCTGAAAACATATCTGACCAATAAATTCAACAACAAGCGAGTGGTTTATTAAGTGTGTATATTTGGTAACTCTTTTGTAATTATAAAATGTTGTAAGACATTATGAAACAGGATTGTAATTTTTCACATGGTATGAAATTACTGGCATGTTATGTGGTGGAAGCAAAACTGTAGAATTGATAACATTCATAATTTACTCTTTAATCTTCATTTCAACTCCATTCATGCAGTGGCTTATTTAAGAGGCTGCCCAAATAAACTAATTTTGCATTGAGTGAAATATTAATTAGTATTTTTAAAGCAATCCATTTGTGAAACATTTTTTTATTTTTTTGTATTTTTATTTTTACTTATACTTTCATGGTACAGAACTGTTTTAAAGCCACAAATGGCTATTTAATCATCCTTTACCATTTAGGTAAAGCACCGCATTGAACGTTAAAACTCCATTTTTCTCATTTCCTTCTTTTCAGCATTTTTTCACTAGTAAAATGTTTCCATAGACCACATGTTTAGCTTATTAGCTTGAAATATTCAAGATAGCTTTAGGGGTTAAAAATTGTTGTGCTGTAGTTGAAAAATATTAAATAGTTCAGTTGAAATAAATTGTTATCCATAACTCATTGAAAAAGTTGAAAAATTCTATAATATGTATATAAAAAATTTGTTCCTCTTATACTAATTAAAATTAAGAAAAGCATGCACAACAATTTTTTAAGTTTGTGCACTAATCTCAAATTAAAAATTTGGGAGCAATACAATAAACTGTAGGGTCCAAGGAGCATTTTATTACCATGTCAAAAAGTGATTCATTATGAATAAAAATATTAATATCTTAATATAGCCTGTTAAAATGTTATGTGCAGTAAATATTTTGTTCCAGTATATGACAAAAAGGTAAGCAATCAAAAGAAACCTAGGTTTTTTGATTTTCACAGATGCATTGCCGAAACTTGCCACAAATTCATACAAATTATATAGTTGTAGAAATTGCTTCATTTTTACCAGCTTTGTTATTTGACAGTGGTTCTTGATAATGAAGATGTAATAATTACTATAGGTAATGAGTGTTATAACAGTTGAATACTTTGAAACATTACAGATCCAATGTCGCCGAGCAACATGCTTGATCAGCATGTGGAACCTGTAGGTTCACCTCTTACCTCTCCACCTGCCACACCCCTTGCTATCATGGTAGAAAATGATGGCATGTCCTCCTGCCAGCAAGCTTTTGGAAGACGACGTACCATGTCACAGTCGAGGTGGAATAGGGATAGAGACAAAGATAGAGAAGAGCCTAGAAGTAACACGCCAGACTCAGTTGCTGAGGTGCGTACAGATTATCATAAAGAGGATCATATAATTAAAAACTGAAAAATTACGCCAATAATTCTGTTTTAAATTATGCACAGAGGAATTATCAAAGTTAATTTATTTCACAGGCTGTTTGACCAGGTACAATTTTATTTATTTGATCCCATACCATATCAAATTTCATTAAATGTCGGAAAAGATTTTATTAAATTAGTCCAACTTTACTACAAAAAATGGTTTCTAACATAAAATAAAAATTTAAATTACTCTGGTTGTTCATTTCTAATGTTATGAATCATTTACAAACTTGAAACAGCTCTGAAATAATTAGCAGAAGAGATTATTATCCAATAAAGCTAAAATGTTTGTCCTGAAAGTGTACTATATGCAAGTATTGTATGTAGGTAGTGCTATAATTCTCCAAATATAAGACTAGCCGCCCCCCCTCTTCCTGTTTTAGGACAGCATGTTATTTTAAAGAACATAACTTAATTTTTTAAAATGAAATATGATATGTCATTGCACATGGCTTTTGTATAAATTGATGCAGATGATAATGAAGAAAAGCAACAATGAATATTAAAATGGTTTTCAATTTGCCATTGTTCCAAATGTTCAGTGACAAAAGTAACCTAAGCTACAATTCTTCTGTCCAATCAGCTTTTTAGCTCATCTGATACTGATATGATTGTTCTCTTTTCATCTTGTTACAAAACAGTTTCTAAGGATCCAAATCTGGAAGCTACAATGATGAATGTGATTTTCTTTAAAATGAATTAATACATGACAAACTATAATAATTAGGCAGATAGAATGGGTAACACATTATTGTTAATGTATGAAGTGGACGGTTAGGGGTGCAGCAAAATTTCTTTCTGAACAGCTATCATCTAACAAAACCACTGATTAGAAAAGGGCATTTTCTAATCTAATGCCTATTTTGTTCCCTAAAGTGAACTTTTGTGCCAATGGGAATATTTATAATTGCTCAGATGTTTAAAATCTGTTAGGCAAGTTGATAAATTGTTTTGTGCAATCCTACCATTATAAACTGATTGTTACTGCATTCAATACCGTGCATAATTTGCTCATTATGGCACGCATGCCAGTAATACTGGTATTCCAAGTTGCCATGGCTTATAGGGAGAAGATGAAATCGTTTTGTGATATTCTTTTCTGTGAGCAATAAAAATGCAAACAGCCTTTTTACATTGGTAAATACAGAACAATTAAGAATCTGAATTTCTAATTACTTAAGATGCTGTGCTGATAACTATGTCACAGTCTGTAACACCTCATTCCTCTCCAAGGGAATGCATGCAAGTGGATCTTGCTTATCGGTTCAACATGCCAGGTAATAAATTAAATGCAGGGCGGGACTCTGATGTCTCTGTATGCAATTACAATGAAATCTCGTTAGCATGTTCCTCATTAACACGTTTTCCTGTTTATTACGTTGAATTATAAAAAGTCCCGGTACCAAATCACTAAATGTAACAAATAACGTTTGCTTAGTGTGTTTTCCCGATCCCACTTACCACGTTTGAAGTTTGACGTCCTCATTCGCTGTTTTGGCCAATCCTTGGTCAGTCCAGTGGGAGTAGGCGCTTAACACGTTCAAAGTTTGACGTCCTCCATTTGCTACTTTGGTCAATCCTTGGTCACGGGGTGGATACCGGCAGCCAATCACATGCATGTTCTAAATATTTGTGTGACACAATTTATGTGGTCGGGATAGAGAATGCTTTACCTGGCGTAGTAAACGCTGATAGTTTCTACTGTTGAGTGTTGACCAAACATATGTAGATTGTATTTTAACTTTTCATTTGCAATGAAAAAAAGAAAGTGTAGTAAATAACCAACACTGAAAATCCTTGCAGTATACCACAATCCAAATATGAAACATGTGGATATAATGCGGAAGTTTAAACATTCCTCCTTCAACCTTAAACACGATTGTTAGCAAACCTAAATTGATTGAAACTGCTTTTAAAGAAGGGAAAATGCTAAAACAAAACTTTCCTCTTGGAAAATAGGATCAGAAAAGGATCGGAACGAAATTTGTTGCATGGAAACACCTATCGTATTGAATATGCCAGAGTTACTATCGTCTATTGAACTCGTAACACTGTCGTAGCCTCTTCTTAATAATGCTCAAAAATGATGGGAGCAACTCGCTTGCAAGAGGGAACCGAGAAAGTTAACAAACTTCTTACATGGCGAGGCTACGACGCGGGACGCAGCTGAAGTAAAACACAAAAGTAATATGAAATGCTGGCAAGGGAAACACTACATGGCTCAATATAGGAAGGAAGGAGTTTACTTTACCATAAATAAGACTCTAAAGGGATAGATGGCAACTGGTTTATTGGATAAAAGCTGATATATTACCTCACATTAAGTCCTTGTCTGTCGGGCGAGGCCATCATGCCCCCCCCCCCCCTGGCACGGAGATGGCAGTTTCACGTCCTTGCTGCTTCACAGTTGCCCACTGACTACCCAGTCCCAAAAGCCACGCTATCCTCAAGCGTCAGTGACGCTAAACAACTCATCCCCTCCTAAAGATTCTAGTTCTCCCTACTCCAAACTAACTGCCATCTCGAATCCCAGTGACCAGAGAGACGTATGTTCTATAATCTCTGCATACGTCACATCTCCCCCTGGCCACCGAGATCGACACCCCCGTCGACATAAGGCAAATACTACAGAAAAACAATTATAAGGACACAAAAATGACATACAAGAAGAAAAAAAATTAAACATGTGTGATGAACACCCACATAAAACAAAACAATATAAATTTATTGCTTTTTGGCCTGTTTAAGAGTCTCGAGTCTTTATGGATCATATGTTAATTGAGCACTTATGCTCGAGCACCCCGCACACGCACACACACCACGCTGCCTCTGTCACATGCACACTACACTGCACCTGAGAGTGATGGTCCGATGGAACTGTTTGTGGGTAAGTTTGTAGTGTACCCACAACGACGAATGATGCTGGCTGTTATGTTGTTAATTCTGCAGGTCGTTGGCGATGACAACGGGATGGGCAGTCGCTGGCTTGGACTGCCCCCCAAAATAGTGGCTGCTTATGCCACGGCAGTGTAGTGGCTGCCCGACAGCTCTCCTGTGGTGACTCTGGAACATCTGGTGTGACAATTGGGGTGCTCAGCTTATCCGCTTGAGCTCCGCCATCAGCAAAATAACTACAACAAAACCACAAAACAATAGAAAGGGTGCTCTAACAAACAATCACACATAAAAAAAAAACAGTATGTCATGTACAATCAAATATTTCAAATGTTTAAAAGGTTTGCACTGAAAATTCTTTTAACATGGGGCGAAGAGAGAAAGAAAATGACTACATATTGACATAAGAACTAAATTTTATAGGGGATTGCCATCCAAAATTTAACACACAATGCTTCACAATCCAAATAGAACATTAGAACAGAATCAGAATACATTAACATTATATCAGTAACATTGACTTTTTCATACAGTAATATGACAGGAAAAAACATAACCTTATTTGGGATCCCAATATTAATTCTTAATGACCAGCTGGTACCACTAACAAAAGAAAATAAGTGCACTTACAAGATATTCACACATGACAATGAGATGGAATCATTCACACTGACCATGGCCCAAATTATACACAACACTCACTTAACTAGCTACTAAAAACTACTGTATGCATTACTACAAACTACAAAATAGATCCACAGTACATCCTCAAACTACACCACGTGACATGCTTTCAACTACGATAGTCATACTCTACTGTCACTAATACAATTTCTCCTCTACATTACTATCTTCCTCATCTCATTATTATCATCATCTCAATCTCAATCATAATCATCATCATCATCAGTATTTCAATCATCATCATTACTTCAGTCATCATCATCATCTTTATCTCAACTTTCAATTTTCTCATGGACAGTAATTACTGCGAAAACAAAACATCTTCACTGACATGTCTCATTTAACATGCTGCAAAGTAAAAAAGTATCTGACATAGGCATAACCTTAAAGAAAGCACATTAACATTTCAGGAATGACACAAATAACATGATATTATACTGTTGCATCCACATCCTCCGAATCAAAATTAAGCTGGAAAACAGGTGGTATTAAAACTTGCTATCTAAGATGGTAATAAACTTGTTGCATAAACAGAAAAAAAAAATTATTCTCATTACAATCACTTCCATACATTTAATCTCTCGTGTGAATACATTACACACGCTATACTGGGCACGTTGCAGCAACACCAATAAGCAAAATCTCTCAAATCATCACATCAAATCAACTTTCCAGGTACATATAGCCCTCCTAAAAAATCAACACATTTACACTTCAACTATCGGGGTTACACTTTGGCACTTCCACCGAAGCTGACATCATCTCATCTCTTCTCCTCTCTTTACCACCGTTGGGGTTACTCTTACGCACATCCACCGAGGCAAATATCAACTCATATATCTCACATAACCTCACACTACGCCATCGGGGTTACACTTTGGCACTTCCACCGAGGCAAATCTCACATATATCACATAACCTCAAATATACACACACATACACACACCATTTATGCAACAATTTTCTGCAAATAAAAGATCACAGCATCATAATGAAACCCAAAATCAAATCATATCAAATCGAATGCAACAAAACAAAATCACATCATTACTCAAAACAATATTGTCATAGAACATTCCTGAAAATGAAAGCTCAATTAAGCACATTGTACCCAAACACATTCCTGCAGCATAACACAACAAAACAAATGATTTGCAATTCCCAAAACATAATTTAAAATTTTAGTTACACCAAAATAATAATACACTTTTAATTTAGCAGAGACATTCATAGCACATTATTCCTGAAAAGCAAAGCTTAATTAAGCATCAGTCAGTAAAACAATAAAAATTTAGCACACCTGTGTAAGTCGTGAAACTGTTTCATTCGTCCAAACTTTAGCACTTGCATACTTACAGGTTATTTTTTTTTTCTCTTATTCTTTTTACCACAAACTTCCAGTGCAATTTTCCAAAATCTGGTAACACACATATAGCTGATTCATCAACATCCACATCATACTGGTCCATATTGGAGTCACATTAAACCTAATTAGGTGAAGATACTGGCAAGGCTGGTGATAGCTCCTGAAACTTTTACTTAAATGAGTAATTGTGAAGCATTTTCCCCCAAAAATATGCATTGCGTAACTAAATAAACCAAACTTGGCAACGGTGAAGCAAAATTATCATCATTTCCTCAAACCAGCCATTAGCAGTAGTAGCGACCATTTCAAAATTCTGAAGAAATTCGTATGCCGACAACTTACTGGAATTCTCAAGGTTAGAGGGTTCAATGACCGGGCGACACACAGCTGACTGCATCGTGCTCACCGGCACGGGCAGATTAGGCATCACTGGTAATAACTGAATAACAACAGGCGTACTAGTACTGGACATAGATTCTACTTCACTATGCTCGCTAACTGGACCAATAACCACATCAGATTTCTGCGTAGTACGTCGCTTAGGCATGATTGCAGCACAAAAGATAAACACGACCAGTAAATGAACAGAATATGAAAAATCACAAATACAGATTACACCAAACTAAGTACTTATAGCATCGCATTAATGTAAGTAGCAGTATCAGAACATAGCCAGATAAAAACTAAAAACCAATACCAGGAGTATTACAATTAAGCGCCCACAGTGAAATATCAGAAAATTATACCAGCAGATTGTTTACACAGGCATGACACGCAAGCCACTTGGACACCAAACCAAGATTTTAAACAGAATGAACACATGGAAGAAAAAATAAAGAACAAAGTGATATCTTCAGTGAGAAAACTCGAACTGGAAGTTAAAAAAAAAAAAAACCACGTCACACCTACTGTGACCAACGCTGACATTATCTCAAAAAGAGCAGAATACACACTTGCAATTTGTACGTAGCAATGTACGGTGCACAAAAAAAATTCCTTCTCTTTTTTTTCTTTAAAACAGATGCATCTGACCTGATATACGCACGCAAATAAACGCACAAAACACGTGCTGATAAAAACTGGCTTCACAAGCGAGAATTAGTGCTGAAATGCATGACCACGCAGAAATTACATAACACACGTGCATACATAAAAGTTACACGAAAAATGCACCACAAAAGTATAGTACAAAGCTGGAAATCACAGTCAATGCAATATAATGTTACAAGCTTCCAGAACCACTGCTAATAAGCACAGAAAACAGTATCTTCACCCACATCACCAACACGTGACGAGCACATTTTCAAAATTGCAAATATCTCCCAATCTTTTCACAATTCACAAAAATATATACTTCAAAATAACCAGCACAAACCACTTAGCACAATAATATAATTTAGTAGAAATGAAGCCAAAGTAAGGGGAAAATGGAGTCAGGAGTTTTAGCGTCACGCCGACAGACAATGGAAAAAATACAAAAATGAACTAAAAATTAAAATTTCAACTCGGGGTTTTCAACAAACAGAACAAGAATTTAGAATATAAAAATCACTAATTGTAGTACTGAAATCCTTACCCTTTAAGCCAGAAACAGATTTACATTTTTGCCACCACGTGGAGGACCAAAACCGTTACATTCACAGGGAAGAAAAAAAAATTTTGTACTTAAAATCTCAAAACAAATTCAATTATGCCCGGCCCTCCACCAATTACTCGGCGCCTCACACCAATTGTCGTAGCCTCTTCTTAATAATACTCAAAAATGATGGGAGCAACTCGCTTGCAAGAGGGAACCGAGAAAGTTAACAAACTTCTTACATGGCGAGGCTACGACGCGGGATGCAGCTGAAGTAAAACACAAAAGTAATATGAAATGCTGGCAAGGGAAACACTACATAGCTCAATATAGGAAGGAAGGAGTTTACTTTACATAAATAAGACTCTAAAGGGATAGATGGCAACTGGTTTATTGGATAAAAGATGATATATTACCTCACATTAAGTCCTTGTCTGTCGGGCGAGGCCATCGTGGCCCCCCCCCCCCCTGGCATGGAGATGGCAGTTTCACGTCCTTGCTGCTTCACAGTTGCCCACTAACTACCCAGTCCCAAAAGCCACGCTATCCTCAAGCGTCAGTGACGCTAAACAACTCATCCCCTCCTAAAGATTCTAGTTCTCCCTACTCCAAACTAACTGCCATCTCGAATCCCGGTGACCAGAGAGACGTATGTTCTATAATCTCTGCATACGTCACAACACGATGCACGCACATTATTTTGTTTTCTTTCTTTAGTGGAAATTGTTATCATATGTGTAATAAAACACACAGCAAAGCCACTATTATCGCTTCCATAATTTGCAATTTATTTTCTCTAAAACATTCATAACCTTAAAAATCCAAGTTGACCAACATAAAAGCTTGAATTAATTATTCTCAGGTTTTGTGTATCCAAATGCATTTGAACACATATTGAATTTAACATGGAAACACGGATTGTATTCAGCATAAAATTGTACTTGAAATCTATTTCAACTACCCATGGAGATGTAGTAATTATTAGATTTTATTACATAACTATGTTCTTAAATTGCAGATTTTGAATTTTCGTTACGTTTTCCCGCCTATGACGTCCAAATCCTTAGGTCCCTGCAAAAACGTACTAACGAGATTCTACTGTATAATGCATATAATTGCATGTTTCTGATGTTGCTGCATATTTCATCATTTTTCCATGTATTAAGCATATAATACACATATTTTTAATTTTAAAATGAATGTTTGAAAGGGCCATACTATAGAGAACATATTTGCAAAGGGATTTGGTTGTAATCAAGGTACATTTCTAAGTTATAGCTGAAGGCCTCCCCTTCACACACCAAAAAAAAAAATGCAAACTGTGCCTGGGTTTTAGAGATTCAGATATTAAGGTTTTGCGTTCTATGGATACATATCTTCAAGGTAAAAATGGTAGTGCTTCCTGAAGAAATGTTCTCAGAGTTAGTAAATGCTTTCAAATTTTGCTTAAAAACATTTGTAGATGTGGGAAGATTGCTCTCAGCATACAAACTTGTGTTTAAACATAAACTTGCATGTGCGTCTTTTGAGAAAACGATCATTGTATGCTACTAATCAAATTACAAAGACCAGAATGTCACAGAAAGAATATAGGTATGTTGTAAGTAACAAAAAGTATAAGCTTAAAGTTGACACTTTTAGTGCATATTTTGAAATTATGGAGCATATTTTAAGGATTTTGACAGGATAAATGTATGCATATTTTAGGTGCATACAAATCTATCTAATCATAACAATGTACTTAACAGTCTGGCCATGCCCTTATCACATCAGGTTAAGTGTTATTACTAGAATATGTTCTTCAACAAGAATCTGAACCATTTCTATAAAAGAATGCATATGTTGATAAGCATCATTATGTACACTGGTGCTAATGCAACAAAATCTTATTTCTAAGAGTTAAAGTCAAATTAACGTAAAATTGAATAAATTTTGGCTTTTACTTAAATGTTTTATGTAACTGAGAAGTTTCTCAGCTTTATTCCAGAATTTGATCTATTTATGTAAGAATATTTTAGGACAGTCCCCATGATCCTACCATTGCAAAGCAATTGTCATCGCTGTTTCAGGTACCTCCATACGAGCTAAGGACATTTCCTCTTACCGATGAAGTTTACGACAAGATGTTGAAGGCCATGCCAGAAGGACATCCATTTCCTCCTTATTCCATTGCACCAAAGAAACTTTATACCAAAGATAATGAAATGGTAAGCTTTAGTAATTATTGTTTGGTTTGACATAAACATTGTAAGTTGACTTTTTAAGTTTAATTAACATGCAATTGGTACCTAGTGTCAGAGTTAAACATGGTTTGTGAGAAGCAGATTAAAGCCATTAAAGCCAAAATCTATACCTAATTATGTTTTAAAGATGCCAGTTTGTTGAATGACATAGAACATACAAATTGGCACAGTTTTAAACATTTATTAAGTTTTCTTACCATACCACAAATATGTACACAATTGAATGGATGCTTCTAGGTTTAATTTCACAATGTAAAGCTCCATAGACCATGAAGAAAAATACTTTGAGAAAAGATGATGGTTATTTGGAAGTTTCTGCTCCTTGCTTTGTTCTTAATTTATTACAAAAAATTTATAAGTAATAATTTTGTTGTTAATATGCATTTCTTATGAAAGAGAAACTCAAATAATTTGTTTAGATTTGATTATCACAGTCTGAAAAAGACCTGATGCATTAAATTCTCATGGCTTTCTCTTCTCTCATTCTTATATAGCTTTACAAACTATTGTTGCAGAAATAGTTTTACACACATTTCATTGTAGGTACAAGGCGATACAGAAGATGGAAGCAATAGTCAAATGTTTGTTTGTAAGCTATATGCCGGCGTAGAAATTCCACACTATTTCCATGGCGTCACAAAAATCTGAATGCTGATAGCACTTCAAAAAATGACAAGTATTGAAAAATTTAAACCACAGATATCTCAAATTTGAATGATGCCACATAAGTTTTATTTTAAATAAATTTGTGTTTTAGAGAGATCTACTGTTTTGTTATGTATACTTTTGTCTATTATTTATGGTTTACTCTATACAAAAATTATACATGCATATGTAAATATCTTAAATATATTGTACGTTTATTAAAATTTAAGTGCCATTTTTTTAGAAAATAAAAAATAACAAAATAGTACTATGTAAAGGTAGTTTGAGTTGGGAGGATATTCTTGAACATTTTTGTACTGCTTCCTTGGTAGATACTGAACTTAAATATCAAGTCTGGTATTTATCATCCAACATTTCAGTTTTTAATTATGCTGTTCACACACATCTTTTATTTTTAAAAATGAAAATATTTTTTCTTATTCATAGGGCCTCAAAAGCTTGTATTTTCTGTGAAATCTTGACATGCAAGTTTTGGGTGGAATGTCATACTTCTCTAGCCGCTAAACCCTGTTTCTTATAACATTGCCCTGCAGGCATGTGTTCTTTCGCACCGCATTTCCCTTTCCTCAGGTTGGCTAATGTACACATTCGAATGCTGACAGACAAGCCATGTATAGTGCAAGGATAGGCAATAAAAGTGATATAAATACATTATGATAGATGCATGTGCTTTCATAATCTTGAGAGGCAGATTTAAACCAAAGAATCCTCTCATATATTTGTTGATAAGAATTTACATGCATTAACTCTTATTACATAATATATTTAATTCATACAGTTATGCAAATGTAAATTTGACAATTATCTTTGAATATATGAAGATAAATTGTCATGTTAAATAATTATCTATTTTGTATCGCATAACTACCTATTCCATGACTGCAACCAACAGAAGGTGACTACTGCATGAAACCATTAAGAGATATGGTGCAAAGTTATATGGAACATACCTTAGCTATATAGTAGAGAAAGTAAAAACCCTTCCTTTTTTTATTTTATTTATATATTTAAGGATTGTTTTCTTTAGGGAGCCTTAGAACACACATTTCCAGTGAAATCTCGGTATTAAATTTTTGGGTGGAATGTAAATATTTTCTATACCAATTAGGTATGTGATAGAGACAATAATAAATTTGTAGGGTATCCGATGAGCTTCCAAAAGGACATCCGTTTCATTGGGACCATAAGATTTGATTGAAGCCCAGATGGAGGTGCAATGAGCCTCTAAACAGACCACTCATTTCTTCACCATTATCATGAACTGCAAACTCCTTATGTCTCTGACAAAGTTCTCTTCACTCACCTAAGATCATCCATGTTTGTTTGCAGGACACATGCATCAAGTACCTAAAATTTCTTATGTATAAGGAGGCATACATTGCCTTGCTGCTGAGTTCTACTTTGCTGTACTTAATTTTGAGTTTCCATTGCACATCTGTAGCACTCTTTTTTTTTTTTTATTAAATCCAACACATAGAAAGCACACCTTGCACCAGACATCTCCATCTGTACAAACACGCCAACTGCAGCAATTGGGTTAATCTACTAGCATTGGTGGTGAAATTCAAGACCAGTTAATGACCAACTGATGATGGGGAGAATCCTCCCAGAAACACATCTTGGATTATTAAATTTAGCGTAAGTGAAGCATATGTGTTTACATCTAATAAAACATTTTTAAAAGTATTTTGAGATTTTTTTCATATGAAATGCATATGAATGCTGTTATCATTTGTAGCTTTTGGTAATCACTTAAAGTGTTACTGGGCTTTGTGACATGATGTATATTCATTATGTCTCTCATCTGCACAGAAAGAGTGCACATTTGGGCTTAAACGCATAACAAAATAGAATATAGGACTTTTGCTGGATTGAAAGAAAACTGTTCCATATTGTTATTGTCTTAGTTTATGGGATAGCTATTCCACTTTTAAATTGTGGATGGCATGCACCAATATAGAGTAAGGTCTACTTTTGTAGTAAACTACTATTCACGTCAACACTTGTGACTTCCATACGAGAGTAAAGTGTTTCCAAAGCATTTTACTCCTTTCAGGTACTCCCAGAGTAAACTACTGCAGAAGTAAATTTCAGAGAGCACTGTCATATAATATGTTACTACGGGATTAAATAGAGCACAAATATAGGTTAGAATTTACTCTCGCAACTTGGATAGCATACTAACCTGTCAATTGAACTAGAATACTGTATCATATTTGGAGGAAGATATTTTGACGTACTCGTGGATTACTTAATTACATTGATCTCGAAGAAAACAACGGGAATGCAATAGTGATATGCAAGACCCATATGATACTTATACAGAGAGAGAGTGTTCAAGGAATGTTTCAGTATCAGAAAAGAATCTTTTACATTCCTTTTGAATCTGCTTGGAGAGCATTTACAACAAAACTCGAACAGAAATTCAGCACTGTAACTCAAACTGCAATATTATTGTGTGTCCTTTGAGTGTTTCATATCGAAACATTTCAGATAGTAAAGCTGGGATTATGATAAACTTAATGTGATAGTGTGTATTAAATGAAGCTATTTAGGTTTGACTTAACGCAACGTAACTTAGAGTTTTGCAGTGCCAAACTTTTCCTTCCTGTTATGTCAAGTTTGATATCACATGGTAATTAGAACCAATTGGCATGCAGCAGTAGCATGAAGTAATAAAAAGACTACCAATCAAGAGTCATTCCCATTACGTTAAGTGCATCCTGATTACACTTTAGTTTACAGCATTTCTTAACTTTCATGTCATGCTTAGTAAAGTTCATTGTAATCCCAGCATTATAGGTGATCTTATAAATGTTCACTGAGCACCTGCTGGTCCTATCTGTCATTATGTTAGACTGCTTTTGAGGCTAAGAGCAAAGTACCTACATCAGAAAGTAATTCTTCACTTTTGCAGATTTCCCATACATTGTGGGTGCAATTGACTGTATACATGTTGCTATTTTGCTCCATCAGTGAATATAGAAGAGGGTATTTCTCCATCAGCACACAAGTGATCTGCAATGCAAACATGAAGATTAGAAACATTGTTTCCAGAATTTTAAACTACTATTCAGTACGTTTCCTGTCGCTCGAAGCATTAAACTCGTCCGTCATGACTTTCCAGGCGTTTCTCTTCCAGCATCTTTATATCATGTTTTTTCACTCGTATTGTTTAAATGAATTTTCTTTATCTCTACCAACAAACATTTATATCTTTCATTATGTTCCCCCCCCACCCTCTTTTCCTATAGCACATAACTTTATCCATGGTCGTGTCAAGCAAACTACACAAACAAAACAATACTCTGGGAGTAATGAACTCTTCCGAGTAAATTGCTCCCATAGTAACCTACTTCTGCAGTATGGACTTCTTTAGTAAATGATACTTTCGAAGCAGTTTACTCCAACATGGTGCATGATGCCCTATATGTTGAAAGACAATTATTTGGCAAGCTGATTGTTCCTTTGAACAGCAAGTGAAAAGCAATTAGCCAGCTGTCCTTAAATCAGTTTACAGTACCAAAAAAAGCAATTGCCACTGGTATTATCACCTTGAATAAAATGACAGGAAGAGATGTAGAGGTAAGCATTTTTCTGACAGAGTGACTGACAGACAGACAGAGTTGATTGGATCCAGTTATTAACAAGCATAACACATTGTAATTTTAACTCCTGTCAAAATTATGGTATTTCATATACCTTTTTACTGTGTTGCCGTGAATATGACAGCCTCACATATAAGGAGGAGCTTGGAGTATTCGAAGGTAATTTCACAAAAATTACCCAAATAATGAATACAATTAGAAAATGTTCACAACATATTGGAAACCCCTGGTTTTGTTTCTTCTGCACAAATTGAGTGAAGAGCATGCCAGTTTCCATGTTTTTGGTCCTCTGAATGCTTTCCTTGACATGATAGTATTCACAAACTTCTCTTCATCTATTCCAATATCATACATTACACTTAGAAGCACCAAACTTCATTGCAGCCTGGATGTTGTTGGTATGTTTTGCCTTGTGCGAAACCCACAATTTGAAGTTCATATCATAACATCATCTTCTCTGCTTTATTCAGCTGACAAAGAACACACTGTCCTTTCTACATTATCGGCCATGGCTGGAAAACTGAGTGTATTAATTTAAGGGTGCGAAGCCAAGCAGCAATAGATCACAGAAGCACAAGGTGACTCAGAAATAATGTCCCTTTTCAACTGCTTACAAATACTTTATTAACAGATCTTCACGATTTACAAATGCAGATGTGTTAATGGGTCTTTGGAGTTTCATGTGGTATATAGCAATCCTTAAAGATCACATAACAATGATGAGCACCACCTTTACTGGAGCACTCATGTAGACGAGCTATGAAACTGCTACACAAGTTTTCTCCATTACAGCAACAGGAATATCGGCGACTTCGCTATGGATGTAAACCTTCAGCGTCTGGAGGTTAGCAGGTGATTTTTTAACACACTGGACTTAAGACACCCCTAGAGGAAGAAATTTGGAGCCATCAGATCTGGTGAATGTACTGGCCAAGCCACATCACCAAATCGGGAGATGAGACATCCAAGAAACCTTTAAGCAGTTCATCCATTGACTACCCGCCCCTGTGTGCAATTGCACTGTCCTGCTGATACCACGTGTTTGAACAGGGATGCTGTTGTTATAGTGCAGAGACGACAAAATTCTTAAACATGGACACATTTCACTCGGAATTCACTGTATATGTTGCACCATTGTCATCCTGAAAGAAATGCGGACCTATGATCCCAGCTGTAGTGACTCCACACCTCACTGTTCATTTTGGACTTTGTAATGCTTGTTCATGGAATTGCTGTGGGTTCTTGGTGCCCCCAAAATGGCAGTTTTGCTGTTAGCTATCCCTGAATATAAGAAGTGTGCCTCATCAGTCACAACCTGTCAACAATTCCTGGATCAGCCGCCCACATTTCCAGAAATGTGTCGCAAAACCAAATACATGCATTCTTGTCGGTGGGCCTTAAGCATTGCACTACCTGTATCTTGTAGGGTCGTGCATGCAAATCTAGGCATAAAATGTGCTGTACACTGCCATAGCTCATGTTTAGTGCCTGCAATATGCGGCGGAGCAATTGTCGTGGACCGTACACGGTCGATTGTTTTCCCATGTCCTAACATTTTGGGGCCATCTAAGAGGTTTGCTATCTTGCCTGACCCATCCTTGTTCCAGCACAGTATGGTATGGCTATCTGGGATATTTCTGGTTTAATCTGTGGAAAGCTCATTGGTTTGCTACTATTGGCATAGTTTCAATGAAAAGTTCTACCACACGAACACCGTCTTGAACTCTACTTCTCCATTGTAATTGAATCTCCCACTCCCTTGCAATGCTTGCGTTCACTCCCACTTCACAAAAATAGTTTCCTTAAATATTTGTCTGCATATTCAGACATATGTTCAGTGACAGTTCCATTATACAAGTTAATTCTTTAATAGCCGGAACATAAACAAGAACATTCCATAAAAAAAGTGTACTCTGAACATATTAATAAAACTTAAAACCTGCCCGCCCCTGGAAAAAAAAAAGGTTTCCTTCCACATGCTGCAAACCAGGCATGGGGACTTGATAAATAGGTCATGTTATCATTTGGTTACCTCTCGAATGTGCTCTGCTCACTGCAGGGATATAATCTATGTGCATTGTACAGCCACAGTGAATATGGCTCAGTGAAACACATGAAAATCAAAACAAATATTTATGGAGTGCTGAAAACATAAATGGTAATAATAATATTGGGAAAACATTTTATACATCACTGAATTAAAATTGGAGTAAAACAGCCTTTGTGCAATGCAAATCAAATAAATTAAAAAAGCTTTCGACAGATGAATCGCCATGCTTGTTCAATGAATGCTGCAAGTAATATCATTGAACTAGGTGCCAATGACCAATGTTAAGTTAATAAACCTTGTATCTATGTGCGCCCTTCTCGGTTGTTTTGGATAAAGGATTTGATCAATGTAAGTTTATACCAAGCCGTTTCACCCTCTCACAAACAAATGCTGATTAGGCCAATCCAAGTCATGTAGATGTAATCCCAGAAGTATTTAGTGGCATGAAAAATAAGACTTTTGGTCAGGCTGTCAAAAATCCAACTTACTGTTATTACATCACACTTGAATTTGTATATGGTGTTTATTTTTAAGAGATGTTTCCAGAAAATTAAAAGCTTGTTATAAACTTCAGCAAGGAAATAAATCAAGAAATAGGAAACCTGGATGTTCATTATAATTCATAAATGGATTGTGAAAAGTTTTACATAGGAAAAATCAAAAGAAGTTTAAAAACCAGAACCAAAGAACACTTCAGAAATGTTAAGTTTAAGCAGAGCACAAGTCAGTAGTAGCATTTTCCTTTGGCACGCAAACCATAACCTAGATTCAAATCCAAAATCACTAAACAGCATGGCAGGCCACAATGAACTCAACATGGGAAGAAATTGTAATATAGAAGCACAAAGACCATGTTGTAAATTTCAGAATCCTGTCGGTTGAGCCCTTTAAACATTAATTACAGGTCACATCCATGAAGTAAGTCTCCCACTCATCCCACAGCTAGCAAACCATATGTTGTGCAAAGCTACTGCATGTATGTGATAAGAGTAATGACGTGGTATGGTGCATGCACTAGCGGAACTTCCCAAGGTCTCACAGTAACTTGGTAGCACCAGTTGAAAATGGAGACTTGTATTCCACCTGCCATGTGTGAAGGGTAGTCTGTGATAAAGTTTTTGAATGCAAAAAGCATAGTGCCAATTGAAATTCTTCTTCAGCTGTGCCAGATCTATGGGCCTAATTAATGAGCAAGCAGATGGTGCATTGCTGGTGCTGTGACTTGGCAGCAGTTGCCAAAATGTTGTTGTTGAGGCCATTCATCATTACAGACAACCTTGTGGAACTTGTGCGGGAATGCATTATGGAGAATCGTCACTTCACAATCACAGAATTCAGCCATCAGTTCCCACAGATGTGCCACTCCTTGTTGCATGAAATTGTCACAGAGCACCTGTCTTGCTGCACGATAATGCTTGGCCACATATTGCTGGATGGACAACAGAGCTCCTGCAAGTGTTTGATCATCTACCTTACAGCCTGGACCTCGCTCCCAGTGATTTCCATCTATTCCGGAACCTCAAGAAATTCCTGTTCAGCTGGAGTCGGCATTTTCAGACTGACAGGCAGAGATGGTTGTCACACAATGGTTCCAATCCCAGGCGGCAGACTCCTATGTCACAGGGATAAAATAGTTCTGAATTCCAGTGGTGAATATGTTGAAAAATAGCTCAAACACTTCCTGTAGCTGTTCTAATAAATCTTTCAATTAAATTGTGTTTTGTTTCTGCTCACAGCCCCAGGGAAACTTATTTATGGATAAGCCTTGTATAAGCAGTTGTTTGGAATACCAAGAAATGTCTCCTGAAATTGCCAACACACCTGCCTATATGATTCAGTTTTGACATATGTATTGTACTCAAAAATGGTTTGTTCAGGCATGAATTTTTCATTAGACTAATAAGACAAGAACAATAAAAATAATTAGAATACTTTAAATTAATTCACACTAGTTCACACACAACAGATGCATAATGAACAAACTGTAGTCTTTACAGCACAAACAGAAGGTCGCAACTGACAGTTGTCATTCACTGGCAATAAATGCAGTCTTGAGCCAAACATTCACCACTAGTGAGCTAGTGGAACATACCAAGGTCACTGCAGTGCAAGTGAATCACGCACACATGCAATTGTGGCTGGGGCAGTGCTAAACCAGCTGTAGCACTGAAAAATGGCACTTAAAAGTAGTATACAAGTGCTGTGTAATCGAATGTAATTGTTTACTTTCACTTAAGTAAATATGCTCTCTAAAAATGCTTTATTTTTTAATTTTAAATGTACCTTTATAATTACATGACAATTGTGTAAATGGGGACTATTTCTTGCTCAAGTTCATTAGGAGACTTGCAGCAGTATTTCAGTCAATGGCCAGTCACATTTTCTTTTGTGGTATATCCAGTAGGCTAATTATAATGAATACAGAGTAGGAATGTTTTCAGTAATGTTAACCAACATTCTCGGCTGTGGGTCCACTGAAACTAACATCTGGGAATTGTTAATTAATTTTGAAGATTGAGAAGCTAGTGACAGTGATCTGGGAATTGGTCTTCCAGCTGATTACTATGCTGCTAGTTTCTGGTGATTAATAGGCACAGCTTCACACAGTTCTATGGGCTTATTCCTAGATTGGAGAATTTCAAAATTTAAAACTTTGTTATGATTCTTGAAAATAGGATGCATATATTATGCTTGAATTAACGTAACTGCTCTCCCGCCATGTGCGTTTCAGCTACGCCACGTGTAAAACATACGGTGTCGTCGGCTCATCCGTCCGCCTGTCGTGTCGAGTGGAAGAGGAGAAGAGAGCTAAATAAAGATAAAAGTTCTTCATTGTGCCTAAAGAAATAACGTAATTTTGAAGTAATATACTACACTAAACATCTCTGTACACTTCTAAGGATACAGCGTATAACACGCCTGTCAACTCTATACTAGTAGAGTTGATCACAGACTTGGCTCGTGCGATGGCAGTGTACACAAATGCAGAGATGGCAGATGCCCATTTGATGTATGGATTAGCAGACGGCAATGGCGCTTGCGCTCAACGTTCGTACCGGGAGAGATTTCCAGGACGAAGGTGCCCTGACAGGAAAATGTTTCAAGCCATTGATCGTCGTCTTAGGGAACATGGGGCATTTCAGCCTGATACTCACGATCGGGGAAGGCCTAGAAGGGTGAGGACACTGCATTTTCGTGCTATATTAGAATAAGCGCATTAATAGCTTTAATACCTTTTCAGCCTGTATTATTTTATTCTAGTGCCTGTCTTCCATTTTGAATCTTTTAAATTCCTTTGCATGATGCTTTAGATGTCTGTACGTAATATTATATTACCTAATTAGAACAAAGCTTTAAAGCTGAATTTTTAACTTTCATTATATTTCTAAAATTTCAAAATGCGCTACTCCACAATCGTTTTTAATACTATTGCAAAACTTTCAAATAAGAGATTATTCCAGTTAATACCATATTTACTCTGAAGTTCTTATTTTTACTGTTATGTTTATTTTAACTCTCAATTAGATAACACAAATTTTGCATTTAAAAGTGTGAAGTAATTGTCTTCTTTAATAATAATATTTTCATAATAACTATATATATGGCGACGAATAGCATCTACTTGGAAGGCACCTAGATCTATAATAATTTCTGACAATGTCCAGTTTTACCTGGGGTTTTTCTAATATTACTTTTGAAGATCCAGACTGCGATTTCTCAGCTTATTCCTCTTTTCTTTCTTGTTCTTTCCCTATATTGACAACAGTCCGTTTACTTATCTATGACTTTATTAACATCAATCATTGGCCCACCGTTTTCTCTTTCCACTTCGAAATATGCCCTTAAAGCACATACTATCTCACAAGCTTGGCCCAACTAAGTAGGGGAAGTATTGTATTCCACCCAAAATTTCGATACCGAGATTTCACCGGAAATACATGTTTTGAGACTCCCTGAATCCAAAAAAAGCATTTTTGGAAACATGTCCGTGTGTGTGTCTGTGAACAGCATAACTCAGAAACGAACAGTCGGATAAACACCAAACTTGGTATTTGGGTTCAGTATCTTCCATGGATGCGACACAAAGGTTTTCAAGAAAATCCCCCCACCCCAGATTACCCTTTACATGGAAGATTTTTCGAAAATTTTAATTTTCTCAAAAATGGCTCTAACGATTTTGATTAAAATATCATATGTTTAAGATATGTTTATGACAAATAAAATGTATATCTTGAATTTCCTGGGAATGTCTCCAAAAGTATTCTTTATTTGTGAACGACTTTTGCATAACTGGTAAACCAAAAGAGAGATACAAAATTTTACTACACAAAAAATGTAGATCGCATTAAAATACACAATTTATGTCATAGATTTTTTTTGTTGAGTGAACCATTTTCGAGATATTACTTGTTATTTCCTTAAATTTTTCAATACTTTTCTCAAATGGGAATTAGTTATTCATTTTTTTGTCTTCGATATGCAAAGAATATTAATCTGCGGCAAAGCGAATGGTGCTGCACCTAGCAACCAGCTATTAAGAGATATGTATGTGCTTAAAGGCTACTGTATTTGTATATTGGCCTTATAAATATATATTCCTCTTACAGCTACAAGAAAATTAGCAATAAGATAGAGTCTGCAAATGTTTATCTCGATTAACATGAAGCATTTGGAGAATAAGCGTTTGTATAAATACTTTGTACAAGAGTAGAGAAAGTCATGTGAGTGTAACACATCAGATTTTTTCTTTGGGGAATGAGTTCGTGGTCTTCCCCTACACTTTTGCCCGGGATCAGACATTGTCAATCACACAGAAATTTCAGCACAGGTTATATATTTTAAAATATTGTAATCACCACATGGTCATTGGCTATACTAAGCTTCACGTTTAGGACTTGAAAAATAGCGTTAATATGCAATTGCACAGTTCACTGATTTAAAATAGTTGTGTGCTTAAACTTTAAAATATCGCACTACACTACAATAATGCACAAATCATGCAAGTAACTGATAAATCAAACAAAACAGCATTTGCCATGTGGCAACACTTCCTCTGAGCTCTGATGAAGGGTGTGGAGTGGGCTTAAATGGTGATTGGATACTTTAAGGTCAACCCTGGTTGTGATGACAACAGACCCACATATACGTGCGGAAAGCACACTGAACTAGCTGTCATAATTGAGAAGTTACGTTAATTCAAGTATAGTTACATTCATATAACAGCAGGATACAATGAGAGCAAATATTTTTTCAGTTTGTAGGTTTAACTTTCTCTACCACTTAACATAGTTGGTAGAGAAGGTATTGCATTCCACCAAAAAATTTGACACCAAGATTAAAAGTTGGGTAAATAGTAAACTTAATATTAAAGCTCAGTATCAGATGTGACGTGAAGATTTTCAAGAAAATCCTGCCACCAACTACTCTTTATAGTGAACAGTTTTTGAAATGTTTGATTTTCTCAAAATTGCTTTAAGGATTTGTATTAAAATATCAAATATTAAAAGACATTTGAACTGCTTACTGTAGAAAGGCAACATGTCCACATTTCCGAATTTAACAGAAGAGACAAACAGCTGATAAAAAAACCCTTTCTATGGTAATCAACCCATTGACCGATGTAAAACCATAATCGTCAAAAATAGGAAATGTGTAAATGTAGGCCTTTCTGCAGTAAGGGTGGCATGCACCAACCTGGAGTAAGCTCTAGTTTCGCAGTAAACTACTATTCAAGTCAACACTCGGCGACTTCCATGCGAGATTAAACTACTTCCGAAGAATTTTACTCCTTTCAGATACTCCCAGATTAAATTACTGCAGAAGTAACTGTCGGAGAGCACCATCATGTATTATGTTACTACAGAATTAAATAGAGCACAAATATAGGTTAGAATATATTCTTGCGATCTGGATGGAGTAACTAACCTGTCGATTGAACTAGAATACCGTATCGTATTTGGAGGAAGATATTTTTAACGTGTTCATGGATTACTTAGATTACATTGATGATCTCAATGAAGAAAATGTTTACTTAGGTTACACTGATGATCTCGACAGAAACAAAATGGTGGGAATGTGATAGTGCTATGTGAGAACCATATGATACTTATGCAGAGAGAGAGAGAGAAAGATCAATGAACATTTCGGTATTAGAAAGGAATCTTATACACGCCTTTTGAACCTGCTTGGAGAACATTTCAACAAAACTTGGACGCAAATTCAGCTCTATAATTCAAACTGCAATTACTATGCGTCCTATGAGTGTTTCGCACCGGAATATTTCAGAAGCCAATGCCGGCTCGACATTATGATGAATTTAATGTAATGTGACAGTCTTACACTGTATTAAATGGAGATATATAGGATTGACTTAACGCAATGTAACAAAAGTCAAACTTTTCCTTCCCGTTACGTCAAGTTTGATTTCACATGGTAATTACAACCAATCGGTACTGACTCGAAGTAATGAAATAACTATGAATTAAGAGTCATTCCCATTACTTAAGTGCATGTCAATTATACCTTTAGTTTACCAGCATTTTCATGTCACATTAAGTAAAGTTCATCGTAATCCCAGTATTACAGGCAATCTTATAAATCAACGTTCACCACGCGCCTGCTGGCCATGTATTTCATTGCGTTGTTAGAGCGCTTTTGAGGTTAAGAGCAAGCATATAAATATACACGAGTGTTCAGAAAATAAAAGGCAATTCTTCTTCACTTTCACAGATTTCCCACACATTGTGTGTGGAATTGACTGCACGCATGTTATTATTTTGCACCCATCCGTGAATATGGTGAACTTTTCAGAAATCAGGAAGGGTATTTCTCTATCAACACGCAAGTGATCTGCGATGTAATATAAAGATTAGAACTATTGTTTCCAGAATTTTAAGCTGTTCTTCAGTACGTTTCCCGTTGCTAGAATTATTAAACTTGTCAATCACAACTTTCCAGCATTTCTCTTCCAGCATCTTTATAACATATTTTGGCTTTTTTGCATTATTTGGGTCTTAATTGAAAACGTTAATAAAGGTAACCTCTCGTAATCAGGAACCTAAGCTTACACACACACACACACACACACACACACCCACCCACACACCCACCCACGCACGCACGCACACACACACACACACACACACACACACACACACACACACACACACACAGAGACACAGAGAGAGAGAGCTGCTAACCTCCCGTAAATCAGAAACGTAAAAAAACTAATAAACCTAAAATAAAAAATAATTAGGAATGCACATTGTGAGTGTTGGCAGTATCTCACTGGCTTTACAGACCAACGTAATATGTGCACGCGTTTTTACACTCATGTGGTTTAAATGGTTTTCTTTATTTCTACCAACAAACATTTATCTCTTTTGCTGACGTTTCTCCCCTTTTCCTATCGCACATAACCTTATTCATGATTGCATCAAGTAAATCACACAAACAAAACAATACCTTTGAGAGTAATGAGCTCTTGCTTCCATAGTCGTAACTAAAAGAGTAAATTGTAATTGAGCTCACCAACGTTACTTTCGGAGTAAATTGCTCATGCAGTAACCTACTTCTGTAGTGGGACTTCTTTAGTAAACGTTACTTCCAAAACAATTTATCCCAACATGTTGCACACCACCCTAAGTGTTTCATTTATGTGACAAAATGTTTATCTTGAATTTTCTGGGAATAGGCTATGAAGTGCTCTTCATTCTGAAGGAATTTTATATAACTTGTATACATCAAGTGATAGACGAAAATGTATTACACAAAAAAAGGATCTCTCTTTAAAACACACACTTTATTTCAAATCACCATTTCTGAGAGATCTGTTATTAATGGTTGAATTGTTCAATACTTTCATTCTTAAAGTCCTGTTGATTTTCAGTATTTTGTTGTGATGTCATTGAAACATTACGAATTTTAAGGCCAGTGTGTTGTGTCCAGTTCTAAAACATTTGACTATTGCTATCTCCTTTGTATCTATAACGAAATGTGTAATGTAGCTTTCTGCAAAGGTTTATCTGGATTGAAATGAAGTGGTTAGAAAAATAAACTTTTGTAAAAATAGTTTATATTGTATACCCACTAATAAACAGAGAAGAGAGTCATGTGAATGTAATACATAAGATTTTTTGTTCAGAGTATATTTCATTGAACCCATAGGTTTATAAATTATGATCACATTGTTACTAAAAGCATTAAGAATCAATAAATGCACTCTGTGATCTAATTGAATTTAAAAGTAGGATGAAACATGTTTCAGATCGGAAGCAGACCTGTGACACCAAGTACGGATTCAACTGAATCGGCTCTCGGTGAGGGGGAGGATCCCAATGATCCAGAGTGGACTGTGGAAGAGGAGAAAGAGTTTGAACGAGAAAGAATGAAAGCCTCGATCAAAAGATAAAACCAATTGTGACACTTGAAAGAGGAAAAGTACAAGAAGTCCCTTGATGTGGTTCATCTCTTGGACAGAGTGAACCTGGGTAGAGTTGATCCAAGTGGTACAGCGCAGTTCTTCCACTTGGTAATGGTGGTGCTGGATAGACAACTGCTCCACAAACTGTCGCAGCAGAAAACTGAATAACGTGCCATTAGTGCATTCTGACAGAGTTAAATTGAAAATGCTGATATAAATTAGTATGATGGTGTAATTAATATAGGTACTGTAGCACTTTGTCCAACCATTGTCTCTTCAGTTGATTTAACTAAAAGAAAGAAAAGAGAAATTCTGTGCAGGGATTCACTTGGTTGAAGGGATGATGTAGATGACTTGACTTAGAGTCCATTTTAATCTGTAAGTGCAAGCTGCCTGTTCTGTCAGCATTTGTGTCACTGTCAAATTGGTGACATCCATTGGATCATGTTACCATTAAAATAAATTTAATTAATATCAGTATTTTAACTAAAAGCTCTTTTGAGTTCAAGTTTTCCATGTATGACTGCGGATGTTTGACTTGAAGACACAGTTAGATGTTACACTACTTATTTTTTTTCTCATTTTTTTTATGAACTATTAGAAGTATTTTGTATATATGATTTAGTAAAAGAATTTTAACTTTATATTATATTATAAACTTCCTTTTTATCTATAGCTGCTGTTTCCCTTCACTTTTTCTTTTCTTGTTTATATATTTGTTTTATGACATACATCTTTTCTGCATATCCTCCAGTAACACATTTGTACATTCAAATCAAGATTTTCAACAGATTATTATGTTGGAGTATTTGTGAGTTGCTAGAATTTACCCAGCAGGTCTGGGTTCAGGGTCCATTTTGAGGCAACAAACGTATTCTGTGTTCCTATACAAGTCTCTGTGGCACAAATCTGTTGTCATTTTGGAAACATAGTTACTAGAGGGCATATGTACCCATTAAATGTTTTTAAAATTCATTACATATCTGTGTTCACTTCATGGATTGAGTAATGCAAATCTCAGTATTTTTGATAAAGGTTTCATTAAGTTTATTTGCAGAAAATGTTATCTTATTAAAAGTTTAGTTATACTATCAGAAAGCTTTGTAAGCTGTTGAACTGAGATGCACTGATGGTGCTGAAACAGAATTTGGAGGTTAATAGTGTTTGGAGAATTTAGTTCCCAGCTGTATTTGCTTTTTAATACTTTTTTGTACTCTCTTGTTCCCCTTTTAACCATTGGCTGACCAACTGTTGACGGAGCAGGCTGCCTCGTTGTAGTTGTTGGTGTACTCTTTATAAGAGCATATTCTACTATCTCGCCTGCTTGGAATCTTACATATACTGCAAGCTAACCATTCCATGGTAGTGTGAGAACAGCTGTATTTCCCCCAATATTGTTTGTTTGGTTCTTGGTTTTTTGTATACACAGACACAAACACACATACACACACTTCGAAACTGATGAGACTGATCTATTGATTGCTGCATGCAGAATGGCGGATTGGATGCGTGAGCTGTTAGTGGCATGTTAAAATATACTGTGAGACCTATGTAGGTAATAGATTTTATATGTATTCTCCAGCACTAATACGCTTATTAAGAGAAAGAGAGAGGGAGAGAAAGAAAAAAAAGAGGTTTTAATAAAGTTATTGTTTCCTGATTTCAGGACCATTTGTCTGTAGTTTTAATGAAGATGAGCAAAATCTTACTGTATGATTACATTGGGTTTCAATAATTTGAATTATTTTCTTCCTTCAATTTGGTTGGCATGTAAAATTTCTCGTAAATGAAAAGTATCTTTGCTGTGCCGATCCTTATATATGTGGATATTATTCAGAAATTTCCATTTAAGAAAATGAAAAAGTGCACTTTGTTCTGTCACCTGCTGCAGTGGTCCGACTTCCTTCCCTTCTGTCAACAAAACATAGTACCATCAAACAAATTCACTGTGCAGAACAGGTTATTGTACAAAGTCTTTGCTATATTAACATGACCATTCTGGCATATCAGAAAGGATCAAGAAACTAATGAAGAGTAAAACAGCTGTGCAAAATTCGTTGTTGAATAATTGTATTTTGCCCCAAAGTGGGGCATCTCGAAAATAAACCCTGAAACCTTAACGGCAACATAAGCTTATTATCTTCTCCATGTCTTATAATTCCTTGATCCACATTCCTGTCACACTAAAAGTTCTCTTTTATATATATGAGTAATTAGACTGAGGATGTATTGTGTGAAGTCACTGTTTCTCACATATGAGTTGGCTGATCTTTTGTGTATATTGCATATACCAATCAGTAAGCTCGTACATGAGGACCATTGTAATATTTGCATCTGTGGCTTTTACTTTTGTCATTTCTTGTTTTGATTTGTGTTACTGTTGCAAGGTTAATTATAGGATATTAGAGCCATCTAGTATAAACAAAACAAATTTACTTGCAGAATCTAGGTAATATTTCAAATTACTAAAATATATGAGTATGATGATATATTTGACCCAACCAATCAGGAAGTTCAGGCAAGGTAAGAGTGGCAGGTATTATGTGGTAGAGGTCTGCACTGGCTCAAATTCATAGGTTCATCTTGGTCTGGTCTGAACCCGATTGTGCAATTTTGTTTTAAATAAAAATATTTTGCAGCTATAATAATACTATAAAGCACTGCTACCTGCAGTCAACTCAGGTTCGATTTCCAATACCGTCATGGGAATTTTTCCCTCCTGGGGGTCTCATAAGGGATGCATTCAGCTCCTTGGGAACAGTTGAGCCACTGTAAAGAAGTAGTGGCACCTGAGGCCCTGGAATCCGGATGTAGTAAGCGGCATGTTGACATTACTGGTCTGTGCCCAGGATGTAGGAGGCAGAGTTTGCAGCTGCCGTGGTGTTGTAATGTTATCCACATTTGGCCAAAGTGATTGGTTATTATTGCTATACCTGTGTCACTTTAAGTTCAAAGAAGTAAACAAAGCTTAAGGGGAGATGTAGGTCAGAATGCAGACATATAGGTAACTTGCCAAGACCGGCTAAGGTCTGTAAAAAGTATAATTAATTTCAATTAATTATATATCTAATAATAATAAAATATAGGTAATTGTTTGTATTTCCTAAACTATTGCAGCTAGAGGTATGAAAATTTGCACACTTAGTAAGTATGATCTGTTAGTGTCTCAGTAAACCCACCTAGAGATTTTTATGTTTTTCATGACATTGCTTATCTTATGTGCCTTTTTTTATGGAAATTACTCGATGCAGCACTCTGAAATTTTATCTGCTAATTTTAAATAGATCAATACAACTTTCCTTGCAACTTTTTTTATTTTTTTTTTAAATCATTTTTTAATAAAACCTAGGCATTGATAAAAGGCTGATTTTATAATGTAAATAATAGAATAAAGCCAATATTGAAATTCTGTTGCAAGCAAATGTTTATCTTATTATGCTGAATAAGTGTGCAAAATTGCATGCATTTATCTCCAATGGTTTCTGAGAAAAAGGTATATAAACACTGAAAAATGAAACTTTCGGAAAACAAAGATCAAAGATAAAACATGTTATAGTACGTCATTGTCCTTTAGATGTGTTAAAACTGCCCATAGCCATAATCAGCCGCATCATCCTCCTGGTCTTCCTGCTTTTTCTGTCTCCTATCCTGTCTGGCATGCTGGTGTAGTTTTTGCAATGCAGCCTCTGCGAATTCTATGAGCTGCTTGTCAATGTCTTGCAAAATGTTTTTTGTAAATGACCCAGGCTCCTTACCAAGTCCCTGAAGAACTTTGATTCTTCCTCCATTTCTATCATTAAAAACAACTGCATCATATGCTCCAATTTAAATTATTTAAACTTTGATTGGCATTCTGAGTGCCACCATGAAGGCACTTTTTCAGCAATACAGGATCACCTAGTGCTCTAAATACTGGCTTTATTGCAAGTAATACAGGCTCAGGTAAGCTATGCACATGCTTGTATTCTTCATGAGTATACTTATACCCCCGCCGCTGTATCTTTGCACTTGACAGTTCGTGTGGTTTCGTGTAAGGTTGGCTACATTGTGGTTGCCAGAGTGGCTAGTAAACAACAGCTGATTGTTCTCCTTTCTATCGTGTCTAAGCCGCATACAAAAAGTGTACGTAAGTAACGAACGTCAATGAATAATAACTATTTTGTATTATTATTGTTAATTGAAAATAACTCTGCATAACCATTGCAGCATATGTAGAATAAATTACGCGCTTTTGACAATATAGAAACAAAATCATACAAACTTCCTGCTACAATGAGGAGAAATAAAACAAATTATAAGCATGCCATAACAAAGTTATTTTCACTCACACATTTAAAACTGCAATGGCTCAATTCCATCCAAATCCTCGTTATCATCATCGGAAGCATCATTGTCATCTTCACCAAGGCATATCATCAATGGTTCACAGTCATTAATAACTCCATCTATTTCTTGTGCTTTTCGTATTAGCTTATTCACATGATCTACTTTCTTCTTTCACAAAGCCGCGTCCACCATATCCTTGTGAATAACAGTTCTCGTGCTTAGTCCAAGAGCTGCTGCAGTTCGTTGTACGGCTTCAGCAGGAATAGAGGGATTGCCATGAAGCTTCACGTACTCCTTTTCCTGTTCAAAGAATTCCCGGGTTCTGCTTAATAGTTCCAATGCCTGACCATTAGTGGCACACCTCGGGGCAAAGGATTTTCACTTCGTGAATCATCACTCGGCGATCGGCGTCGTTTTTCAGACATTGTTGCACTTAAGTTTTGTTTAAATAAATAATATGAATGAAATATATCTAAAATAGATAAATATAAATTGTTCGTTTATACTATATATATAAACGAACAATAACAAAACTATCAAACAATAACCACAAATATAAATAACAATGAACAATATGTAGCTTGCAAAGAACAACTCGACGCTCGTGCTAGAGATTCACAAACTGAAGCACGTGGTAGGGAATAGTTACATCCAGCAACAGAGCCGATTCTAGTTTCGGTTCCGCTTTGTCATCAACCATCCGGAATGCTGCCTTGTGATTGGTTTAGGAAGTCAAACGGTTGAAGCTTTTCATCTGTTTTTTGCGAGTGTACCAACTTAAATGCTAGCTGTCAAGTGCAACGTTACAGCGGCGGGGGTATAGCCCTCCTGAATCCACACCATGATGATGCACTGTCTGGACAAAGAGCATGTTGTGGATGTTCATCTGTGGACAATTTGTGGAAGTATATAGCCCACACAGCTTTTTGCATATTTTCCACACTGTCATTATCTCTTATGGTTTGGTCATAATAAACTTGGAAATTATTTATTTCCTTTTTAGTTAGGTGATGAAGTCCTCCCAATGGCTTGCCATCTTCTAATAGTACACCCCTCATCTTTTTTGTCATTTTTAGAAGTCTGCCACCCATTCTGTTCTGAATATGGGCCAGACATTCTAACTTTCCAACTATTGCATCTGGCTGGCAGAGTCTTCTACATACTACGGTGATTCAGGAGAAATGCCTGTCAGAAACATCAAGATTTTTGTGTGTTGGTTTTATGTATGTAAAAACACTCGACAGAAAAGGGGTGTAACCATTGTGAATTTAATTTTTAAAGGGCATTTGCAGATCCTAGAAGCATAGTACTTACTATCAAATGTGACAATTTTTTTTTTTTTTTTTTTTTTTTTTTTTTTTTTTTTTTTTTTTTTTTTTTACCGATTCTGACCTACATCTCCCCTTAATGCATCACTATGGCAGCACCATGTCAAAATGTGATGGAAATAGGTACCTGTGTGTATGTCTTATTGCTGTATTTTGCCTTACGTCCTCTTAACATGATACTAAAAGCACAGAAATGAAAGTGGCAGCTGTATCTATTTACTATTCACTCTGTAATTAAAGATGCTGGACAAAACTGTTGCTTTTAACTTTAGGTTTAGAAATCATTCATTTAATGATTAAAAATCGGTGCATATATCACTTATGCTTTGAACTTTTATGAGTCAAGTTAAGGCATTGTAGGTTAGAAATAACAACAGAAAAACACGATGCAAACAATTCAAGCAACAATTCTGCATCACTAATAACAAAGTTCAATTATTGCTAAACAACAACTAATCGACCACATTCATTTGAATTAGAGGTGGATACTTTTCACAGAATTTTTTAAAACAGTTTTCTTCTCTCCAATTTTTGCATTTATATTTTTCCACAATGGCAGAGGATTCTCAAGACATGACACTCTTGAAAGTAATACTTTCTCAACACGTGCAAGGAGTACACTGGCGGCTTATACCAGAAGCCGAAAACTAGAAATGAACTACAGCACCTGCACATAGCCTCATAAACGCTCTGATATGATGGTACAGTTAGTAATACGTGAATCTGGACAAACACATTTTGTTTCATAAATTGAATGTTTAATGGATATTTTAAATTTGCCCACACAAGAATAACTACTAGCCCAATATGATCTAACCAGTTAAAGGGCACTTAAAAAGAAAGAAAAGTTACAATCTGAACCGAACTGTTGTGTAGAGGAGCAGAGGACATGCTAAGCAGGTAAAGTTGTAGTGCACCACCTGCCAATGAGGCGTTCGCCTGTCACGTGGTTTTGTTTACAACTCCTTTTAAATTTAAAGTGCAACCACTTTACTATTACTATGCCTTGGATGTGTGAATGCTGCGATAATTGTTGTAATCCAGGCACCTCAACATTGCAGACAAAAAAGAAATGCAATAAATTAATTCTTTCACCTATATTTACCCTTTGCATGGAACAGTTTTAGTATTTTTTATTTCCTCAGAACTGGCGCTGATGTTTCACTCTAATATCATATGTTTAAGATTTTACATGACAAATAAAATGCTATATTCAAGGTGATAAATTAATTTTTCTGTGTGTTTATTTTCAAACCCAAGCCTGAGTCTGTTATGCAGGGAGTACCTAGAACAGTGGCAACTGTTGGATTTTGTATTGCTGTTTATGAGTTTTGGATTTTGAATGTGTAAACTAGTGTTTTAATTGGTGAACTCTAGTATAACAACTTAGTAAAATCCCTTGGTCTAGGATTGCACCAGTATTCAGGAGGGATAAATCGCCATCACTTTACTTGTCCTTTGCCTTTAGTTACCGAGTTATCCGATGAGGTGTCTTCGGGAAAGAATTGTCATGTCACTGGTGTGAACACAGCAATGTTATAGTGTAGAAAAAATGTAATAGCACCCTATTTACATTGTAATAACTCAAAAACTAAAATCCTTATTCTAGTTGTGCAAGGGGTATGTTAAAGAGCACAGATTCGAGAGGATAATGTGTGATTGGTGTCCCTGTAAAAAAAAAAAATTAAAGCTGTTAGTTTCCTTTGTAAAATTTTAACTGGAATAATTTGTATTATGAAAATCAATCAGCAAGGAACATAGCCAGGGAGTGAAGGCTATGAAATACCTTAAAATGTGTGAATTAACTTTTGGAAGATATACCATGATAATACTGTATGTATGTGAAATGCTATTGCTAGTTATATGCAAACACTTCATTTCACATTGTTGCACCTTGCTCTTTGTGTGGTCTGTCACAGCACACTACAAACTTAGCATTTTTGTTGCAATGTTCTTGCATCTACAGTTGGATAGTAACAACAGCGGTTTTGTGAGAATAAAATAAAACACGGGCTAGGCAAAATTATGGCATGTGGTGCTTAAGCAACGATTCAGAGGCATGCCCACCCAAGGCAGTTAAAGAGGGGGAATAGATGACAGGTGAGTTACTCCCAACTTTTTTTCTGTACTATAGTATTTGATTAGTTTACATGTATTCTATTTAAAAGTATGACACAAGATGCTTTGCAAAATTGCTGGCCAATAGTGGCAACAGAGCACTCAGTGATTGTTTCACATCACTTTCAATTTGGTCAGTTTGAAGATATTTCCAAATACATTTAATAAGATGATTCAACATGATCTATAACAGTCACTACATTTGATACTAGATTTTTTTGGTTTAATGTTATAGAAACTCCTTATACAATTATTAATCATTTATTTTGAGGATCTATTTATGCAATGTTCTTTATAACAATTTTTGTAAGTTTATTATTTGGCCATTGATTCTGTGAGTAAATTTGTATTGTTGCAGTACATAGCTCTAATATAAATGATAGGTCACTTACTGGCAGTAGCATAATGATGGAAATCAGCTGAAATTAACTAGAAGCAAAATGAACAACAAACATCCCAACAATTCATAAAATATGTCCTTGTAATTTCTAAAATGGACGATTGAAACTTCTAGTTGTTAATTTAATATAAACAATATACTTGTGCTTGTGGCTGCTTCGCGTGTTCCTCAAATAAGGAAGTGGTGTTGACACCAGACTGATGACTTAAAGGAGAATGGAGCCACGTGATTCAGTTGGAAGGCTTGCTGATGGTATCTCGCACTGTCCAGAAGGATTATTCCTTGCCTATTTGTGTGAATGTCAACCCAAAACTGAATGGAAACTACCTTTTTCTGTGGAAGGGGTTATTTCTTTTTGACAGGACAAGCCTTATGCTAGCATTGCATGGAGGCATTCATTGAGTCAGCTCTTTAGCTCAAGTCACGTCCTAAAAGGCCAGTCCAGGAAAACTAGAAATTGCGTTAAATATAATTATCTGTTTACTGTGTGTAATAAAGTACTATTAGTATACAACCTGCTAATTTTCTCAACTGCAAAGACTAGCGGGCTGCACTCAAAAAGCTTATTTCATACCTACTGTTTGTAGGTATACATACCTTTTGGTGCGAGATGGACTGTTTGAAAGTACAGTAGACCCTTGCTAATTCGAAATCGGATAAACCGAAAACTCGGTTAACTTTAGTAGCTGCTTGGTCCCTGCCGAATTACATGGAAAAATCTACTGCTTAAACCGAATTTTGGATAATTCATACTACAAACTAAAATTTGGTCCCCCCATTACATATTCCATACATTATTCTTTGTTTAAACCGAATATGTATATGGTATTTTCCATTATGCATTTCACATTTTTCTCAATACTGTACTATAATTTCTCAACAATGGTCCGGTTGCTTACTTGCTGCTTATGTATCACTTCCACAGCAGATAATGCAAGGGTGGGGTTGGTCAGCAGACCACACATGGCGCGCGACTCACAACAATCCAGAGAGCTCTTTATCTCTGCTTGTGAACAGTGAATTTTTTTTTTTTTCCTTTTTTCCCCCTTTTCACTCCATCACTCGCTATGCCGCCGAAAGAGAAATATGCTCATGATGCTCTCACGCTGAAACAAAAACAGCAAACTTTACATATGGTCGATAGTGGAGAGAAGGTTGCAGAATACTTTCAGATTCCAAGTGTACTCTCTCATTGATTTTAAGTTCAAGACAGAAAATAGAGGCAAGTCTGACAAGCTATTCATTTAATGGCAATAGCAAGCGCATGAGACCAGCAAAACATGAAGAGTTGGAGGATTTGCTGTTAGAATGGTTCCAACACATGCGTTCACAGTAAATTCCACTGTTCAACCCCATGTTTAAAAAAAAAAGGCTCGAGAAATCCCCAAGAAAAAGGGAATTTCTGGGTTTGTCTTCTGAGGATGGCAATGGCGTTTTCAGAAGAGGCATAAAATCGGTGCTGTCAGTGCCTGTGGGGAGGCACATAGAGTAAACGAGAAAGATGCCAATGAGGTCACGGGAGTTTCAATCTAAGCGCTCTCATCACCCAAGAAATGTGTTTAATATGGGTGAAACAGGTTTTCTATAACTTGATGCCTGAAAAAACAACACTAAGTGCCAAGGGCGAAAATGCAGCAAGGAGAGACTGACGGTCTTGTGTTGTAATTCAGATGGTTCTGAGAAGTTCAAACCATTAGTGATTGGTAGGGACCCCAGATTGTCGGTAAATAAAATAATTTAATATCGGTGTAAAAATATTATAGTGAGCGGTGTTTTGGGCGGTAAATAAAACTGCTTAATGGTGTTATCTCGTGCAAAAAAAAAAGGGAAAAAACAAAAACACAGTTTAAACTATTTTACTGTGGAACAAAGGGCACCTTACATGTAACTTAGAAAAGAGGAGCAGGAAAATATTTACATAGTATACATTTCAACTGATTTACTTTGTTAGAGACAAAGCCACCATAAGTTCGGTGTTCTCTGGCTTAAGATTTGTTCTTAAGTTTGTCATGATGTTCCCATATGCAGAGAAAAGTCTTTCACTGTCCACATTGGACATGGGTACCGACAATAGTTTCATACACTTCTCACTGAAACACAAGTGATCACATTGAAGTCCAGAAAGTAAATCCAGTATGTTCACTTCAGTAGCATCATCTAATTTCTCACACACTATGTTCTTCAGAGCAGCATATCCCTCCTTGAATGTCTTCTCTTGCAAGTCTCGCAGAGAAGGTAACATTCTTCTTCCTTTTTCTATAGTTATATCAGTGGATGCCTCATTTGATAACTATTTTTCGTACATCAAACAATTTACCTGCAGAATGAATATCATCATCAGCTGACATTAAGGAATTCAGCTTGGTAACTGACTTTATGTCCAATTGCTTGAACTGACTGATAACAAGACTTCTTGAGGGTTGGCAGTCTCTGAAGAAGACTTGAAGTTTTCTCTCCAAACGAGCCCTCAGCTACTATTGTGAAGCCATTTGATATATCTTGCTATATAGTTTGCTATATAGTTTATGAACAAATGGATATTTAGATCCCTCAAGCACTTCAATAAGGCAAATGGTGTCTTTGCAGTGTTCAAGAAGGAAAGATGCCTGGCAGTTTATTATATTTTGAGACCGCATTGAAATACTACTGTGGAATCGGTTTGAATTCCTGCATGCCGCAAAACTAAACTGACCTGGCAACGTCTTGCACATGCTGTCTGTACGGCGCGCGAATGGCACGTTGCCAACTCCACCGTCAGCTGAATTGTGCATGCGCTAGCTTAATTTGAAACGTGGCTCCATCGGCATAATTCCTTTTCTTTTTCAGAGCAGAAGGTAAACAGACTCCTTGCGCTAAATTTTAACGTAATTTAAAGAATATAACGACTCCAAACGAATCTTTCAGTATAGCGGACACAAAATATACCTAGACATGCGTTCACATTATGGCAACGTCGCGAGACAGCAACAATTTTCGTGGGAGGGGTACAGGAAATGGAGACAGTGATTGGTAGAAGAGGCTGTCTACTGTCAGAATTGACTTGAACCAGACTTAGAAATTCATGCATTATTTAACGATACTTTTGCAACAGTCTTTTCCAGCCGGCATGAAATGGGGCGATGCAAGCACGAATCGTTAAAATACAGCATTAGAGAAGAATTGCAGGTAGTATTGTCATTTAAATCCAAAGAATAATTTGAGTGAAATGAGAAATCCGTCACTGATGCAGTATTGCCGAGTTTTGATAAACATGGCATTCCTTTTGTTGTGCATGCGATAGGTGAAGAGTGAAGGGGACAGGGTAGTCGAAGCAGTACCGATATTTGCCGAAGCTCTGGTTAAATCACAGTGCAGTTTGGTGTTCTGAGCCATGCAGCACACATCACTGTGCAGCATGGCCGTAGCGAATGACAATACACGTATCCGTAAATGATTGATAAGCCAAATAGTGATTGTTTATGTGAAAAGGAGAGACAAATGCCCCCCCCCCCCAAAAAAAAAAACTGGGAGAGAGAAAAATTTCAGGTTATTTTGCACATTTTTTTTCATAACGGTGTTTTTTCGCGATATAGAACTAATGTCACGTTATTTCGCGACTCAGAATAGATATATATGTGGAATTTAAAAATAATTGATTAAAGGTTTTCCTTATTAATTTTCTGCCAATTTTGCGAATTAACTACTCGCGAAAAGTTGGGGTCCCTAGTGATTGGAAAATACAAAAATCCACATTGTTTTTAAAAATTGTCGACCTATTTAATCTGCCAAGTCAGTACGAGAATAATAACTGTGAGAAAGAGGAACATTTTGCTAACTTTGGACCACTGCTCGGCACATTAGTTCGATAACCTGGTGTCATCCTTCGTGCACTAGTGATACCGTGCTAGCTGCTAGTTCCCAAGGTCACGGGTTCAAACCTGGAGGAGGGTGATGGATTTTTTCAGGCATAAAAATCCTTAGCATGGCTTCCTTCGGAAGGGAAGTAAAGTTGGTGGTCCCATGTCGTAGATTTATGGCACGTAAAAGAACCTCAAGCCTGATAAAGAGGCCTCTGAGCAAAGTTAGCTATCTTTCACTCCCAATATAGAATGGGATGCTAAGGGCCATAGTAGTTGAAGAGTGTCCATAAATAAAAACTCAATTTAATTTTTATCGACCTGGAAGTTCCAAACATAGAAGTTGTCTTCTTACTAGCTAACACCACGAGCCATCTGCAACCAATTGGATCAAGGAATAATTGCCTCAATGAAGCGTAATTACAGACACCGACTGGTTAAGTCTGCCATCAGTGTAATAGAACTACAAGAAATGGTTCTATACTCCCACCGCTGTAACGTTGCACTTGACAGCTAGTGATTAAGCTGGCACACTTGCAAAAAAACAGATGAAAAGCTTTAACAGTTTGATTTCCTAAGCCAATTTACAAGACAGCATTCCAGATGGTCGATGACAAAGCGGAAATGGAACTCTAACTGGAAGCGACTCTGTTGCCAGATGTAGCTATTCTCAACCACATGCTTCAGTTTGTGAATCTCTAGCACATGCGTCGAGTTGTTATTTGCAAGCTACATATTGTTCATTGTTATTTGTATTTGTGGTTATTGTTTTATAGTTTGTTATTGTATGTTTGAAATTGCTTGACAGCATGTAGCAAAGTCCATATTTGATTTAAGTTAGAAAAGAAAAATAACAGCAAAATTTGTGCAATATTGGGGTTTAAAAAAACAAAAAATGTGAAAAAAAGGGATGTTCCAAAATTGCTGTAACAAGAGTTTACTCCCAATAATTCATAGATGCATTCTAGAAAGATAGGGAGCTTGTCTCCATTGATACTGCATGAAGAAACAAATGAAATTCCTTAGCAACCAAAAATAAACCAATTGTACTGTTTATAGTTTAGTAACAGTTTAATGCATGATGCAGTTTTTTTATTACACGTGTAACAGAAATATAACATCTGTTCCAACACAATGGTGCACCACCTCACAGAGCAAAAGATGTCTGCAGTAAATTGTGAGAATGTCTCAATTCAACTTCCAGAATGAATGTGGATTATAACTTTGTGTGGGCAAAATATTTTTATAGCTTATGCAATCCTACCATTATAAACAGGTTACTGCATTCAATATTGTGCCTAATTGACTCATTATGGCACGTATGCCAATAATAGCAATGACATAATACCAGTATTTCAAGTTGCCGTGGCCTATACAGAGAAAACCATTTTGTAATATTCTTTTCTCTGAACAACAAACATACAAAAAACCTTTGTACATTATTAAATATTGAATAATTAAGATCTGAACTTATAACTTCTTACCATGCTATGCTGATAATAGGCTACATCACAGTCCGTCCCTTCTCTCCGAGGAAGGGAATGCATGCAAGTGGATGTCTTGTTTTTGGTTCAACATGGCAGGTAATAAATCCAGCCCAGCGGAGATTAAATAAAGAACACCATTAAAACTTATTGTATTTTATTGCATGCAATTGTGTGGTCAAATGCAACACTTTGATAACATCTGTCCACATTAAATACATTCTCTATGCTTGGCAAGATCTGTGCTTTAGATGTTATCTACTCTGAGAAAACAAGGAGTATGTTTACAAAATCATGTGAGTTTGGAGAAAAATTATATAAATAGTTATAAGAAATATAACAAGCATATAAATCTATAGCTAACTGAACATTTTCAAAAGTTAAAAAACTTGTCTACCCCTGATTCTTGAAGGAAGCTTCTGTTAGAAAATAGAGTAACCATCAACCATTTTGTACATGTTGTGTAAAAGCAATACCTAAACTGGTTGCTGTAGCTTACAACACTTTTACAACATAACTTTATACATGTAGTTACCACACTGTTGATATATATATTTTTTTTCAGTCTTGTTCATGGGGATCCTCTTTTTATCCTCTCAGTCTTCTACAAGAGACTTGCCATTGGCTATCCTTTTTATAGTCATGCTTACAGAAACGGATGAAATTAAAATATTTCAAATCTTTCATGCTTAACAATAAATAATAAAATAAATTAATATACATATGCAACATTTCCATAAGGCACACCAATTTCCAGTCTCAACACTGGCAAATGTAATACATTTTAAAATTTCTTATATTTTGTATTTGGGAAGAAAGAAAAAAAAAATTATGCCACATATATATATTTACAGCTGTGTGATATATGGCATGCATGTCAAAATAACCAGCTGCTCTAGTAATTGCACTGTGCCTTTATATGTAGTTAGTTTGCCATAAAGTATATAACAAAGCTATATATTTAAAAAGTAAACAGTAGTGAAACCATGTGTATGGAATGTGGTATCTAAAAAAAAAATCTCTTGCCTGCAGAATTGTAACAAGTTATTTTCAAGTTTAGTTTAGCATCAATTTAATCCTTTTCCAACTGTAATAGACCATAGTATTTCATTCTTCTGTTTACTTTTATCACAATTTCTAATTATACATTCATTAAAGCTTCTATTTTTCACTGTACATTAAGACACTCTAAAACACGATTTATTATTAACAACCATTATAGCATATAAAATATATCCATACTTTTCTTCCCAAATGCAAATTTTTGTTAAAAAATGGCAGTCTCCATTGCTCTTATCTACCCCCATTATGTGAAAATACTTGGTTTAAATCTGTGTCTCAGGTTCATTAAGCATATCCACAGATGTAGCTAAGCCTCTGTGTCCTGCCAGTTGTGGTGTGGACATTTCTGCCCTAACCTCATCTCTCACTTTTCCCAAGACTCGCCTCACTTCTCTGTTATGAGGTGGTGCTACCCTCAGGGCCTCCTGCACATCGTCCAGTGCTTCTTCAAACATTCTGCAAAAATAAACAATTTGATGCATTTTCACCTCATTTCTAAGAAAATTTGTGTGATTTTAGTCTTTATAGACATGGTGACTGAGTTTTAATGAATTTTATATGTAGCTGTGAAATGTGGAAAACAAGTAATCATTCAAAGCAAAATTAAAGACTAAGGAGCCAGATATAATTTCAAATTTAGAATGATGGAAAATAAATAAAAAAGTGGATGCGACACAGACTAAGAAAAGCAGATAAAGCAGTGAAAAGAATAGCTTTGGATTAGAATTCCCAGGAGGAAGACCAAGAAACATACGGAAGAGAACAATTATCAAAGGAAATAGAATGAAGTTGGCAAGAAATAACGTTTGATGGAAATATTTTGTGAATCTGCTGCTCCTAATACGGAGATTGACTGGTTGGTTACCATATACCTAGGAGGTAGAGGAAGTATGTTTTGAGACCCACTGAATACATAAAAAGCATTTTTTGAAAAAAAAAAAAAAGATCCATGTCTGTGTGTATCTGTATACAGCATAACTCAAAAGTGAAATGTTTGATAAATGCCAAACTTGATTACTAAGTCTAGTATCAAATATGTAATGTGGAGATTTCAAGAAAACTCACCCCCCCCCACTTCTAACTATTCTTTACATGACAAAATTTTCAGTATTTTTTATTTTCTCAAAAATAGCTCCAATGGTTTTGATTAAAATACCATATATTTAAGATATTTACATGACAAATAAAATGTGTATTTTGAATTTTCTGGGAGTAGCCTGTGACGTTCTCTTGATTCGGAAAGAATTCTTTTAAGATTTTGCATAGCAGGTAAACCATAAGAGAAAGACGCACACACTTCACAAAAAATCTGATGTGTTGCACTCACATGACTTTCTCTACTCTTGTACAAACTATTTTTACAAATGCTTATTCTCCATCTACTTCATGCTAATCGAGATAAACATTTGCAGACTCTATCTTATTGCTAATTTTCTTGTATATGTAAAGCCCTGTCCACACTGATTAACATTTAACAAAACTTGTCAAGTGCAACATGTAAACAGTTTGCATGTTGGCCAAATTTCGATCACAGAATTGACTTAACATGTTAACCGAAAGAGTTGTGCTTGACACTTTTAACATGTTGGATGTTTTCCACTTTTAATGGAAAACTTGTTAAGTCAATTCGCTCTCTGTGTATGTGATTGGGTGAACTTTGGAAGTTTTCAGACTGTAAACATGGCAGTTATTGTAATTCCTTCATGCTATTGTGTTCGGTAGTTCCGTGTTGACTCGTTCTGTGTTTATATCTTTGATTTGGTTTGCTTCATGTGAAGTTATGGAATGGACAAAAGAAAAGACACTTTCATTAATAAAATCTTTGTTGAGGCTATCATTATAGAACATTGTAATATATGTAATAAAAAGGATGGCCAATTATACCAAACTATGTGCAATTTATTGTTGTTCCAGAGGCAGTATCAGGAAAAAAAAGAAAAAATCTCACTTCGCTAGAGAATTTCAAAAAGGCTCAAGTCTGGCAGCTGGAATGGCTGCTCTCAAATGTGTGTCCTTTTTGTGAATTATAGGTTAGAAACCTTGCTCAAAACAAAGTTGAAGTCACTTTGACTTGTTCTCAAAAAATTGAAGTCAAACTTGCTCCGAATTTTAAACTCATTCAAAATATTTTCACAGATGGAGCTTCATCACCTTCCACTTTTCTTTTTATTACATAGCAGATACAAATAGCAATTGTCAAATCCTAATCACTGGAGTCCATTTTGCTTTTAGTTAAGAGATTTTATTGTCCCAACAAGTCAACTGGTGTGGATAGAATGTTAAACGTTCACAGTTACAACATGTTGAAGGCATTTAACATGTTGAATGAGACATTTTGTTAATTGTTGAATGTTAACTGTTGATATGTTGAACAGTGTGGACTCACCTTAAGGGGAATATATATTTACAAGGGCAATATAGAAATACAGTAGCCTTTAAGCACATACATATCTTTTAAGAGCTGGTTGCTAGGTGTAGCACCATTCCCTTTGCCGCAGATTAATACTCTTTGCATATCCAAGACAACAAAATGAATAACGAATTCCCATTTGAGAAACAGTATTGAAAAATTTAAGGGAATAACAAGCAATATCTCGAAAATGGTTCACTCAACAAAAAAAATGTATATGACATAAATTGTGTAGTTTAACGCGATCTACATTTTTTGTGTAGAAACATTTTGTCTATCTCTTATGGTTTACCAGTTATGCAAAAGTCGTTCACAATGAAGAATACTTTTAGAGACATTCCCAGAAAATTCAAGATATACATTTTATTTGTCATGAAAATATCTTAAACATGATATTTTAATCAAAATCGTTAGAGCCATTTTTGAGAAAATTAAAATTTTCGAAGAATGTTCCATGTAAAGGGTAATCTGGGGTGGGGGGATTTTCTTGAAAACCTTCGTGTCTCATCTCTGGAAGATACTGAACCTAAATACCAAGTTTGGTGTTTATCCGACTGTTTGTTTCTGAGTTATGCTGTTCACAGACACACACACGGACATGTTTCCAAAAATGTTTGTTTTGGATTCAGAGGATCTCAAAACATGTATTTCCAGTAAAATCTTGGTATCGAATTTTTGGGTGGAATACAATACTTTCCCTACTTACTATACGTAGTAGAGAAAGTAAAAATGTATCTCTTCAAAATACAACTTGTTTCAAATAACTTTTTTGTGGCATGAGCCATTTCTGGTTGGTTTGAATTTTTCTGCACTTTGTCATTCTTTTAGTGCTATTGCTATTTAGTATGCCATGGAACATGACCCCTTTTCCTAAAAATGTGGGTTTTTTTTTTAATTCATGGAGCCTCAAAACAAGCATTTCCATTAAATATGGGTGGAATGCAATACTTCCTCTACTTACTTATAGGTTAGTAGAAAAAGTAAAAATATCAGTGCCTACCAGTTTTCAAAGTAGCAGCATCATTTAACAAACATCTCTTTAGCTAGCAAAAAAACAAAATGTGTGTTCCTTGTTATTTTATTTGTGTTATATTTGACAAAACTACAAAGACAACTGTTTTCATTGTGTCCTACCTCCATCAAACACATGTAAAATACAAATAAATCAGTAAAACTAATTCAGTTCCAACACTTCCAATGAATCTGTGTGTTGTCCTTTTTGCAAAACCCACAATATGAGAATCCATGTGAAAATTTCTCTGACATTTTTCTGAAAACCAGCTATTTCCCTGATTTCAATGTATTGGAAACAGTTTATATGAACCCATGGGTCAGAGAAGGTGGTTGCCGGGGATCGAACCTGGGACTTCTCAAATGCAAGTCACACATGTTAAAATGGGAACACTTCACTCGTAACTACTCATCGGAAACTCCTTGCTTAAAAGCCTTAGCCAAGGAATTTCTTTCAACCAGGTTTCAAACCTCGGTCTGCACTGTGAGAGTTCTACATCACTATAGTGGTGGATTGTTTGTTTTTATCAAATTAGGTTTACAATTGAAGTGCTTACCTCAAATCAACTTTTGCTTTAGCTCTTGCATAATATGCCTCAAATGACTCTGGTTTAATCTTTAGCACCTGATTGGCCAACTCTATTGCTTCTTGGCATTCCTGTAAAGTAAAACAGTGTTGGTAATTAATAATAATATATTCATAAATGCATCAACAAAACAAACCTTGCATGTAACACAAAAAATGGCTTTCCCTACCCATTAGCATTTCATTGTCAACTTAAAATATTTTTCTATTTTACGCTACTAAAAATAACACACATTTAATTTAGAAAACATTCTGTATTAATAGGTTAAATTAACTAACTGCTATGGTTCTTAGCGTCCAATTCTATATTGGGTGTGAAAGACCAGTAATTTTGCTCAGAGGCCTCTTTATCAGGTTTGAGGTTCTTTTATGTGCCGTAAATCTACGACACAGGACCACCGGCTTTACTTCCCTTCCAAAGGAAGCCATACTAAGGATTTTTACGCCCGAAAAAATCCATCGCCCTCTGGCAGGTTTGAACCCGTGACCTCAGGAACTAGAGGCTAGCATGGTAACCACTACACCATGAAGGACGACAGTATTACTAAGTGGATGAGGCAGCAAAGAACTCTATATACGAGGTCTGTTCAAAAAATTCCAGAACATTCGTAATTTCGTGCCAATGGAGTGAAATGCAGTTGGCATCCCTGCACACGCCTGTGTTTAATGTGTAACTGCTGTTAGTTATTGTTCAGTGCTGTATTGAGAAGAACGTTGTGTTGCACAGTTTGCAAATTTTGAGATGGCAGAATTAGAGGAGCAACGTGTCTGCATTAAATTTTGCGTGAAGCTCAAGAAAATGTTTTTACAGAGACACAACAAATGATGCAGGAAGCCTACGGAGATGAGTGCTTAAGCCATACTCGGTGTAATGAATGGTTCATGTGGTTTAAAAATGGTTGGATGGAAGTTAAAGATGCCCCTTCTTCAGAATGCCAAGACTAACTGTCCAAGAGATTGCAGATGAATGTAACATAGTTGGATCGTGTCATGAAATCCTGACACAGCATCTTGTAATGCATCATGTTGCCGCCAAGTTCGTCCCACGGCTCATGAATCAAGACCATCGCCTCGCAATCTGTGAAGAGCTTTTGGATCACAAAAATGCGAACGAGATGTTCCTTAAGAGAATTATAACTGGTGATGAGACGTGGGTCTATGGTTATGATGTTGAGACCAAGGTTCAATCTTCACAATGGGTCGGGAAAGGTTCTCCAAGACCAAAAAAGCTTGTCAAGTCAAATGTCAAAAGTCATGCTGATAGTTTTCTTTGACAGCAGCATTACAGAACATTTTATATAGACCACACATAAAACAAAAAATAGTCATCTTATCAGACTCAAAATCAGCCATAAATGGAATAGTAAATTACAATAATAAAACAAGAAATATTGAAAAAATAAGAAGCCCAATTAAAGTAGTTGAAGCTAGAAATCATGTCACTTTACAATGGATCCCAGCTCATGTTGGACTTCTGGGCAATGAACATGCAGATCAATTAGCAAAGAAAGGTGCAATACAACAAATAAAACCTGTAGGACAAAAAAAAAATAAACAAACAATTAAATAACATTTCAAGAGACAGCAGAGATTTGATGAGGAAGATAAATTAAAGGATAAAGATTATAAGAATATTAAAGATAGAGTTGATATACAAAAAATGCCAAGGAAGACTGCAATGCCCTTATTTAGGGTGGCAACTGGCCATGATTGCCTCGCAGAACACCTCTACAAGATAGGATGCCTACCTACACCCAAGTGCACCCTCTGTGAAGGTGGTGTCATCCTGAACAAACAACATGTCGCCAAATGCAAAGGCCTTAAAAGTGATAACTTACAGACTTTATATTGGGAAGCCAGAGGGAAAATGATGCAGATCAATTAATCCCCAGTGCCAGTGGTGAACAACAACAAGTTTTCTTTGACTTTGAAGGATTAGTTCATCATGAATTTATGCCACAGGGACAAAGTGTTAATCGATGGTACTATCTGGACGTGTTGCGATGCCTGCGAGAAAATGAGAGAAGGAAACGGCCTGAAATGTGGCGAGTCAATTCATCATGATAATGCACTGTACATTCATCCCTGTTGGTGCATGACTATCGCACAAAAAATGATATCACTGTGCTGCCTCATCCTCTGTACTCTCCAGACCTGACCCCTTCAGACTTTTTTTATTTCCGAAGTTGAAAACCCTGTTGAAAGGACGAAGATTTGCAAGATAGATGAGATAAAAGAAAATTTGAAGACAAGGCTTCGCGTGATCCAGAAAGAGGTGTACCAAGACTGCTTCCAGAAGTGGAAACGGCATTGGGAGCGGTGTATCAATTGTGGAGGAGAGTATTTCGAAGACCACGCACAATAAGTAAAAGCTAAGCGTAAAAAAATGTTGTGGACAAAGTTCCAGAATTTTTTGAACAGACCTCGTATGGCAGCCAATAATATCCATCATTATTGGTTTGAGATTTTCAATGCTTTGTCACTTTTTTTAAAGTGCTGTCATTACTCAATTGTTTCTTGAAATGGAAAGGCTGGAATTTCATGGCCAGAATATACAAGCCTGCTTTTATACATCTGACTAGATTTCCTATATTGCAATTGCACTTACAATGAAATGTTTATCTGGATTAACATGAAATTTCTGTGTTACATTTACATGACTTTCCCTATCCTGCTGTTTATTAGGCTATAAAAATTACTGTTATGAAAGTTTTAGTTTTCTATCTACTTCGTTTTAATCAAGATAAAATTTTGCAGAAATAGCTACATTACACATTTCATTAAACATAAAAAAGAAATAGCGACAATCGAATGTTTAAGAACTACTGCTGGCATTACTGTTTCCATGTTATCTCAAGAAGCAATTTAATGTTTGACAGGACTTCAAAAGAATGACAAATTATTAAACAAATCAAACCATTAATAATGTATACCTCAGAAATTGCTGATGCCACAAAAGAAGTTATTTGAAATAAATCGTGTGTTTTAAAGAGATCAACATTTTTTTATGTGGTGCGTTTTCATCATCTATCGCCTAACCACTTATGCAAAGAGAATGGAATGCTCCACATAGCAAGCAGCTATTAAAATATTTGACTATCGCTTAAAGTCTACCATATTCCCCTTGCACCCACAAGAAAATTAGCAATAAGAGTTTGTAAAAATAGTTTGTAGAAGAGCAGAGAAAGCCATGTGAGTGCATTGTTGGTTTATGTCATACATGAACAAGACTAGACTTTTCTGTTGAAAGCTATTTCGGCAGGCTCGGCTGTTTCTTCCAGGCTTCAACTTTTATATTTCTAGTCTTTCAATTTTTGTTCTCAGGATTATAGAGAATTGGATGTTTCACAACTTCAATTATTATTAATTCACTATCAAGTTCCATTTTAACAAACAAACAGATTGAAAGCCACAATGAAACACAAAAAGACATGGCATATGGTGACTAATTTTGAAGATTTAGAAGCTAGTAACAGTGATGTGTCATAATTTAAAATAGAGAGTTGAGGGTTGTTACACTACATCACTATAATATTCTTACTTGAACGTGTTTCGGGAGACGGCTTGTTCCCATCGTCAGCATTTTCTCTCAACTCATTTTCTCTCAATATTATAGTGATGTAGTGTAACAACCCTCAACTCTCTATTTTAAAAAATGGCATATGGTGTTCAAGATGGTTGCAGTGAAGACATGTTATGGACAGAAGCTACTACAAGAAAGTGGAACCCGGCCTATTCTCGACAGTACGACCTTGAACCTGCCACTGGCATTCATACCTTTGCAGTAAAATATTTCCTATGTAGCCTCATTGCTTCTCATCTTTAGGCAGTACAGTGCTGCTCATAAAAGCAGTATATTACTGCCAGTGGAGCCCTAGGCCCCTGAAATGTTTCCTTCCCAAATTATCATTTTATTGCATGTACCATTAGAGTTACCACTTGTGGCACCATATGAAGTAAGAGCTGGTGTTCAGTTATTTTTTTTAAATATCTGCGATACACTCACATGACTTTCTCTACTCTTGTAGAAACTATTCTTACAAATGCTTGTTCTCCATATACTTCATTTAATCGAGATAAACATTTGTAGAAACAATCTTATTGCTAATTTTCTTGTAGGTGCAAGGGAATATGGTAGGCTTTAAGCGATAGTCAAATATTTTAAGAGCTGGTTGCTATGTGGAGCATTCCATTCTCTTTGCATGTCCAGTACATAAAAAAGCGAATAATGAATTCCCATTTGAGAAAAAGTATAAGTATTGGAAAGTTCAAACAAATAACAAGGAATATATCGGAAATGGTTCACTCCACAAAAGTGTATGACAAATAGTGTGTTTTGTGTAGAAAAATGTTGTCTGTCTCTTACAGTTTACCAGTTATACAAAAGCCATTCAGAAAGAAGAGAACTTTTGGGGACATACCCAGAAAATTCAAGATATACATTTTATTTTTCATGAAAATATCTTAAACATATGATAATTTAATCAAAATCATTAGAGCCATTTTTGAGAAAATCAAAATTTTCGAAAAATGTTCCATATAAAGGGTAGTCTGGAGTGGGGGAATTTACACACACGGACTTTTTTCTAGAAGTGCTCTTTTTAATTCAGGGGCCTCAAAACATGTATTTCCATGACATTGGCACTAAATTCCCAGAATCATACACTCACATTCATTTTCCTCTTGCATCGAGACTGATTCAGAAGAAAGTTGATACGTAGTTGTTCAAAGGTAGATGCATGTTCACCCAGGTCTTCAGTAGGGAATTTCTTTAGAGCATATTGGTAACGATGGGCAGCCTCTTTCAGCCGACTCTTTCTGTACAGCACATTGCCATCTTCAAGCAACTTGTTCAGCAGAATCAGCCTGAAACACGCAACACAATATCATAAAACTGAAATCCTAAACTATGCTGAGATTGAAGTAACAAGTCAACTGTTCCTAGTACAGTTTATAAGCAAGCAATTACTAAAAACATATTACATTTGACCAATTAAAGTAACAAAATGCTGAATTTCAACCTTCGCTTCCCTAAAGTTTGTCTTTGCAACATGGGTACCTAATAAAAGTCACAGTATTTGAAATGTTGTATCAAGCTTTAAACGAATTTGCGTGATTTGCAGAATTCACTTGAAACGCCTAGGGATGCTGAATTTAAGAAGCAATATTGGTTTACCAAAGCTGTTCTAATAATCTAATGCCTCTGCTAAACGTCACCTTAACAAACAGAGGTTATGAAGTTGCAACGTGAGACAGGCTTACTTGAAAAGATAATGTATAGAATCTCAGTGCTATGACACTATCTATATGATTTCTGTTCACACACTTTCCTTAATAAAATCCTAAAAATAAAATGCAGAAATATTTCTGCAATAAATAAAGTACATCTCTGCAGTGCTTTTCTCAATCAAATTGCCTATTTTGCATAATTACCACCATTGCAATGGATCACTTAACAAGTCACACGTCTTTACCATGAATTCAGAAATATACATTGGGTTATCAAAATCTTGAACAGAGGTTTACCGATTTCACATGTAAAACTGCTGTTAAAGCCAAACATTGCAAATTATTGCGTATTTTTGCTTTTCTGATTACTGCTAGATGGTGTAGTAATTGCAATTGTGATTTGCTTCCATGCATGTATGTACACAGTGCGCATATTGTTGTAAATACTTTTAGCTACTAACACTTAATGCTAGAAAGTAGGTTTATAGTTATAAAACAGTTCATGAGTAAATACTACTTAAGTTTTTTTTTGTTTTTTTTATGGACGCTCTTTAACTGCTGTGATTCTTAGCTATATTGGGCGTGAAAGACTGGTAATTTTGCTCAGAGGCCTCTTTATCAGGCTTGAGGTTCTTTTACGTGCCGTAAATCTACGACACAGGACAACCAGCTTTACTTCCCTTCCAAAGGAAGCCATGCTAAGGAGTTTTACACTCCAAAAAAATCCATCACCCTCCGCTGGGTTTGAACCCGTGACCTTGGGAATGAAAGGCTAGCATGGTAACCAGTACACACGGAGGACGACTACTACTTAAGGCCAGTACATCACTTTGCATCCGATTGCCTGCATTGTACGATGCCTTTGTATCTCAGCTCCAGCTCTTTTAGTTGGTTTCTTTCCTGTTCGCTGAAATGTTTTCCTTTTGGCATATTTTCGACCTAACTAATGCGACTATAATTATTACTACAAACCCTTAACTAAATTTACAATCTACTTAATTTTAAAAGAAAGTTAACTAATTAATAAATGTACCATTTAAAATTTGCAAACTTTTACCACGTGCTGAACAAAACAAGGAAAATGAAAATGGCAGCTGGCTATGTGTTCATTTACACATTCCTTTGTGCAACCAAGTGGCTGTGAAACAGCTGAACCATGTTGCCACATGTGCTTTGGAAATAAGTAAGCGTTTAACGCTAAGCATATAAGTACCGTCTATGTATACCAAATGGTAATAAGTGTTTCCTTATCAGAAGGAAATACTTATTGCTTAAGCATCTCCTATTCACACAAGTGACAACTATAAATTCGACTCTAGGTCAAGGGTTGCAAAACTTTTCACAATGGGGGCCACATTATCCACCAGAGAATGAATTGCAGGCAAAGCCACGTAAGTATAAGATAGAAACCATAAACAGGCATGAGGGCACAGATCACATTAGTTTTCAAACAGTGTAGTTTATTGAAGTAGAATCTCTTACATATTGATAACTGATGTAATTGAATACAGAAGAATCTCGTTAGTACATTTTTCCAGGGACCAAGGATTTGGACATCATAGACGGGAAAACATGTTAACGAAAATATAAAATCTGCAATTTAAGAACATAATTATATAATAAAATTAATAATTACAATGTTTCCATGTTAAATTCAGTATGTATCGAGATCGATTTGGATACACAAAGTCCGAGAATAAATAATTCAAACTTTTATGTTGGTCAACTTGGATTTACATTGGCAAACCTATTAAACATATGTTAATTTATCTGTATAATTTAAGCAGGTTTTGAGGTTAGTGAATGTTTTTGAAAAGAATAAATTGCAAATTATGAAAGTGATAAAACTGGCTTTGCTGTGTGTTTTATTACACATGTGATAATTTCCGCTACAAAAACAAAATGATAAGCATGCATTGTGTTATGACGAGTATAGTCGAAGTTAGTATCTTTGGCGTATTCAATACAATTTGAATATGGTAGGTGTTTCTCGAGGAAAGTTTTGTTTTAGCATTTTTCCCCTTCTTTAAAAGCAGTTAGAGTCAGTTTAGCTAACAACTGTGTTTAAGGTTGATGAGAGAATGCTTAACTTCCATGCTATATCTACACATTTTATATTTGGATTGCGATCTACTTCAGTTTTTCATTGCCACGCTTTCTTTTTCTCCATTGCAAACAAAAAGTTAAAATACAATTTACATTGGACAACACTCAATAGTAAAAACTATCGTTGGCATCTACTGCGCTTACTACACAAAGCTAAAGCATTCTCTAGCCTGCCCACATAAATATACATACATGCATGCATGTCATTGGCTGCCGGTCTCCACCCTGTGACCAAGGATTGACCAAAGTAGCAAATGAGGAGGTCAAGTTTTGAATGTGTTAAGCGCCTACTCCCACTGGACTGACCAAGGATTGGCCGAAACAGCGAATGAGAACAAACTTTGAAAGTAGTAAGCGGGACCGAGAAAACGTACTAAGCAAATGTTATTTATTACATTTGGTGCTGGAACTTTTATACTTCAACGTAATACACAGGAAAACGTGTTAATGAGAAACGTGCTAACAAGATTCCACTGCGCTTAACAAATGATCATAGATAATGTAGCACATCTGAAATATGAAGTAATTTTATGTTGATAGCAGTTCATATTCAATGAGAAGAATGAAATTGACACTTCTGTGCTATAATTGCAGACTTTGTAGTTCTAATTTTGTTCTACCAATAATGAAAATGGACTCTAAGTGCTGCTTAGTCATAGCAATCTATATTTTGATTTTATATATTTTATTTATTAAAATGTCTTTTTACAGATATACATTGATGTGAACACTGATTTTAGTCTTTATGCACGTGTTTCAAACGAGGAAATTCGTCATTCGGCAGACAGCTGTAAAAAAATCAACTAAATTAACTTCTTTATATTTGTCCTTCAGGGGAACAATGTAGTGGTGTTCCCTGGGTAAAGCTAAATGGACTACAACACAGGCATGCTTCCCATTTATATTGGGAAGCCAGAGGGAAAATGATGCAGATCAATTAATCACCAGTGCCATTGGTGAACAACAACAGTCCTTCAGTAACGTCATCATACTGTATACAAATGTAAAATCTGAATGCTTATTTAATTCATAAAAATTTGTGAATAAATTAATCTAAAGCTGCTTTTACATTATAACATTGTTGTCAAATTCAATACTTTACAAGACTTTTCAAGAGTTGTGACAAGTTCACAACTTTTCACGTCAAATTCTTTCCAATACTTTGAGTCTTTGAAACTCTTGAAAGCAAATAAGGACATGCTCTAAACGGCCAAATATTTGACAATAATTTGATGGCTTTGGCCAATGAAATGTGAGTAGTTATAGTGCTCATGAAATCTGTAACATGGCTGAAAACGAGAAGTAAACAAAAATGGCTATTCGGCCAAAGTATGTCGTATGCGAACTGATTAGATTATACATAAGCTGGTCATCTCTGTACATCAGGGGCTGTAAGGATTACTACAAGATGAAGTAGTTGCCAGGCAGATTTCCAAACTAAATGTTATATAGTGTGGTTAATCTATCAGTTGGTGTTATTTCTGTTGTATTCAATAATTGTAATGTGATTTCATTGGATATAATATGTGAAAGTGCTACATAATATTAGTAAAGATTGCAAATTGTTATACCATGACGCAAATAGTAAATGGCTTTGCATGTGATAAATTATCAGTATGTTCTGAAAGGTTTCAGTTTGGCAAAAAGAGAACTTGTAAATACATATTTATGATATTATCAAGTCTTGTCCAATCTTTTCACATATTGAAAGACATTTGACAGTTTTTCTTGTAAACTCTTGAACTGAGAAAAAGGTTTGACTGTGTACAAGGGGCTTAAAACAGGCATACCGTGTCTGTTTACTTTCTCTACTACGTGTAGTAAGTAGGGGAAGTATTGTATTCCATCCAAAAATTTGATACCGAGATTTCACCAGAAATGTGTTTTGAGGCCCCCTGAATCCAAAAAAAACCATTTTTGGAAACATGTCCGTGTGTGTGTCTGTGAACAGCATAACTCAGAAACAAACAGTCGGATAAACACCAAACTTAGTATTTAGGTTCAGTATCTTCCAGAGATGCGACACAAAGGTTTTCAAGAAAATCCCCCACCCCCAATTACCCTTTACATGGAACATTTTTCAAAAATTTTAATTTTCTCAAAAACAGCTCTAACAATTTTGATTAAAATATCATATGTTTAAGATATTTTCATGACAAATGAAATGTATATCTTGAATTTTCTGGGAATGTCTCCAAAAGTATTCTTCATTGTGAACAACTTTTGCATAACTGGTAAACCATAAGATATAGACAAAAGTTTACTACACAAAAAATTTAGATCGCGTTAAAACACACAATTTATGTCATATACAGTTTTGTTGTTGAGCGAACCATTTTCGAGATATTAGTTGTTATTCCCTTAAATTTTTCAATACTTATGCTTCTTCTCAAATGGGAATTCGTTATTCACTTTTTTTTTTGTCCTGGACATACAAAGAGAATGGAACATAGCAACCAACTCTTAAAACATTTGACTATCGCTTAAAGCCTACCATATTCCCCCTGCATCTACAAGAAAATTAGCAATAAGATTAACATCTCAATTAACATGAAGCATATGGAGAATAAGTGTTTGTAAAAATAGTTTTACAAGAGTAGAGAAAGTCATGTGAGTGTAACACATCAGATTTTTATATTTATGTTTGTATGTGGGCCAAAGAAAAACAGCTCGCAGGCCAGATAGAGCCTGCCCCCCCCCAGCTATAGTTTGGCAAACGCTGCTCTAGATCCCGTTCATTCATTATCTGATAGACTTAACTGGTCAAGGACGTCAAACTAAAACCACCAAACATGCTTTCAACTTCAATACAACTGTCTCTGATACGACTGCCACAAACTGAACTCAAAGCCCTATTATGAGGAGCTCTTCTATTGTTGCCCCCATTATGCAACATAAACAAAGTTTTATAATTTGAGGAGTTTTATATGTTAAATACATACATAAAAACAAAATTCTGCATTGTTTCAAGAGAATGAAATTTTGACACATGAGGGCTTGAAACAGGAGATACAGTATACTCCTGATGAAGGCTGAATGGTTCACAAGAACCAACAACGTAACCAGAACAAGATAAATAAAGTAGAAATCTCGTTAGCACGTCCCTCATTAACACATTTTCCCATGTATTACATTGAATTATAAAAGTTCTGGCACCAAATGGTATAAATAGCGTTTGTTTAGTACTTTTACTACATTCGAGGTTTGACATCCTCATTCGCTACTTGGGTCAATCCTTGGTCACTGGGTGGAGACTGGCAGCCAATGACATGCATGTGTGTATATATTTGTGTGGGCGGGATAGAGAATGCTTTTGGCTTGGTATGGTGAACGCCAACAATAGTTTCTGCTGTTTAGTGTTGACCAAACATACAATGACTGTATTTTAAATTTTCATTTGCAAGAGAAAAAGGAAGTATGACAACCTAGAGTGAAAAACAGAAACTCCTTGAAGAAGTATATCACAATCCAAATATGAAACATGTGCATATACCGTGGAAGTTAAACATTCCTCTGTCAACCTTAAAACTTAATTGTTAGCAAACTTAAACTGATTGAAATTGCTTTTGAAGAAGGGAAAAATGCTAAAACAAAACTTAATCGCCGTGGCAAATTTCCATAATTAGATGTTCCACTAAGGTGGTTTACACAATCAAGGGCTTCATATGTGCCAATTGAGTACTGCGGTTCAAGCTGAGGTGACACATTTAGCACAGCCGATGGGACTGAATGATTTAAACGTGTCCAATGTCTGGATTGAAAGATTCAAGAATCGACATCGCGTAGTTTATAGATGTATGCGAAACGAGGCTGCTGTCCTAGATAATGGCATTTCACTGTTTGAAAATACAGAAATGTGGAAAAATACAACGCTCCCGTCAATTTTGAAAGACTACAGCCCTGACAATGTTTATAATGCAGACGAAACAAGTCTATTTTTCCGTCTTTTGTCAGACAATACCTTGGATTTTATAGGCACAATTTTTTACTCCTACTTCTCTTCCACTTTCACTATCTTTTTCATATCAAATTTTCCTTATTAAACATTTTCAGAGCCTCAATGGTTTCCCCTCCCCCTCATAATTTTTAGCTTGCAACATGATTATAACACACAATGCAGTGAACAATAACACTTACACAGCAAGACTAACAATCTGAATTACATACTGAAAGGAGTATGATTGCAGCTCCAATTCCCTCCCCCTTGTTCTTTCACAAATGGGCATCTTTTTCCTGACCTTCAACAGGAAACCATTATCATTGAAACAGTTTAGTTTACAACCTACCATATTGATTTAAATTCCAGCGTAAATTTGTCACTTTGTATTAAATAATTTTTGAGCATAAGGCATGCACAGGTAATTCACGAACCAATGTCGTCCTCCATGGTGCAATGGTTACCATGTCTAGTTCCCGAGTTTAAACCTGGCAGAGGGCAATGGATTTTTTTGGGCGTAAAAATCTTTAGCATGGCTTCCTTCGGAAGAGAAGTAAAGCCGGTAGTACCACGTCATACATTTACCTCAAGCCTGATAAAGAGCAAAATTACCGGTCTTTCACACCCAATATAGAATGGGATGCTAAGGACCGCAGCAGTTACAGAGCGTCAAAAAAACAAACAAACCAATAAAACATGCACGGATAATCAAGAGTATACCCTACTTTGTTTTGCACATAAGCATTTCTCACTAAAAGCTTAGGGTACTTAATGTATTATTACATTTATTTAACCACTGAAAACTATTTAGATAACTTACATGATTTCTGGTTTGCCAGATGCCATTGCCCATGTGGCTGGACCAAGTTTTGCCCCTTTGCGTAAGAAACAGTGGACAACTTGTGTGTTACGGCATCCAATAGCTCGGTCCAAAGGTCTCATGCCATTGATGTCCACATGTTCTATCATTGCTCCTCTCTCCATCAGTAACTGCAATAACATACCAAATTTACCATCTTTGTGTGAATGTTTTGATTACATTAGATAGGTATACAAGGTGGAAGTGACCAATGATCATCCTTTTAAACCATGAATTCCTTAATACATTTTTTTCCATAAATTTTTCTGTTCTTGAGATAATTACTATTTTATTTTGCACAACAATGCAACACAGCAAACTCAACATGTTCACTTTACATTCAACAGGTTAACATTTAACTCTTCAGCTAACAAGTAAATACTTCTGGTATACAAATAAACAGAAAACTACACATGTCTGTAACATAACCTATCATATGGATTAGGGAACTGAGGAAGCATTTACAACATTATACAAATTATTAGTATTAACACTAATTTATAAACATAAATAAAAGCTTGAGAAACTCACTCAACTTAAAAGAATGTGCATTCTTTCTTTGTGAATTATAAAACTCAAACGTATGAAGTATGCACAGGATGATGTTTTTTACTTTCTCTACTACATATAGTAAGTAGGGGAAGTATTGTATTCCACCCAAAAATTTGATACCGAGATTTCACCGGAAATATATGTTTTGAGACCCCCTGAATCCAAAAAAAGCATTTTCAAAACATGTTTGTGTGTGTGACTGTGAACAGCATAACTTAGAAACGAACAGTCGGATAAACACCAAACTTGGTATTTAGATTCAGTATCTTTCAGAGATGCGACACGAAGGCTTTCAAGAAAATCCCCCCCGATTACCCTTTACATGGAACATTTTTCGAAAATTTTAATGTTCTCAAAAATAGCTCTAACGATTTTGATTAAAATATCATATGTTTAAGATATTTTCATGACAAATAAAATGTATATCTCGAATTTTCTGGGAATGTATCCAAAAGTATTCTTCATTGTGAACAACTTTTGCATAACTGGTAAACCATAAGGGATAGACAAAATTTTACTACACAAAAATGTAGACCAATACACAATTTATGTCATATACATTTTTTTTGCTGAGTGAACCATTTTCGAGATATTGCTTGTTATTTATTCCCTTAAATTTTCCAATACTTATACTTTTTCTCAAATTCGTTATTCATTTTTTTTTGTCCTGGTAATGCAAAGAGAATGGAATACTCAATAAAGCAACCAGCTCTTAATATATTTGAGTATCGCTTCAAGCCTACCAATTCACCTTGCATCTACAAGAAAATTAGCAATAAGATTAACATCTCGATTAACATGAAGCATATGGAGAATAAGCGTTTGTAAAAATAGTTTGTACAAGAGTAGAGAAAGTCATCTGAGTGTAACGCATCAGATTTTTTTTATTTCTTCCACTGCTCAAAGTATTCTTTCTTAAAACATTTCCACATCAGGCACTTCTGTAATGTATATGCGAATTTTCATATTGCTCCAAAGAAAAACATCAATTGGATTTAGATGTGGCGATCTTGGTGGCCAACTTCTTGGTTCATTCTGAGCGATCCATGTAGGTGTTGCGTAGATGACTGTCATGTAATAGCCACGTATTATTTCTTGAAGAAACTGGAGATAGAGGGTTGCTGTGAAGAGTCCATGGACTGATTAATGTGTTTCTTATGATTCATGCCCAACAGAAAATCTGTGCTGAAAGTGGTCTTGTCTTATTGTGTAAGACTGTCGTAAGTTGTGGTGTGTGCATTATGGTAATTAGTTACTCCATTTCTGGTGAATGTTGCTTCATCATTGCAACAATTTTAAGGGGAAGAAGAAACCATTCGGAAAATGTTAACTTTGGCACGTAATCTGCTTCAGAGAGATATCGGATGTACCAAGTATGATAAGGGTGTAACAGTCCAAAGGGATATGACAACAGTACAAGCTATACCACAGCTGTTGCTTTCAAGATCTTCCATCAAGTGAAGGATTTCTTCTTGTGCAAAATTTCTTTGACCAACTCCTTCAAGATGAAGAGATATGCTTCCTGCAGCTAGAACTCTTTGACAGATGAAACCTAATGTCCTATGTTGTGGTGCTTGCCTATTTGGAAATCTTTCTTGTAAAATTCTTGCTGCACTGTCACATTAGGATGTGTTTCACCACTGCATTTCAAGATACTCGGTATTAGTAAAGTGAGGCATTTTGTAACTGATAATCCGCTGTTTCAAAAACAATAAATGCAATAAACAGCAGCTGCAGTGCATTTCTTTATAAACAAACAGCTGAAGCATTTCTTTCGATCTTAAGTGTTGTCATGGCTAATGATGTAGATGCAACCGAGACAAATTTCAAAAGCTTATAACAGTAAGAGTGCAAATTGCTTTAATTAAAAAATATGTATTTAAACTGCAGAAAATATTTATCTTTCAATCTCCTCTAAGCAATATTTGAAAAAGTATTCAAGTTTTGTAAAATCTTCATTTAAAATACAGTTAATATTCAGCAATTTTTGGTTTTTTTCTCAAACACTACTTTAAAAACAGCAAAATTGCAGTAACATTTTTTGTTATAAAGGGATACCGTGATGTAGAAGCTATGACCCAAACTTCAGTAGGTTGGTGCCAGGCAGTCAGAGATAAACAAAAATAAGTAGCACTCTCATCCACTTTGAACACCGGAAGCACTATAATCAGATAGCTCGTATCTTCCTCCCTTCCAGAGCATGCTAGACTGTTCTGTGGGAGTTTTTGCATGAGGGAGGTAGTGAGTAAGTTAGTGTGTGTGTTTTGAGTGCAACAAAAACTGTCTCCAAGCGATGTAAAGACTACTGTGACATGCAATGAGTGCTACTACCAGGGTTGCCAAATATCTGAAATCGAAATAAGGGACAGATGCATGTTTTGCGCCTCCGCCTGTGCAACTGAGAAACACATCAATATTTACAAAATGCTTTCTATTTATTGTCGCCATTGTATATCAACCAACTGCTAAATTCAGTTTAGTTTCCCCAATTCTTACAAAACAATCACACCCTTTTACCTTTTTTTTTTTTTATAATACATTTTACATTTCAAATTCCTATCCATTTACATTATTAATTTACTTCAGGTTTTCTAACAAACACCTTTCATTGTTGACAGACATCAATCAAAAGTAAGCGACACAGGAGTTGTTAATTATTAGGCATCATATCCCGCCAGGCTGGCCAACCCCCCAAAAATTGCCAAATTTGTAAACAATAAACCAATTGTAAGTGGGTCAATACCAACACTACCAACTGTTATAATAGAGTAAAACCTACTGGGAATTCCTTTTTGCAGTATAAAGAAATATAGCATTCAGTTTTACTAGGCTTTACTACGAGCTTAAAAACGTGTTGTGTTGAACTCCCCAGCTTGTGAACCGTCCAGAAGAAGAGGCTAAATCATGCACATTTCATTACACTGCTACTCCAAGAAGAAAGTGAGGTATTAGTGAAAACTAGGTGAAAAGTTGAACTAGATCACATTAATGTAGTGACAGTTAAAACTGGACAAAGTTCACAATATTCAGCATCTGAATGAATTACACCAAAATATTATACTCTTATAGATACGAGGGTAATCCCAAAAGTAAGGTCTCCAAAGTGCTGGGATCGCAGGGAAACTATTTGTGTGGATGTTGGCCATACTGCTTTTTTCCTTCCTCCCTCCACTCTCTCCAGAAACCACCACACATCCCTTAGCGCCCTCAGTCTTAGCTTGGCAGCCAGTTATAATGGAGCTCTCATTAGCCACTACCGCCAGGTGCAAAGTTTGCGCAGTTATTCGCTTTTTGAGTGCAAATTCGGCAGTTGATGGAAGTGTATGGAGAGTCTTGTATGAATGTCAAAAATATCCGCAAGTGGTGTAGCGAATTTGCAAATGGTCGCACGGAAATTCATGACAAGGAAAGAAGCGGGAGACTGCCCATTTCTGACAAAACAATCGCAAAGATTGAACAAATCATGCTTAGATCGGCGGATCACTCTCGATGAACTTTGCATTGTTATTCCTGAGATTTCTCGAAGCACTATTCATTGGACTTTGATTGAAGAGTTGAAATTTCGGAAGGTGTGCGCAAGATGGGTCCTAAGAATGCTGACAGAAGATCACAAAAGGCAACGCGCTGAAACTTCCCGCCAATTTCTTCAACGCTATGCAAATGAAAAGGACAACCTTTTGGATTCTAGTCACGGGTGATGAAACCTGGGCTTTCCACTTCACACCTGAAACCAAACAACAATCACATGAGTGGCGGCATTCCGGTTCACCCAAGCCGCGAAAATTCAAGAGAACACAGTCTGCCGGTAAAGTCATGGCAACTGTGTTTTGGGATCGAAAGGGGATATTGTTGGCCGACTTTATGGATCCTGGGACAACAATAAATGCCGACAGGTATTGTCAGACATTAAAAAAACTCAGACGGGCAATTCAGAACCGTAGAAGAGGAATGTTGAGCAAGGGCATAAGCCTTCTCCATGACAATGCTCGCCCCCACACTGCCCGTCAAACCATGAATCTTCTGCAACAGTTTGGATGGGAAACCCCATCCACCCTATAGTCCGGACTTAGCACCCAGTGACTACCACTTGTGCCTAAGTTGAAAGAACACTTGGCTGGAAGGCGCTTCGGTGACGACGAAGTGAAAAATGAGGTCCATCACTTTTTCAAGAGCAAGGCAGCAAGCTGGTATGACATGGGCATACAAAAACTGCCACAGCGTCTACAAAAATGCATCGACCGAAATGGCGATTATGTGGAAAAATAGACAAATATTAAACCTTCAAAACTATGTACCATTTGTTGTCAATAAAAGTTTCTTTGTATTTTAAAAAAAATTGGAGACCTTACTTTTGGGATTACCCTCGTATGTTTCCTGCATACTACACTAGAATGGTTTTCACGCAGGAATGCCAATGCGAACGTGCATGCACAGCCACACAGAGGGGTGTATGCTGCATTCACATGACTTTCTCTACTCACTCTTCTACAAACTATTGCTACAAAAGCTTATTCTTCTGTCTACGTTTTGTTAATCAAGTTAAACTTTCATTACACATTTCCACATTTTTGTAAGTATAAGAAGGAAACAGCAGGCTAAAGCAAGTGACACGCACACCATGTACATGCGGATAGACAGATATTTTTTTCTTAATATGCTTTCTTTGGATTCAGGGGCTCCATAACATGTACGAGGGCAGTCCCAGAAGTACCCGACCTGATGTATAGATAGTAGTAGTTGTTTCAAACAAATGACGACTGTGGTAGAAAGTACCAACCTTATAAAGCTCAAGTCTGAAGTTTGATGATGCTACGTCGTTTAGTAATTGTTCGGCAGTCATTAATAGTGAACTCTCAGCGAATTTGTAAACATGGATAAAACTGGCCATCGTTATGTGATACAATACTTTCATTTGAAAGGTCTTAGTTCAATTAATATTAAAGCTGAGCTAGATTCTACTCTGGAGGATTCTGCTGCTTCATTTACACCAGTAAAATATTGGGTGGCAGAGTTTAAGCGAGGCCGTACGAACTGCCAAGACGAACATTGCAGTGATTGACCAAATGAAGTGACCATGCCAGAAATTGAGGAAAATCCACAAAATGGTATTGGATGACCGTCGACTGAGTGCGCGAGCTAGCAGACATCGCAGGCATTTCAAAAAGTGCTGTACATCACATACTAACTGAAAATTTAGACATGAGAAAGCTATGCGCAAGATGGGTGTCGCATTTACTCACAATGGGTCAAAAGCAGTATCGTGAAGATGTTTCAGTTGAGTGTTTGGCGATATTTTGCTGCAATAAAGTCGGATTTTTGTGTCGATTCATAATCATGGATGAAACATGGGTCTATCACTTCCCACCTGAGACAAAAGAACAGTAAAAACAGTGGACTGAAAGGGGAGAATCAGCAAAGTTCCGTTTGCAGCAGGCGAGGTCATGGCGTCAGTTTTTTGGAATGTATGTGCAATAATTTTCATTGATTATCTTCAAAAAGGATAAGCAATGAATGACAAGTATTATGCAAAGTTATTGCAGCATTTGAATGATGAAATCAAACAAAAACAGTTGTATTTAGTAGAAAAGAAGCTTTTGTTTCATCAAGAGAATGCACCACTTCACAAATCCATTATCACCATGGTCAAAATCAATGAGTTAAAGTTTGAATTGCTTCCACATGCACCCTATTCGCCAGATTTAGCCCTGTCTGATTATTTTCTATTTTTAAAGTTGAAGAAATAGCTTGGTGCTAAAAGATTTGCCAACAGTGAAGAGCTGGAGTCTGCAGTAGATGGCTATTTTGCAGAACTCGACAGTTCTCACTATAAACAGGGTATCAAAGCTATTGGATATCACTGGGAAAAGTGTATCGAGCTAAAGGAGGCTATGTAGAGAAATAAACATGTTTTTCCCCAAAATCTTTGTGTTTTCTTTGTTAGGTCGGGTACTCCTGGGACAGCCCTCGTATTTCTGGTGAAATCTCGACATCGAATTTTTGGGTGGAATGCAATACTTTCTCTAGAAAGTACGTAGCAGAGAAAGTAATTATACACTTGAAAAAAAGTGGAGCTGCAGTTTGGTTTACCTAAAAATTATAAAATTGATACCTAAAAAACGTACTTTCAACAAGTCAGAACTAGTGACACTTAATTTTCACTCACTAAACTGTTGCACATAGCTCATTAAAATCTTGTATGTTGCATTTGGTTTATGTTTTTCTGAGGTGCAATCACTGTTTAATGATTATTAATGATTTATTATTAAAGGAAGCATCAAGCCATTCTAATACACACTTTAACTGCATGCAATTTTAATATGAATTTCTGAGCAACAAATTGCAGTAACTTCAACAGCCCATAACCTATACATTTTGGTGCAAGTGAGAGCAAGTAACAAACCTGGACTAAATTCGGGTTTCCTTGGAAAGCTGCAAGATCCAAAGGTGTACGTCCTGTCTTATCTGCATGGTTTACATTTGCTCCACGGTCCAAGAGACATTGTGCTGCTTGTACTCTGCCTCTCAGACACGCCCAACCAAGTGCAGTAAGACCTTCTCGATCTTGTCGTAACATGCATGCTCCTGAAAATTGTAACATCATTCAGCTATATTATGTAGAGTTCCATAAGCAAACTGTGAAGCACCACAGTAAGAAGAAATACATAATTTCAGACAAACTCACAATTGTTACTATAGCTGATCCGGCCTTAAAACCTATGTGTACACCTTGATGTAAACAAAACATTCTGTATCTCTCTGCAGTAGCTTCATATTCGTGTCAGCTGTGAGGAACAAACACTAGCCAAATGCCACGTGGACTTACACTATGTGATCAAAAGTATCCGGACATCCCCACAAACATACGTTTTTCATCTTAGGTGCATTGTGCTGCCACCTACTGCCTGGTACTCATTATCAGCGACATCAGTAGTCATTAGACATTGTGAAACAGCAGAATGGGATGCTCCGTGGAACTCACGGACTTCAAATGTGGTCAGGTGATTGGGTGTCACTTGTGTCAGAAGTCTGTGCGTGAGGTTTCCACACTCCTAAACATCCCTAGGTCCACTGTTTCTGATGTGATAGTGAAGTGGAAATGTGAAGGGACATGTACAGCACAAAAGCGTACAGGCCGACCTCGTCTGTTGACTGACAGAGACTGCCGACATTTAAAGAGGGTCATAAAGAGTAATAGGCAGACACCTATTCAAACCACCACACAGGAATTACAAACTGCATCAGGATCTACTCCAAGTACTATGACAGTTAGGCATGAGGTGAGAAATCTTGGATTCCATGGTCGAGCGGTTGCTCATAAGCCACACATCACGCAAGAAAATGCCAAACGACACCTCGCTTGGTGTAAGGAGCGTCAACATTATAGGATTGAACAGTGGCAAAACATTGTGTGGAGTGACGAATCACGGTACACAATGTGGCAATCCGATGGCAGGGTGTGGGTATGGCGAATGCCCGGTGAACGTCATCTGCCAGCGTGTGTAGTGCCAACAGTGAAATTTGGTGGTGGTGGTATGGTGTGGTCGTGTTTTACCTGGAGGGGGCTTGCACCCCTTGTTGTTTTGCATGGCACGATCACAGCGCAGACCTACATTGATATTTTAAGCACCTTCTTGCTTCCCACCGTTGAAGAGCAATTCGGGGATGGCGATTGCATCTTTCAACACAATGGAGCACCTGTTCATAATGCACGGGTTGTGGAAGAGTGTAATGGACTGGCCTGCACAGAGTCCTGACTTGAATCCTATAGAACACCTTTGGGGTCTTTTGGAATGCCGACTTCGTGCTAGGCCTCACCGAGCTACATCGATACCTCTCCTCAGTTCAGCACTCCATGAAGAATGGGCTGCCATTCCCAAAGAAACCTTCCAGCACCTGATTAAAAGTATGCCTGTGAGAGTGAAAGTTGTTATCAAGACTGTTGACTTCCAGCATTACCAATGGAGGGCGCCACGAACATGTATGTCATTTTCAGCCAGGTGTCCGGATACTTTTGATCACGTAGTGTATGTCTTATGTTTATAATGCAATAGAACAGTGTACTATTTGAATACTAATTACAATATCCAAAATGTAGTGGAATCGCACAGTAAGCAATTGATAAAATATACTTAATGAAAGTGGAGTCATCCTAACACTCCTACTAGCTTCACTCACCTATTTATTATGCAGAACATCTCATCAACTCCTTGTTGACTGCCAAATCAACCCTCGAGTCGTATTGCTGAAAGCTTGGAGTGTCCTCTGGTGGTATGTGGAAGAACCTAAATAAAGGATTGTTTGTTTCTGGCAAATAGAAGTTCATGATGCGGTTTTCAAACTTCTTTATGTAATTTAGACTTTTTGTCCTGGGGTATGGGATCAAGTCAGGATTCTACTGGATCCAATGTTAAAATTGCGAGAACATTTACATCAGTAAAACAAAAAGAAACATAGGAACCCCGGCATTGCATAAAGTTCAAACCGACAGACAAATCAGCAGTGCTTTTCACTTCTGGAATCTAAACCATGAAATAGGCACCAACATCCAGTAGTTGAAACCAGCCCAGAAACCCAAAGAGCTTGAAATATGGGAGAAGATGTACATAAAGAAGTTTGAAAATTGCATCATGAACTTTGATTTGCCAGCAGCAGACAACCCTTTATTTAGGTTCATCCACAGGCCACCAGAGGACAAGCCAGGCTTTCAATAATACGACTCTGAGAGTTGATCCAACAGTCAACAGGCAGCTGGTGATGTGAGCTAATGTACACAATACATGTTCTGCAAAATAAATAGGTGGATTAAGCTAGTAAGTTAAATTAAATTGAGTTTTATTTATGGACGCTCTTTAACTGCTGTAGTCCTTAGCGTCCCATTCTATATTGGGAGTGAAAGACTGGTAATTTTGCTCAGAGGCCTCTTTTATCAGGCTTGAGGTTCTTTTACGTGCCGTAAATCTATGACACGGGACCATCGGCTTTACTTCCCTTCTGAAGGTAGCCATGCTAAGGATTCTTACACCGGATAAAATCCATTGTCCTGCACCGGGTTCAGGAGAGTTTAGGTTGACTCCACTTTCATTAAGTGTATTTTTAATAAACAAAACTGAAATAAAAGCCGAATTAATATTAAACACAGGATAATTAAAATAAACACATTAAACTGTAGCTGTATTGGTAGGGGTGTAAAGTCTGGGTTTCTATCACATGATATCCTCCCTCTTAATAATTATATTCACTTCATTTCTCTTAAAAGAAGGTAATGTAGGTAAAGTCATCTGCTTTTTCTACCTCTGGCTTACATCTGTTTTTTACTTTCTCTACTACGTATAGTAAGTAGGGGAAGTATTGCATTCCACCCAAAAATTCGATACCGAGATTTCACCGGAAATACATGTTTTGAGATCCCCTGAATCCAAAAACAGCATTTTTGGAAACATGTCCATGTGTGTGTGTCTGTGAGCAGCATAACTCAGAAACGAACAGTCGGATAAACACCAAACTTGGTATTTAGGTGCAGTGTCTTCCAGAGATACGACTCGAAGGTTTTCAAGAAAATCCCCCCACCCCAGAATACCCTTTACATGGAACATTTTTCGAAAATTTTAATTTTCTCAAAAATGGCTGTAACGATTTTGATTAAAATATTATATGTTTAAGAGGTTTTTATGACAAATAAAAAGTATATCTTGAATTTTCTGGGAATGTCTCCAAAAGTATTCTTCATTGTGAACGACTTTTTCATAACTGGTAAACCATAAGAAATAGACAAAATTTTACTATACAAAAATGTAGATCGCGTTAAAATACAAAATTTATGTCATATACATTTTTTTTTGTTGAGTGAACCGTTTAAGATATTGCTTGTTATTCCCTTAAATTTTTCAATACTTATTTTCTCAAATGGGAATTTTTTTTGCCTTGGATATGCAAAGAGTATTAATCTGTGGCAAAGAGAATGGTGCTGCACATAGCAACCAGGTATTAAGAGATATGTCTATGCTTAAACGCTACTGTATTTCTATATTGCCCTTGCAATTACAAAACAAGGGGAACATAGTACGCCTTAAGCGATAGTCAAATATTTTTAGAACTGGTCGCTATGTGTAAAATGTAATTCTCTTTGCATTTCAAAAGATTGCAAATGTTTATCTTGATTAACATGAAGCACATGGAGAATAAGAGTTTGTAAAAATAGTTTGTACAAGAGTAGAGAAAGTCATGTGAGTGTAACACATTAGATTTTTTCTTCCATGATGCTTGCAATGCTCCACTCAGAAATGTCTGTATGATGCTATTCTCAACAATACTTGCATTCTCCTGCATTATCACTATTTCATCTTTACTGCCACTCCCCAAGCTAACAATACTTGTAGAAGCAGCCATGTTTATTGCCTTACTTATAGCAGGAATGCAGAAGAGGGGTCAGTGACACCACACAGAAATTACAACCTTCTTTAGTTTTACTATTTATATATCACATTAATCAAAAGTTTCCAACTATGTTTGATTAACCCACTTCTTGAAAACCCATAGATAGCTGTGCATATTTAAGGAACTTTATGCTATGGTATACTTTGGTTTCCCACGTATTGCAGGATAGTTATAACGTTATATGTTGACATGAAGTTTGGTTCTAAAGGCGGGTTTCTACTGCCATAACATAAACAACTTCAAAGGCATGTAAAGCAAAACATGTTGAATCACTCGTGTAGTTGGAATTCCATCAACATTCTGTCACCACTGCGTTAACAAGTGTAAACATGTTGCATTCGTTAATATCCATAATCACATGGATTCTGATTATGAAGATTTAGCCACAATGTGCATGGTGGAAGGGATGCAAAAATAACAGAAAATCATGGATGCAACCTTTTATAAGCAACAGAAATAATATAAATACAGTACACTCCTGATTATTCGTCTGCAGGTTATTCAGTTTACGGACTATTTGGACATCTTTGTACAGGAAAAAAATCTGATGTGTTACACTCACATGACTTTCTCTACTCTTGTACAAACTACAGTAGAATCTCGTTAGTACGCTTTTGCAGGGACCTAAGTATTTGGACGTCATAGGCGGGAAAACGTGTTAACGAAAATGCAAAATCTGCAATTTAAGAACATAGGTAATAAAAATCTAATAATTACTACGTCTCCATGGGCAATTTAAATCGATTTTGAGTACAATTTCATACTGAATACAATCCGCGTTTCCATGTTAAATTCAATATGTTTAAATGGATTTGGATACACAAAGCCTGAGAATAAATAATTTAAGCTTTTATTTTGGTCAACTTGGATTTTTTAGGTTATGAATGTTTTTGAGAAAATAAATTGCGAATTGTGGAAGCGGCAATAGTGGTTTTGCTGTGTGTTTTATTACACACGTGATAATTTCTGCTAAAAAAGAAAAAATTATGAGCGTGTATCATGTTACGAGTACAATAGACGATATTATCTTTGGTGTATACAAGACGATTTGAATACGGAGGTGTTTCCATGCAACAAATTTCGTTCTGGTCCTCTTCTGATCCTATTTTCCAAGAGAAAAGTTTTGTTTTAGTATTTTTCCCTTCTTTAAAAGCAGTTTCAATCAATTTAGGTTTGCTAACAATCGTGTTTAAGGTTGATGGAACTTCCGCACTATATCGACATATTTTATATTTGGATTGTGATTACATCAAGGATTTTCAGCTTTTCACTGTTGGTTATTTACTACACTTTCTTTTTTTCATTGTAAATGAAAAGTTAAAATACAATCTATGGTTGTTTGGTCATCACTCAACATTAGAAACTATCGTTAGCGTTTACCACGCCAAGGTAAAGCATTCTCTATCCCGCCCACAGAAATCGTGTCACACAAGTATTTAAATACATGCATGTGATTGGCTGCCGATATCCACCCCGTGACCAAGGATTGACCAAAGTAGCAAATGAGGACGTCAAACTATGAACGTGTTATAATAAACGCCTACTCCCACTGTACCGATCAAGGATTCGCCAAAACAGCGAATGAGGACGTTAAAATTCAAACGTAGTAGGTGGGACCGGGAAAACGCACTAAGCAAACATTATTTATTATATTTGGTGATTTGGTACCGGGACTTTTATAATTCAACGTAATATACGGGAAAACGTGTCAATGAGGAACGTGCTAACGAGATTCCACTGTATTTATACAAATGCTTATTCTCCATCTACTTCATGTTAATCGAGATAAACATTTGCAAAATCTATCTTATTGCTAATTTTCTTGTAGATGCAAGGGGAATATATATTTACAAGGGCAATATAGAAATACAGTAGCCTTTAAGCACATACATATCTCTTAATAGCTGGTTGCTAGGTGCAGCACCATTCCCTTTCCCACAGATTAATACTCTTTGCATATCCAAGACAAAAAAATGAATAATGAATTCCCATTTGAGAAAAGAAGTATTGAAAAATTTAAGGGAATAACAAGCAATATCTCGAAAATGGTTCACTCAACAACAAAAATGTATATGACATAAATTGTGTATTTTAATGCGATCTACATTTTTTGTGTAGTAAAATTTTGTCTATCTCTTATGGTTTACCAGTTTACCAAAAGTCGTTCACAATGAAGAATACTTTTGGAGACATTCCCAGAAAATTCAAGATATACATTTTATTTGTCATGAAAATATCTTAAACATATGATATTTTAATCAAAATCGTAAAAGCCATTTTTGAGAAAATTTAAATTTTCGAAAAATGTTCCATGTAAAGGGTACTCTGGGGTGGGGGATTTTCTTGAAAACCTTCGTGTCGCATCTCTGGAAGATACTGAACCTAAATACCAAGTTTGGTGTTTATCCGACTGTTCGTTTCTGAGTTATGCTGTTCACAGACAGACAGACACACACACACACGGACATGTTTCCAAAAATGCTTTTTTTGGATTCAGGGGATCTCAAAACATGTATTTCCGGTGAAATCTTGGTATCGAATTTTTGGGTGGAATACAATACTTCCCCTACTTACTATACGTAGTAGAGAAAGTAAAAATTGGAAAGTAAAAATGTGGAAAATTTGCAATGTTGTTGCTTTCTTAATATCACTAACATACATTATAAAATTATGATTGTGGTTCAGAAAGTGTGTTGTATACATGTACTGAAAATTTTAGCTCTCTGCATTTCATACTTTCTGAGAAAAAGGTACATAAATATCCAAAACTGTCGTTTTGAGAAAACTGAATTTAAATTTTGAACGTTAAAATTCTGACACACTTTAGTATATTCCAAGATCATAATCATGTGCACCTTTATTCCTGGATTACTGCAGCTTTTTTGATTGCCTTCTCTTGGTACTGGCCTCTTTTGTTAATTGCTAAACCGCTCGCTGGGCATGATATAGTCGTTTGTTGTCGAGAGATACAAAAATGTTCTAAAAAGGGGCGTTGCATGACAGCATTAAAGGAATGCAGGCCAGCACTTAAATGGTGTTTAAATGTCTTAAAAACCTCTTAACACACCAAAAGTATATATTTTCTGAAACTGGAAATAATAGAGATTTTATTGGTGCCTAAAACAACAAATGGAACTTTTGACCATTTCAGAGTACCTTGTCCCTTTAATGGGGAATGATGTTAATTCAGGAAATTGCAAAGTGGTCTGGGGAAGTATAATATGTAACTGGCTAGCTGCTTCATTATTGATTATTTAACTGGAATACACCCAGACAAGTAGCAACATGTGGCTTTGTTCAACTTTCATTACCTAAGCTGAGATAAAGAGTAGCTAGATTTAGGACAACAATGGAGGCGCTGTATAGCCACAGTCACTGCAGTGCCTGACTTCCACTCGCTGTGGTGCAAAGGGTTGCGGGTTCAAATCCCATTAGAGTATTTGTCGTTGAGTTCCCATACTGGGTGTAAGGGACAGCACAAAATATTTCTAATGGTCGAGGTGTGAGGGTCTCTGAATCCTCCAACCTCTGAGGCAGCATTCTGCACATAGCTACAGTACACATCACCACCACAAGTACTTGCCTTTGTCTAGGAGCAGTTCTATTAATCCAACATGACCTTCAAAAGCAGCAAGCATTAGAGGTGAACGTCCCACTGAGTCACATTGTTCTAATGGTGCATGATGCTGTAACAGCCTCTCTGCGACAGCCCAATGACCTTCTTTCACTGCCAGCAGCAATGGAGACATTTCCTGTAACATTACACATTCCTGCTAATGTTAGGTATTTCAAACAAGGGAATAATACTGATTCCAGCTTTGAAAGGCATAGTAAAACAAATTCTCAAGTTATTTAACACTTATTTAAGGGGACAAGGTAGTCTGAACACATGGAAATTACACCTTAAGTGTGTTAAATTACCACTGCTCTTAAAGTTCTCAATGGTTTTTCCTGAAATTTTTATGAATTATTCTATAAATCATAACAATTATTTCAAGTGGTTGTTTGGATTGATAGCTCACATGGTTGAGTATATAAAAATTATTTCATTCAGCAGAAAAATAATAAAATTTACTCTTAAAACATGTCAATTCATGTACCTTTTTCTTTGATATTACTTGCAATACAGAATCACACTGTTGCTGGCTCATTCTTAGTATAATCAGCTATCTTCTGAACCTCAATTATTTACTTATGTATATCAGTTCACTAAAAATTAATATTATTTGCAAAGTCAAAAAAGTAAAAATGTGGAAAATTTGATCTGTTGTTGCTTTCTTAATATCACTAATATACATTATAAAGTTGTGGTTGTGGTTCAAAAAGTTTAACAATGTGTTTTATACATGTACTGAAAATTTCAGCTCTTTGCCTCTCATACTTTCTGAGAAAAAGGTACATAAGTATCCAAAAATGTTGTTTTGAGAAAACTGAATTTAAAGTTTGAACATTAAAATTCTGACACACTTCAGTACATAATCATCTGCACCTTCATTCCTGGATTGCTTCAGCTTTTCTGATTGCCTTCTCTTGGTCCTGGCCTCTTTTGTTAATTGCTGAACAGCTCGCTGGGCATGATATAGTCGTTTGTTATTGAATGATAAAAAAATGTTCCAAAAATGTTGCATGACTGCTTTAAAGGAATGCAGACTAGCATTTAAATTGTATTAAAATATCTTAAAAAGCTGTTAACCACCAAAAAGTATATATTTTCTGAAACTGGAAATAATATAGATGTTGTTAGTGCCTAAAACAAAAAATGAGATTTTTGACCATTTCAGAGTACCCTGTCCACTTAAGTTATTAACAGATAATATAATCGCCTCATTATAACTTGTCCCTTGAGACAGCCCATTGACACTTCATGTCACTGCAGCTACATTGTGACAGCCAATCAAAGTCGATACCGCTGAACACACCTTTGTCCCCTTCACCTATAACCTCCAACATAACGTTAACACTTCCACTGTTAACGAATTTATTTATACTGCTGGCACATGGTAATACGTATATGTTTTGGTCTTGTGAACCCTGGAAGAACGCCTTGACATAATCTATAATAAACAGTAGTCAGTGTTATTACAAATAAATAAATAATAACAATATGCACAAAGGTGCAAAGATGAAACAAATCTTCAGTTTTCAGCACTGAGTTCTGTTACTAATGTTGAGCACTTAGTGCAATATGGCACGTGGTATTTGTCAAACTTTAGTTCACAAAGTTTACAATAACATTACAACATGAACAATTATTATGAAGCATATTTTATGCACGATTCATTACAATGTTTCTTATGTGTTGATTTGGTTCTGTTATCAAATGTTTGTTCCGTTATCAGAAAAGCTACTCACAAACATGTGGCCTTCCTTATTCCCGCTATCTTACCTTGCAATGTTATAACTAAATATGTAATTATAATGAGTAGGCTTTCACGGCTGGAGTCGGTATAACTAGAAATGATTTCTGGGCTGTTATGCTGTGGTTTGCTGGATATAGATGTTCCGGATGTTTCGTCCACAACTGTGGTGGACATCTTCAGTGGCGTGGTTGAAGTCTTCTTGAAGGTTGCATTGTGTCTGAAGTGCTGACACTGTGTGCTGCTATATTTATGCTGAGAGCACTCTCCGCTGATTGGTCCAGATGCCATTCTATATTGGGCATGAAAGACCGGTAATTTTGCTCAGGGACCTCTTTATCAGGCTTGAGGTTCTGTTACATGGCGTAAATCTACGACACAGGACCACCGGCTTTACTTCCCTTCCGAAGGAAGCATTTTTATGCCCGAAATAATTCATCGCCCTCCACCGGGTTTGAACCTGCAACCTTAGGAATTAGAGGCTAGCAGGTAACCACTACACCACGGAGGTCCTTTAATTGGTATACCTTTACCAAATACATTTTATTCGGTTACTAAGTACGCTCAGTTTTTCGTTTGGCTTGCTGTCTTCGCCACTATTGTTGGATATTGTTAATTTCCATTAAAAGTGTTAACACAACTGCAAATGCTCACAACACATGCACAGCAAACAACTTTACAAATAGGATGATGCAAAATAACTTCTAGTACTCAGGCAATCCGTAAACTGTCGTCCTTCGTGGACTAGTGGTACCATGCTAGCCTCTAGTTCCCAAGGTCACGGGTTCAAACCCGGCGGAGGGCGATGTATTTTTTCGGGCGTAAAAATCCTTAGCATGGCTCCCTTCAAAAGGGAAGTAAAGCCGGTGGTCCCGTGTCGTAGATTTGCGGCACGTAAAAGAATCTCAAGTCTGACAAAGAGGCCTCTGAGCAAAAATGACCAGTCTTTTACGCCCCATATACAACGGGACGCTAAGAACCACAGCAGTTAAAGAGCATCCATAAATAAAACTGAATTTCAATCTGTAAACTGATAAATACATTAAGCTGTAGCTAAAGGAGGCATTGTTTATAAATGCAGCGACAGCAGAAGATAAGATGTGCAGTTCATGTTACTGCAACGGTTGCTCGCCAGGTACGCCATGCTAATCACGTGTTGCAGTATCGGCAACAAGGTTTTTGCGTCTATCGTTGCTATGGAAATGTCTTAGTTTTAATTGGTCCTAATCGTTACTATGACTAATCCATCCCCTCCCATTCATTTAAAGCTTTCCGCCATGTGGTTAGTAACTGTATCACCTTCTTGATTGGAACCCAACTATAAAAAAATCTGATGTGTTACACTCACATGACTTTCTCTACTCTTGTACAAGCTCTTATTCTCCATCTATTTCATATTAATCGAGATAAACATTTGCAGAAACGATCTTTTGACATGCAAAGAGAATTACATTTTACACATAGCAACCAGTTCTAAAAATATTTGACTATCGCTTAAGGCGTACTATGTTCCCCTTGTTTTGTAATTGCAAGGGCAATATAGAAATACAGTAGCCTTTAAGCATATACATATCTCTTAATAGCTGGTTGCTAGGTGCAGCACCATTCTCTTTCCCACAGATTAATACTCTTTGCATATCCAAGACAAAAAAAATGAATAATGAATTCCCATTTGAGAAAATAAGTATTGAAAAATTTAAGGGAATAACAAGCAATATCTCGAAAATGGTTCACTCAACAAAAAAAATGTATATGACATAAATTGTGTATTTTAACGCGATCTACATTTTTTGTGTAGTAAACTTTTGTCTATCTCTTATGGTTTACCAGTTATGCAAAAGTCGTTCACAATGAAGAATGCTTTTGGAGACATTCCCAGAAAATTCAAGATATACATTTTATTTGTCATGAAAATATCTTAAACATATGATATTTTAATCAAAATTGTTAAAGCCATTTTTGAGAAAATTTAAATTTTCGAAAAATGTTCCATGTATAGGGTAATCTGGAGTGGGGGGATTTTCTTGAAAACCTTCGTGTCGCATCTCTGGAAGATACTGAACCTAAATACCAAGTTTGGTGTTTATCCGACTGTTCGTTTCCGAGTTATGCTGTTCACAGACAGACACACGGACATGTTTCCAAAAATGCTTTTTTTTGGATTCAGGGGGTCTCAAAACATGTATTTGTGGTGAAATCTCAGTATCAAATTTTTGGGTGGAATACAATACTTCGCCTACTTGCTATACGTAGTAGAGAAAGTAAAAAAGATCACTATGTGATGGCTTTGAAATTCCATGTTCTCTACATGACTACAAGAATACGTGAACAGTGACTTAACAGATAAAATATTGAAGGTTGAGGCGACTTAGTGTTTATGAGTAGGTGGAACTACAAGGGAGTAACAACTTGTCTCAACCTTTATTCTGCTTCACAGTGTTTAGTTCTTTCTTCTATTTAATAGTGACTTATCACTTGAAGCAGTAAAAAGTATTTGAAAATTCAAATCAATAACACAGAATATCTTGGAAATGGTTAATGCCACAAAAACGTTATTTGACAAATTGTGTGCTTTAAAGAGATCTACATTTTCGTGAAGTAAGATTTTGTCTATCTCTTACAGTTTACCAATTATATACAAGTCATTCAGAATAAAGGGGACTTCAGAGGCTATTCCCGGAAAATTCGACATACATTTTATTTGTCATGCAAATAACGTAAATCATTTGAGCCATTTTTGAGAAAATCAGAAATAACAAAAAAAAAATTTCCCGTGTAAAAAGTGGTGTGGGGTGAAAATCCTCATGTCGCATCCTTGGACGATGTTGAATTTAAATGCGAGGGCATACTGAAAATTTTTATAAAATCAAACAAGGATTAGTTTTAAAAAATTTAAATGATTTTATTGAATTTCAAGATATTTGCCTTTAACATCAATACCTTTTTGGATTCAATGAAACCAGCCCTTAAAGCAATGATGTCACTCTTCTTGAGGCACTTCAGAAACCAGGTTTTTACAATGTTCCACTGCTTCATCTAATGAGAAAAGTGAATCCATGCATTTTATCTTGTAATTTTTGGAAACAAACAGAAATCACTAAGTGCCAGGTCAGGACTGTGTGGTGGAGGGTCAATGATGTTGACCTTTGGGACATCCAGATACTCAGTTGTTAGTTTTGCTGTATGCAACAATGTGTTGTCAGGATTTAACATTATTTTTCCTTTTGGACGTTTTTCATGAACTTTTTGCATAACAAGTAAAAACTAGCAACCATCTTCACTGCAAATTTGTTGGACTTTTGTACTCTTACATTCTGTTTGAAAGACCCATTAGAATGATTGACTTTTCTTTTCTGGATCATAACAATAAATCCAAGATTCATCACCACAATATTCTAAACTAAACTTTAAGTGCCACCTTGGAAGATTTCCAATCAATGTGTTGTTGTTTTGATCGGGAGTCAGTTTATATGGAATCCAACGACAACAAAGTTTTCTCACGTCTAACTGGTGATGTAAAATGTTTTGGATTTGACTCATACCAATCTCCAATGTCTCCCAAATAAAGTTATAAGGTGTCCATCGATCTCCAAGCACTGCTCGAACAGTGACAATATTTTCATCAGTAACAGCAGTTTTTGGACATGCTCACCAAATTCATTACTAAAAAAAACCGATCTCTTTTGAATTCGCTGTACCAATTATAAAATGTTACCTTAGATAGGACGTCTTTGCCAAATGCATTTTTAAGCTGATCTTCATCTTGTTTAAGCGTTAATGGCAATTTAAAATCGTAAAAAAAATCAAGCCCGGAAATGTTCTCTATTCAAATTCATTTTTGAGTGAGCGAAAATATTTAAATGATAATTAACAAACTGTTAGAGCAAATCGAACAAACTGTACAGCAATAAACTTGCAAAACATTAGAAAGTAGCTGTTAAATATAATCAAATTTCATTTGCTTTTAAAAACATGATATTCTAAAAATTTTCAGTATCACCCTCGTACCAAGTTTTTGATTTTGCATTATGCTGTTCACAGGCAAACACACAGACCTTTTCCTAAAAATGCTGTTTTTGGACTCAGGGCTCAAAATGTATATTTCTGGTAAAATCTTGGTAGTAAATTTTTGAGTGGAATGCAATACTTCCCCTACTTACTGTGTAAAAAGTTATATTATTGAAACACCAAATGAGCTATGTTGAGGAATCTGTGTTCTTACCTTCTTATTGGTGGCTGATATGCTGGCTCCTCTGACCAACAAAGCCGTGCAAACGGCGTGACATCCATTGGATGCTGCAACAGTCAGGGCTGTCTCACCAGTCAAAGTGTCATGAGCATCCGCCTTCACTTCTGCCATGTCAAGTAAGTATTCAACAATCTGCAACAACAATGTGTTGAAGTCTATAAGATGCAGCTTTATTTATTAAGTATAGGTTAAAATTTCCTTACAAACCATAGAGAGATCTAAATTCCATTCATCCTTACTTCACTGGTAATGTAAACAAAAGCAACAGTAAATCCCTTAAATCATAAGGGATCTTCTCTCTTAGGCCAGTTGATAAATGTGTGTATGAAACAGGAAAACTGCAGATAAGTCCAGAGGATGGTAAAGTAGAGAAAGTAAATAAAGAAATAAGAGAAAATAGATCAAGTTATATAGGAGGAAAGAATACAGAACTAGTTAAAGTAGAAACAAGGTCATTGAGAGCAGGTATTAAACAGGTAAAGGAACTATCATATATTCACTCTTAGGTTGATCCATGCCAACAACACAGTAGCAATGCATGCAGGAAGGTAATCCCATGCTAATTATAATCTAAATTTTAGAATGAATTTATCCTTAAATGGTATAATATTCTACACAAATACCTAAGAGTTTAATAAAAGCTGATTTATACAGTTTAACAGAGTTACATGCCCCAACATGCAATTTGTATGCCACCTGGCCTCTGGGTATGCACAGAATATTGTCTACAGCCAGAAATCAGCACTTTCTATTTATTATCATGGTGGACGGCAAATTTGCTCTTGCATTCATCGACTTATGTAAAGCATAAGCCGGGCAAACCATTGACTAGTGGTAAAAAAACAACAGTGTTGAATGTTTATTGTAACTTATGTGAGAAATATCCGACATTTCCCGTGAAAGAAGTGGTGAAATTAACTTCTGAGTTCATTAGTGTTACGAGTACAAGTATAAACAGTGCTTGTAAAGAAAAATCTGAAATGGGGGAAAAACAAAGCTTGTGAAATATGCGATGCAAGAATATGACGATTTTGTGAAGGATGCAATTGGCATAACAATGCACAATTTCTTTTCTTCTTTTTTTTTTTTAATATGCCATCAACAGTTTTTAAAGTGCCGCTTCCAGAGAGCGAACAAATGTAGGTTATCGCATACCTATTACTTTCCTTTTCACTCGTTTCTTTTAAAATTAACTATTATATGTGCAGACGTTTATTTTGTTATAACCACCAATCTTATTTCCTTTAATCCCTAACAGGATATGCAAGTCACCGTTTAAGTTGTCGGAATAAGGGCTCTCTTCTTTTTGCATTATGTACTGCGTGTATTTGCCACATGGTCATGAAAGTATGTACATTTCTGATGTGAATGGTGGAAAGATACGTTAGTCACTTGGGCTTTGTTTTGCCGCGAATCAACCTAAGAGTGAATCAGTTTAAGCCTTTATCATCAAAATGTGCAGTCTTTAAGAAACAAAAGGACATTAATAGAGCTAAGTATAAAGGAACGGAAACCAAATATCATGATATTCACTGAACACAATCTAAAGCAGAAGGAATTAGTTGTTACAAATTTTCAGGGTTATATGCTTGGAACCTATTATTGTAGGCAAGAACATGTTAGTGGGGGTGTAGCTATATACAAGGGTCATCCAATAAGTAAGCTTCCCTATTTTATAAAATACATTACACACAATTGATCATGTTGAATTAATTTTACTTATATTGTACAATCCTGTTACTTTTCTACATAGTCAACATGTTTTTCCAAGCATTTTTGGGGATGAGACACAAGTTTTTCCAAGCCAGTGTTGTGCCAAGTCAGGTCCTGTGCTCGACCAGCTGTTCACTGACTAGACTTCATCATCGGTGTTAAAAGTGCTTACCTTTGAGCTGGAGGAACATGTGAAAATCACTTGGGGCAAGCTCCGGTGAATACACAGGATACAAGAAAACTTCCCAAGTTGAGTCTTGACCCAAGCGGAGCTCAGAAGATTCAAGTGGGAAGTTTTCTCGCATCCTCCATATTCATAAGATCTTTTCCCAAGTGATTTTCACATGTTCCCCTGACTCAAAGATCATCATGGAGGTAAGCACTTTAACACTGCAACGAAGATCAATCAGAAGTGAACAGCTGCTTACGAGCATAGGACCCGACCTTGTACAACACTGGCTTGAAAAAATTTGTCACGTCCCCAAAAAATGTTGACCATGTAGAAACGTAACAGAAGGATTGTAGAATATAAATAAAACTAATTCAACATGATCAATTGTGTGCAATGTTTTTTACAAAATAGGGAAACTTACTTATTGGACCACCCTTGTATATAGAAAATACAATACATTTTAGAGAAATAGATTGTAGAGAATTTACAGTGGAGATAGCATGTGAACTCACAGCAGTAATACTTAACTTAAAAGAAAAAAAAAAATGTAATACTTATTGGGATGTATAGGGCACCATCAGGAGATAAGAAAATATTTTTTAAGAATATAGAAAAATTCTTAAATTCCATACGAGAAAATAAAACAAAAATTTTAATAGAGGATTTTAATATCAACCTATTAAATTATAGTTGAGTCAAACGTACTCTAGGAGAAATCCTAGTTAGACATAATTTAAGAATAGGTATTGGAGAACCCACCAGAGTGACAAAGTGGTCAAAAACTTGTATTGATAGCATTTTTATTAATTTAGAAGAAACAAAATGTAAAGCAGGTGTCATAAAAGCAGGAATAGGGGATCATTTTGGGCAAATTATAAAATTAAATGTAAATAAAGATAAATTCACGAATATGTTTGAATATGAGAGGCAAATAAATGATGAAAATATACAAAAGTTTAAAATGTTCCTTAAACAAAAAAGTTGGAAAGAAGTATACAAAGCCGAGACAGTAAATGAAAACTATGGTATTTTTAAAAAAAGCATGCAAAAAGGAATGGATAGTATTATGCCGGTAAAAAAGCTAAAAGTAAAAAATGGTAAAGGTAGTATAAATGTGGGATGGATGACAAAAGGGATAAAAATCTCATGGGAAAGAATAAAGTTCTTAAATTCAATAATATACCCAAATATAAATGAGAAATTATCTAACAAAGTATAACAACATTTTTAAAAGTGTAGTAGAAAATGCAAAAAGGCAATACAGTAGGGAACTGATACAGAAATCTGAAATACAACAAAAACAATATGGCATGTGGTAAATATAGTCGATAAGCAAAGTAAAAGTAAACATATGGAAAACATAGTTATAAAAAAATCAAGGTAAAGAAATAAAAGAGATACAGAAAATTTGTGAAATTTTCAATGAATATTACGTAAATATAGCAGCAGAATTAAATTAATAGATAAATAAAACAAACATATCTATTAAACAAAAATAGATAAAAACATTAATCTAAAAAAAAACAACTAGCCAATTAAATAGTACAGCAATTTACGAAGTGTCAGAAGAAAGTGTAAAAAATTACATAAAGATGCTAAAATCAAAGAAATCAAGCGGCCTAGATGAAATCTCGAATGTGTTACTAAAAAACATAATGCAGGAAATTAGCAAAATTCTCACACACATTATAAATACATGATTAACGCAAGGCATTTTTCCAGATATGCTAAAGAAGGTAATAGGCCAATATTTAAACATAAGAGGAGTAAAAAACGATATAGAAAATTATAAGCCAATTACTCTATGTTCTGCTATATCAAAAGTAATGGAAGGTTTATATATAATACAGTTGCAAAGTTATCTTAAAAAACTACATGTTGTATCAAAATGGCAATATGGATTTTAAAAGCACAAGTCAACCATAGATGTGATCGAAAAGTCAAATAATACAATTCTAAAAGCAATAAATGACCATGAATTAGTGGTGGCTATCTTCATAGATTTATCAAAGGCGTTTGATTGTATGAATATAAAAGTACTACTAAATAAATTAGAAACGCGAGGTATTTGAGATTTGGCATTGGATTGGATATCAAAATATCTGGAAAATCGAACGCAATGTGTCAAAATAAATTATCTAAATACAAATGGTGTTATAAAAAGGATAGCCAGATTTCAAAATAGTAAAACAAGGGTCCCCCACACTCAAAATTTGAGCCATTTTTATTTTATATATATAAATGTAATCTTTGAGTTGATACAAGAAAATGGAGGCATCGCAATTGGATATGCAGACGATATGACTGTCATAGTTAAAGATCAAACAGCAAAAGAGGTTGAAATTAGAGCAAATTCAATTTTAAAAATTATAAAACAATATTACGCTAACTTAGATATGATAATAAAGGCACAAAAGACAGCATGTATTAACTTTGAATTAACAAAACTTAATCCGAGCAGTATTAAACCGAGTATAGATGAAAATATATCAGAAATAAATTGCACTAATTTTCTTGGAATAAGAATTGATAAACATTGAAATTGGCAATCTCATGTAGTATCAATTAGTAAAATGATAAATAAAGGTATTTATATACTGAGACAGTTAACTAAAATAATGGACAGTAAAACAATGAAACATATTGTTTCATATTTCAATTATATTCATATGCAAGATACGGAATTACGTTGCGGGGAAATCTATATGAGAGAGAGAGAGAGAGAGAGAGAGAGAGAGAGAGAGAGAGAGAGAGAGAGAGAGAGAGAGCCATTAGAACAATAAGCAAAATGGAAAACAAACAAACTTGCCCCTTGCAAGTGTTTAAGAATCAAAACTTGTTAACAGTTATATATATATATATATATATATATATATATATATATATATATATGCATAAAAACTGTGAGAAATATAAATATGCAAAAAATTCCAATGTACACAACCATAATTTAAGAAATAAAGATGATTATTATAGAAGAATATTAAGGGGAACTCTGAATTATCGTGCCATAGAAGTTAAAGGAAGAGAATTATTCAATAAATTACCTAGGGAAATAAAGAACATAAATCAGTCAAATATAATGATGAAAACAGTAAAGAAATACTTAAATTAAAATGAATTTTATAGTATAGACGAATTTAGACAAGGAAAAGCAATGTAAAATGAAAATTGATACTTACTGTAAATGCAATGTAAAAGGATAATTGATACTTAAGGTAAAATGAAAAGCAATGTAAAATTATAAGTTATATTTAACATATTATTTTATATTTGTAATTGGACGGGTCCTTTAAATGTATTTAAAAGGATAATAAAAATGAAATGAAAAGATTGCAATGGCTCTGATTGGTTGCTAAATATGTTATCACTTTTCTCTGTCAAAAATAGTTCCTTTTAGATAGAAGTACACAAATATTATATTAAACTATGCAATGTTTTCTAAGTAACAGGGTATGAGTGATTAAGGAATGGAAATTTATTGAATTTTAATCATTATTCCTCTTAAGTTACAATGGGCAGTTCATAGTAACAGCTGCTTCCAGTCAGCACTGGAGAGCGTGAAGTTTAAGTAATGGCAGAGGTGTGTGAAATATAAGAAAAATCTTTAAAAAATGGCGAGAAAAAATTGTTTTTTCCAATACACTCACAGACCACAGCAACTACCAACTATATAAAACATTATGCAAATACTGCAGGATTAATGTTTATTGAAAGTAACTAAAAATTTTAATGTTAAATGAAAGTACGAAAGAAAATTAACAATACAGCAGAAGATCAAATAGGTATGTTAACTATCAGATATCCCACTACACTGAGACTACATGCTATATGTTACCTCTGTGTGGCCTTGCGCAGCCGCTGCAACCAGAGCTTGCTGTGCAGCTTCCCCCAGCTCTACTTCTGTCTCTGGGTTGCGCAGCACCCAGTCACAAGCCAGCAGATATCCCACTACATTAAGACGCCCGTTTCTCGCTGCGTGCACAAGAGGACATCTGCCGGCAGTATCTGCATGACCGAGACTGGATCCTGCAGCGACCAGTTGTCTGACCACCTCACAGTGACCTCTCGTGGCTGCCAGGGACAGTGCTGTGCAACCCTGGCTGTTGGCGAGCTCTACGTCTGCGCCAAACTCGAGGAGTAAGGCAACCATTTCTGACATTCCTTCATGTGCATACATGCATAGTGCTGGTGCATTGCCGAGGAACTCTGTGGTGTGGTTTGGTGAGGCGCCAGCGAGCAGCAACAGACGAGACACCTGCAGCAAACAGTTCAGTTAACAAATGCATTGAATAAATGGATATGAAAAATAATTTTTTCTGCCTTTGACATTTATTCTTCTATCCTGATTATTATTTATGCTTACAATTTCATTTTTAAACAAAAAGTTAATAGTATGAATGAATGGATTTATTGTACAGTTTGTTCTACATGTTTGCAATACATACAATGTGTATTCGTTTATACCCCTACATCTATTGTACAATTTTTCTGGTGCTTGTTTTCTTATTGGGCCACTCAGACTGCTTGGCTCCCTGGCCTTTTCGCTCACTGAGTGGCCCTTGCTTCTCTTACTTTTCTATACCATTTTCTTCCCTTTATCTTCCTTATTATTCTCTCAGTCCTTGGTTTTGTTTCTTAGAGCCTTTTATTGAGTCAGTCATCTTTAGATTTTTACCCCAATTCCCCATTTTTCACACTTTCTTGAATTTCATTTATTGCTTTTGTAACCCTATCAACGATATGGTGCCTACCATAAAATCGTCTACGTATAATGAACCTGTACCTGGAATTTCCTTATCTCTTATTACTGGATAAAGCTAATTTCTTATTTTTACTCTTAATATATCATCTATGAATAGGTTACTAATATGAACTCAGTTTACATCCCTGTCTTACTCCTTTTTTTGTGTATCAATTTACTTCCTTTCCCTATTTGTTCTTTGTTTTGTCCTGACATAAATTTCTCCATTGCTTTCCTGAGTCTAGTACGTCTGCATACCGAGTCTACACTTTCCTCCCCTTATAGCATTACCCTCCCTTCTCTCAAATCTATTATTGTATACCCTCTCCCCCTTCTTGCAATCAAAAAGTTCGTAATTAAGGCAGGCACTGGCTTTGTGGAGACACACATAAGCAGGGAGAGGGGGAGGAGCTGTTTATACATTTACACAGTACTCAAAACAAAATGAAGCAAATGTGTAAAAGTAGTAAAATAAACTCATTTTGACAATACATTTAATTATAGGTATATACAATTCAAGAAAGTAAATACAGGCAAGTGTAATGAAGTTCACTTGTTCTGAGATATACTGCACTTATACTTTCTGGCACCTGTCTATTTTATATACTGTTTACCTTACTTGGTCAGGGTGTCTACTGATATTGATAATTCTGGTAATATACTTGATTTTTTTTTACATATTGCATATACTGGAATTAGTGATTACATACTGGAAAAATTGGATGAAATATCCATATAATATTATTTATTTCAGACTGAATTTTCAGGTGATTGAAAAATATGTTAATCAAATAAGTATTTTTTGAAGGTTTTCGTTTTGCATCATATTTTTTTCCATAATTTTTTATCTTATGCAAAAATGATTAAAATATTTGGATAATCTTTCACCCCTAAAATTATTTTACAGGCTATACAACATTTCCAGAATTTTAAACCTTGCTCCGGGGGAGAATGGGGTGGCTAAGATTAGAAATAAAAAAATCTGCTGATACTTCATTCCCATTTCTGTGAATCAATGAATATTTGGTCCACTGTTATGAATAGCATGTAATGGGAATTTTATAGAATATTACAGCTCTAAGCAGTAAATGGGGCAAATTCAGCATAAAAGTATCTTCTAGATCATTGTACCATAATTTTATAAAGACTACAGAGAGTAAATTTAGCCACAACATGCATTTGAATACTATTCCATTTTTACTGCAATATGACTTGATGTAGTACTGAAATTTTATCATAACTGGTACTGGAAATGCATTGGAATTTTAAACTTCCAAGGCAGTTAAATTAAATCGAGTTTTATTTATGGACACTCTTTAGCTGCTATGGTCCTTAGCGTTCCATTCTATACTGGGCTTGAAAAACCGGAAATTTTGCTCAAGAGGCCTGAGGTTCTTTTATGTAGCATAAATCTACGACATGGGGCCACTGGCTTTACTTCCCTTGCAAAGGAAGTCATGCTAAGGATTTTTACACCCCATTGCCCTCTGCTGGGTTTGAACCCACGACCTCGAGAACTAGAGACCAGCATGGTACCACTACATCACGAAGGACAACTCCAATGCTGTAGACACCCTGTTGGTGCAACATATACTGTATTGGCCTGAATATAAGATAGTTTCACATATAAGACACTAGATTTCGGAAATTTTTTTACAAGAAAAATTAACTAGAAAATATATACGACATATTGTTTCTCCTGCACAAATTCAGTAACGAGCATGTCAATTTCATGAAATTTCTCTGTCTTTGGTCCTCTGAATGCTTTCATAAACATTATGTTTCATCTTTCAGCCAACATCGTACTTTACACTCGGAAACACCAAACTTCTTCACAGCCTGTACTTTATTAGTACATTTTGCCCTGCACAAAACCTATAATTTGAAGTTAATATAATAAAGTCTTCTCTCTCTCTTCAGATAAAATAAAGAAACATAGAAGCAGATGAGTGAAAAATTCAATACCATAGCCGGGATTTAACCACAGATCTTGCGGTTTCTGTCCGGTTGCTCTATACAACTGAACTACGATGGCAAAATGCTGGTACAACATTATATTCCTCAGCTGATTCGCATTTTTCCCATTAACCACAAGGAGATCTCATATCCGAATGACAACTTATAATGTTGTAAGTACTGTAACTCCCAGGCTTCTAGTTTAATCAACTATTAGATCAATCAGTTCATCATAAGTGCTTAAGCCAGTATAGTCCTTCATGAAAATGAGTCTCTAAATATTAGGCTGTGCATCTAACATGACAACAGTTTTTAAAAGCACTTTTTAGGGTAAAACACATCTTACATTTAGGCCAATATGGTAGTCCTTGGGAGATCTTGTAGAGCACTCTATTGCTGCAAACATGACAATGCTCTTGGCATGCGTCACATACAAAACTGACCGAGAGAGAGCCAGGCACCCTCAGAAAATGTGACTTCTATGATGTACAAGAATTTTATATTCTTGCTTGACCTTTAAATATAACCATGTTAAAGATGATACCTACATACCTTAACATTAGGGCTGTAGATATTACGCAGTGTACACAACGCTGCTGAAACATCTTCTGCGCTGCTGGCGACCCAGTGTGCCTGAAGATCTCGTGATGAGTATTTGTGCAGAGTCATGTTCTTATACAGGTGAGCCTTCAGTATGTGATGTCCTAGCTCAAGTGCCTTCTCTGCGTCAAGTGGGGCCTGAACCCGAGACAATCTAAATGCAATCCCTGCATGACCCGACCTCAAGTCACACAGAAACTTGTTGCTTTCACCCTCGTCTCTTCTGATCAGCCATTCTCTGAACGAGGGATGGAAGAACATGTATGTGTTGTCCAAGCGCTTTACAAGCAGGCCTGACAACATCTGCAAACACAAACATTTTGGCTGTCATTATTTCTTGTAAATATTTAGCCTCGGGCAGAAAATATTTACAACCAAACTAAGATTATGTTATGGCAAGCCCATATAATTCACAACATGTGCCAAGTAGCTTCTTATAATTTTCTTGGTATTTTCTACTATATATTCATATTTATTTCCATAAATCCATTTACACATTTAGATAAAAGTTATGGAATCTTGCATCTACTATTGTTCTATATTCCTGAGCCAAGATTAAAAACTTAACTTTAGTTACGCTAATGCATCTGTGAAAAAAAAAACAGTATTCTTTTGATCGTTTTTACTTTTATACTATACACTCAAAACATAAAATATATACAGCAGAATCTCGTTAGTACATTTCTGAAGGGACCCAAGGATTTGGACACCAAATGGGAAAACGTGTTAACGAAAATACAAAATCTCCTATTTAAGAACACAATTATGTAATAAAATCTAATAATTACAAAGTTTCCATGTGGAACTGAAATTGATTTCAGTCCAATTCCATACTGAATCGATCAACATTTCCATGTTAAACTCAACACGTATTGAGATCAATTTGGATACACAAAGTCCCAGAACAAATAATTCAAACTTTTATATTGGCAAACCTGTTAAACATGTTTGTTTCTCTGTATAATTTATGCAGGTTTTGAGGTTAGTGAATCAATGTTTTTGAGAAAAATAAACCTTGAATAATGGAAGTGATAAAGATAGTATCTTTAGTATATTCACAACCATTTGAATGCAGTAGGTGTTTCCATGCAAAAAATGTTGATCTGTTATGCTTTAGCAGTTTCAATCAGTTTACGTTTGCTAATAATAGTGTTTAAGGTTAACGGAAAAATGTTTAACTTCCGCGCTATATCCACACATTTCATACTTGGATTGCAATCTACTTCAAGGATTTTCAGTTTTTCACTGTTGGTTATTTGTCACACTTTCTTTTTCTCAATTGCAAATGAAAAGTTAAAATACAATCATATGTTTGGTCAACACTCAACAGTGGACACTATCGTTAGTGTCTACACGCCAAGTTAAAGCATTCTCTATCCCGCCCACACAAATATGTACATACATGCATGCATGTCATTGGCTGCATCTCCACCCCATGACCAAAGTAGCAAATTAGGACATCAAACTTCAAAGTGTTAAGTGCCTACTCAAACTGGACTGACCGGGGACTGGCCAAAACAGCCATGAGGATGTCAAACTTTGAACGTAGTAAGCGGGAGCAAGTAAACGTACAAAACAAACGTTATTTATTACATTTTGTGCCAGAACTTTTATAATTAAACGTAAAACATGTTAATGAGGAATGTGCTAACAAGATTCCACTATACTTAACACAACATTTTAACAAGCTATCTCAAACTGTTAAGAAATAGTAATACAAAATGCTCCTTGGACCCTATGGTTTATCGTATTGCTCCCAAATTTTTAATCTGAGTTTAGTATACAAATATAAAGAAATTGATGTGAAGGCATTTCTTAATTTCAATTGTTGTTCACGTGTTATTGAATGTTATTTCCAGAGTTATGGAAAACAATTTCAACTGAACTATTTAATATTTTTAACTAGTGCACAAAAATTCTTAAATCCATAATTCCTGAAGCTCTCCTGAAAATTTCAAGCCAATAAGTTACAAACTATGGTTCAAGGAGCAGTTTGAAAACTGAAAAATGCTGTACACAAATGGTGCAGAAAGAATTGAAGTCATTTGTGGCTTTAAAATTTTAGATATTGAAAAACCAATTGTGTAGCATGAAAGTTATAAGTATACAATAGAATCTTGTTAGTACATTTTTGCAGGGATCCAAGGATTTGGACATCATAGATGGGAAAACCCATTTATGAAAATACAAAATCTGCAATTTAAGAACATAATTATGTAATAAAATAAAATAATTACTACATTTCCTACATATTTCCTACTCATAATATTACTATAAATTACTACGTTGAATTGAAATCGATCTGGATAAACAAAGTCCGAAAATAAATAATTCAAGCTTTTATGTTAGTCAACTTGGATTTAGTTGGTAAGCCTGTTACACATATATTAGTTTCTCTGTATAATTTAAGCATGTTTTTAGGTTAGTGAACGTTTTTGAGAAGAATAAATTGCGAATTATGGAAGTGATAAAAGTGGCTTTGCTGTGTGCTTTATTACACGTGTGATAACAATTTCAGCTTAAAAAAAGTGTGTATCGTGTTACAAATACTGTAGAAGATAGTATCTTTGACGTATTTAACACAATTTGGATACGATAGGCATTTCCTATATAGGCTAGGCTGTACCTATAATAAAAGTGCAAAAAAGAAAAAAAATTGAAAATTCTCACATTTTTTTACTAGATTTCCCCTGATGCACTGCCTTAACACCAACAGATGGCAATAATGCAGAAATCTAGACAATCTAACACAAACTTTCCTTAGAAATAAAACCAGCAAAGACCACGTATCATGCAACTGGCAATTTTCTGAACTCTCATTAATACTTAGTGGTAGCTACAAGCATTACCTAACTATACACCACCTCTTGAAGAATTGCTTACATGTGCAGTAGATGCAGAAAATATCATCCTTCATGTAAATACATTGAAAGCTTCCCAAATGAGAGACTGAATGTGCTGAAATCCTGTCTATTTTGGAAAAAAAGTTTGTCCTGATGAAAACCATATACTGTTAATTTTTTTCTGAATAATATAGAAAGTGCTCAACATAGAGATGGAAACCATCTGCAACTGCTTAAAATGGAAATACACAGTATTAATGCAGATTTGTTTTTGGATGTGCTGTGCTTCCAAGGAAACTGCAAATGTTTTATTTTATTTTGGGACATGCTGTACTTCTGAGGAAACTGCAAATGAGATTTCTTTGTAAATGTACACACCTGAGCAGAGACTGCGTCAAGGATGAAACAAAGGGGTTACTTGCAAATGTGTAGTGAAGGAATGCTTAGAGAAGAATACTACTGAGTGCAACACAAAGCACTTGAAGCTGACAGACATATGGAGCATCATCAAAAATAGCTTGTAGGCTCATGTGTGTATAGTGATAAAATTCCTAATTTAGTGTTGTGATTCATGTGCTAGTTGAGAAAAGAAACAAATATATAGTATGAAGTTTCATTTATGTTGTTGTGAACGAGTTGCTGAAAGGACAGAGAGACTGAAATGATGTAACATACATAATATGTATTGAATTAAACAGGGGATATAAAACTAGATATGCACTAAGGTGAGTGCTTTTTAATAAAATGCAATGATATTAAAACTATGCATAGGAGAAAAATCCAAAATATCTGGATAATGTGGAAACATTGCCAAAATGGAAAGAATATAGGATCATGTGACTTTTATCTTGAACAAGTAGGAGGGAAAATAATGTAAATAGGTTTTGGAAAGGAGAAGATTCCAGATATATTAAGTAAACAACAAAGAGTATTGCATGGGTATGAATAGGTGTATGGAGATTAACCCATTTGCATCATTTGACAACCAGGGCTCACACACACTTTTTTGGCACATGAATCATATGACAAGCTCAGATCACAATGCTGCATTGCTCTACATAACTACATGTAGTTTAGGTTCCTTCTCACAGTTTTCATTTATACATGTTTCCAATGAAGTGCTGGCATATGATGTTTGTAATTTCCGTAGTATGACCTCACCAACTGTGTTTCAATCATGGAAAAATAATTTTATTATTCCTATGGGGGGGTGAAATTAGGGCCTGTATTGTTATTTTGATGTCTCAAGTGCAAAATCTGCACATTTAATTGTACTGGAGCAAAAACCGATGCCTTGACTCCCCAATTGTAAGTAAAAAAGATGATCCTCATTTAAAGGATTGTTTTGAGGTCTATCACACACAACAGTACTGTTGAGTTTATGCTTTTAATATTATGCCCACAAATTTTCAGCATAAAACTCTTAATGGCTGATTTTAAATGATTTGTTAAACATTAAGCTGTTACCACACTCACTGCTAGGGGATTTACATCTGATTTCTTGGTTAGTTGAATAGGCATTTCTATACGATGCGATTGGGTTAAAAGAAATAAGAAAAGGTTTTTCACAGAATCAATCCCCAATATGTGAAGAAAAGGAAGACATGGAACATCAAATTTGAGTGCAAAGGGACAGAGAAAACAGTGTTTAAATGAGAAATGGTTTAAAGTAGATAGAAAGATAAGTTAACCAAGCGATATGGCTCCAAGGTAATATGTGAGGCTTGCATTTGGAAGATCTTGAGTTTGATTCCCATTGGGCCAGCCACTGTAACCATGGGTTTTTTGTGGTTCCCCCAGTTGGTAAGCAAATGCTGGGGTGGTTCATCTTCTACCAGAAATTTCCTGTCCCCTAATTCCCCCCTAATTTTGTTTCCCCTCCCATGTTTCATGTGGGTCAGTCAATTGCATTCATGCTTGCTCATTGGAAAATCTCAAGTCCTGCCAGATGAAGGCTTCATTGAGTGGCCTAAGGTGGGTCAAATTCTCCCTGACTCTGCCAGTGGGAAGCCTTCTCTGAGCGGCCTGGTGGTGTGATTGAGTTATCAAGCTTGCAATCCTTAGAAACCTCTAAACGTCTCTGTGACCTGTCTGTATGCAATCTACAGCACCCTGCAGTACCTTCACCTCATCCATTCCTCCTGGGGGGTGGTAGTCACAAAAGATCTGCCTTGGTTTGATTAAGCGAGGCGTCCCTCTCCATTGCTTTGTCATACTCATAAGTAAATACCCCAAATAAATGGAATTGGATACTAAGAAGGGCAAAAATCTAGCATTACTTTAAGGATGGTAAAGATGTCTGTTAAGAAACTAACTAGAAATTTCTTATGTGAATATTGCAAGCTAAGAGTGGGCTGAAAGGTTAACCATAATCTTTCTAAACTGCTTAACACAAATAAATAAAAATCTCCATTACTATCATTGCACATTCTGTAAGAGATACTGTACATTTAGAATGTTTGTAGCTACCATCAAACAAACAGAAATTATATAATTCTAAAACCCTCCACCTCCATTGCAGACGACACTTACCTTGAATCTTTGGAGGAACTCCTCCCAGGGCAGGAACTGGTCGATGTATAAGGCATTAACGGAATAGTAAATCTCGAGGAGTGTGAGAGGGTACAGTGCAGCGAGGCAGACACTGAGTATTGGAGCCACTTTCTCAAAGGAACGCAGTGTAGGGAACCTAAGGTTGAAATGCAGCAGGAAGATCTGTGCCAGCGAAACAGGCAGCACTTTGTATCCAGAGGACTTTGCCACCAAGTGACCTCGCTCCAGAAGGTCGAGAGTAAGTTTGGCAAAGAGGAAGGAACCTTTGCTGAGGCCCAGTAGATGTTGCGAGAACCTGAACTGTGAACTTGAGCCGCCGTCCAGCTTGCCAGAGGTTGATGCCACATTGCTCTGAATACTTGGGCTGTTGTTGAGCCGGAAATTAATGTAGTCCAAAAGATCCTTCTGGAGGTTCTCACTGGAACTTACTTTGTCCAGGCTGCAATAAAAGAGAACTCGTTAGGTTTTAAACTCTGTTGTTCTCTCAACAATAACACTGCTTGTATACTATGTAGTTTGTCATACATTTTAAAAAGTCTTCTGTTACATTCACATAATTTCTCTACACATTCAACAAATTATTACAAAAACACATTCTTCTTTCTACTTCCTGTTAATCAACAAAAATTTGCAGAAATTCTCTTACTGAGTAATTTATTTGTAGGTACAAAGGTATTATGGGAATACAACAGGCTTAAGTGAAATTCAAATCTTTTAAGAGTGGGTCACTATGTGATGGCTTTGAAATTCCATTCTCTTTGCATGACCATGAGAAAAGAAAAACTTGAGGAAAGTACAACTATTTGAAAATTCAAACAAATAACAAAAATATCTTGCAAATGGTTAATGCCACAAAAAAAAGTTAGTTGGCATAAATTGTGTGCTTTAACAAGATCTAAATTCAGATCTAGTCATTCAGAATGAAGAGGACTATACAGCCTATTGTCAGAAAATTTAAGATATGCATTTTATTTATCATGAAAATATCTTAAACATATTTTATTTTAATCAAAATGTTTAAGAGCTATTTTTGAGAAAATAAAAAACAATGAAAAAGGTTCCATTTAAATCATAGTTTGCATTAGGGTGGACTATTGGACAATAATCAACTCACAAACAGTAAATGTGGGTAAAAGACAGTGGTTAAGAAGTTGAACCTCCCAACTAAGTTTAAAGGACCTGACGACCAACAGCAGGAACATTCCTTTATGCTTAAAAGTTGAAAAAGGATGAAGCAAGCGTCATATAAGAAAATCTAATGTGTTGCACTTACATGACTTCCTCTACTCTTGTACAAAGTATTTTTACAAATGCTTATTCTCCATATGCTTCATGTTAATCGAGATGTTAATCTTATTGCTAATTTTCTTGTAGTTGCAAGGGGAATTGGTAGGCATTAAGCGATAGTCAAATGTTTTAAGAGCTGGTTGCTATGTGGCGCATTTCATTCTCTTTGTATGTCCAGGACATACAAAAATCTGATGTGTTACACTCACATGACTTTCTCCACTCTTGTACAAACTATTTTTACAAACGCTTATTCTCCATATGCTTCATGTTATTCGAGATATCGAGATGCTAATCTTATTGCTACTTTTCTTGTAGATGCAAGGGGAATTGGTAGGCTTTAAGCGATAGTCAAATATTTTAAGAGCTGGTTGCTATGTGGAGTATTCCATTCTCATTGCATTACCAGGACAAAAAAAAATGAATAACGAATTTGAGAAAAAGTATAAGTATTGGAAAATTTAAGGGAATAACAAGCAATATCTCGAAAATGGTTCACCCAACAAAAAAATGTATATGACATAAATTGTGTATTTTAACGCGATCTACATTTGTTGTGTAGTAAAATTTTGTCTATCTCTTATGGTTTACCAGTTATGCAAAAGGCGTTCACAATGAAGAATACTTTTGGAGACATTCCCAGAAAATTCGAGATATGCATTTCATTTGTCATAAAAATATCTTAAACATATGATATTTTAATCAAAATCGTTAAAGCCATTTTTGAGAAAATTAAAATTTTCGAAAAATGTTCCATGTAAAGGGTAATCTGGGGTGGGGGGATTTTCTTGAAAACCTTCGTGTCGCATCTCTGGAAGATACTAAACCTAAATACCAAGTTTGGTGTTTATCCAACTGTTCGTTTCCGAGTTTTACTGTTCACACACACACACGCACCCACCCCCCACCCATACCCCCCCCCACACACATACACACACACGGACATGTTTCCAAAAATGCTTTTTTTGGATTCAGAGGGTCTCAAAACATGTATTTCCGGTTAAATCTCGGTATCAAATTTTTGGGTGAAATACAATACTTCCCTTACTTACTATACATAGTAGAGAAAGTAAAAATCATTAAGCTTTTATAAATTGATAAAGAAGTGGGGAAGAGAGAGGTATATTGATTGCTGTAATAGACAAGAAACGGACGGTTTAGCATGGATGAGAATGGAATCAATGTATTTAAGAGGGATGAGAGGGAGCGGAAGAGGGATATGTGGGGTTGTGTGGAGGAAGAGAAAGTTGTTGTTCACCAATGGCACTGGGATTAATTGCTCTGCATCATTTTCCCTCTCGCTTCCCAATATAAAGTCACTTTTAAGGCCTTTGCATTTGGCAAGATATTGTTTGTTCAGGATGACATCTTCTTCACAAGAGTGCACTTGGGTGTAGATAGGCATCGTATTTTATAGAGATGTTCTGCGAGACAATCGTGGCCAGTTGCCATCCTAAATAAGGCCACTGCAGTCTTCCTTGGCATTTTTTGTATATCAGCTCTATCTTTAATGGTCTTGTAATCTTTATCCTTTAATTTATCTTCTTCCTCAGGTCTCTGCTGTCTTTTGAAATGCTGTTTAATGTTATTTAATTGTTTATTTATTTCTATTCATCCTACAGGTTTTATTTGTTGTATTGCACCTCTCTTTTCCAATTGATCCGCATGTTCATTGCCCAAACGTCCGACATGGGCTGGGATCCATTGTAGAGTGACATGATTTCTAGTTTCAACTGTAAAGTACGGAAAACTATATGGCCGAATATAAGGAAATGAGTAGCTAGAGGGATAAAGTGTGGGAGACGAAATGGGAAAATATGGATAGAAAAATAGTAGCCTTAAAGATGTTGACAAAGAAAGAAAAGAAAATCAAGGGCACGGGAGAATTTTTAAGGAGGGTAAAGGATAAATGGTCTAGAAAAGTAAGAGAGGCAAAGGCGATTCAGTGAGCAATACAGCCTGGGAGCCAAGCAATTTGAGTGGCTCAGTAAGAAAACAAGCACCAGAAAAATTGTACGTAAGATGTAGGTGTACATTGTATATATTGTAAACCAAATTGTAGAACAAATTGTACAAGCTTATGTTTATACACAACTTCATGAACAGATTACCTGATCCTGTGATATGGCAGTTGATTGGTCACCTCCTGGAGCTGGGTGCGAACAGTTGCAACTATCTTCAGCCAAGGAGGGAAGTCTGAAGAGTGACGCACAAGAAACGATGCCAGGGTGTCTCCATGATCAGGTCGGTGGTATTCGGCTTCGCACAGTGCATCAATCAATATCACACAGTTCTCATTGGGTATCTTGCCAACTCGGCGAAGGCTGCTCAGAGGCTCCAGCACTCCCCGAGAGAACGCCAAGTCAGGATCTGCTATACATTCCTTGATTGACACTGCACCCTGCAAGCAAATTAATACAAGTGTCAAATAACAGCAAATCAAGGAAAATACATCAGCAGAATTGTTACGAGGACAGTCCTAGAAGTACCCGGTTGTTTCAAACAAATTACTATGGTAGAAAGTACCACCCTTATAAAGCTTAAACTTGAAGTTTGACAATGCTAATTGTTTAGCAGCCATTAATAGTGAACTCTCTCAGCGAATTTGTAAACATGGATAAAACTGGTCATTGTTATGTAATACAATACTTTCATTTGAAAGGTCCTAATATTAAAGCTGCACTAGATTCTACTCTGGGGGAGTCTGCTCCTTTGTTTACAACAGTAAAATATTGTTTAAGTGAGGCCGCACAAGCTGCCAAGATGAACATCGCAGTGGTCGACCAAATGAGGTGACCATGCCAGAAATTGTGAAGAAAATTGACACAATGGTATTGGATGACTATCAACTGAAAGTGTGCGAGCTAGCAGACATCAAAGGCATTTCAAAAAGTGCTGTACATCGCATACTGACTGAAAATTTAGACATGAGAAAGCTGTGCGCAAGATGGATGCCACGCTTACTCACAATGGAACAAAAGCAGCGTCATGAAGATGTTTGAGTCGAATGTTTGGTGATGTTTCGCTGCAGTAAAGTTCAATTTTTGCGTCAATTCATAACCATGGATGAAACATTGGTCCATCACTTCACACCTAATATGAAGGAACAGGCAAAACAGTGGATTGAAAGGAGAGAATCAGCTTCAAAGAATGCAAAGACAGTTCCATCTGCAGGCAAGGTCATGGCGTCAGTTTTTAGGGATGCGTGACGGGTAATTTTCATTATCTTCAAAAAGGAAAAGCAACCAATGGTGTTTATTATGCAAACTTATTGCAGCATTTGAATTATGAAATCAAGCAAAAACAGCCGCATTTAGCCAAAAAGAAAGTTCTGTTTCATTAAGACAGTGCACCAGTTCACATTATCGCCATGGCCAAAATCAATGAGTTAAAGTTCGAATTGCTTCCTCATGCACCATATTCGCCAGACTTAGCTCCCTCTGATTATTTTCTGTTTCCAAAGTTGAAGAAATGGCTTAGTGGCAAAAGATTTGCCAACAATGAAGAGGTGGAGTCTGCAGTTGATGGCTATTTTGCAGAACTAGACGGTTCTCACTATAAACAGGGTATCGAAGCTATTGAACATCACTGGGAAAAGTGTATCGAGCTGAAAGGAGAGTATGTAGAGAAATAAAGATGATTTTTCCCAAAATATTTGTGTTTTCTTTGTTAGGTCGGTACTTCTGGGACATCCCTTGTAACTACAGAAATATTGCCTGTTATAATCCTTGCAATAAAGATAAATTGCGTTTGAAATATGTGTTGCAAGCAAGCAAATATTTTCCATTTGGCCAAGTTAAATGTATATCAAATGACACAGCTTACTAACCTGGAGATGAGGTTCACTGAGAAGGTACTCTCTGTAAGCAAGGAGTTGTGGTGCCTGGCATAACTGTGCGGCTATTGAGTGGATGAAGTCTGGTACTAGGCATGTATTGTTATTATCTGCCTGCAAATAAAAAATACAATGTTCAGTAACAAAGTTACAAGTAACTTGAAATTAAAAACAATGGTTTACATATATACGAGGGTCAGTCAATAACTAATGCCTTCTATTTTTTTTCCTCTTGTAATTTGCAAGAAACTTAAACTTTGATTATACGTCACAAAAGCCACAACATTGAGGATTAAATTGTCACTTTTCAATGTAATCCCCATTTTTACTTTCTCTACTACGTATAGTAAGTAGGGGAAGTATTATATTCCACCCAAAAATTCGATACCGAGATTTCACCGGAAATACATGTTTTGAGACCCCCTGAATCCAAAAAAAAACATTTTTGGAAACATGTCCGTGTGTGTGTCTGTGAACAGCATAACTCAGAAACGAACAGTTGGATAAACACCAAACTTGGTATTTAGGTTCAGTATCTTCCAGAGATGCAACACGAAGGTTTTCAAGAAAATCCCCCCACCCCAGACTACCCTTTACATGGAACATTTTTCGAAAATTTTAATTTTCTCAAAAATGGCTCTAACGATTTTGATTAAAATATCATATGTTTAAGATATTATCATGAGAAATGAAATGTATATCTCGATTTTTCTGGGTATGTCTCCAAAAGTATTCTTCATTGTGAACAACTTTTGCATAACTGGTAAACCATACAAGATAGACAAAATGTTACTACATAAAAAATGTAGATCGCGTTAAAATACACAATTTATGTCATATACATTTCTTTTGTTGAGTGAACTGTTTTTGAGATATTGCTTGTTATTCCCTTAAATTTTCCAATACTTATACTTTTTCTCAAATTCGTTATTCATTTTTTTTATGTCCTGAATGGAATGCGCCACATAGCAACCAGCGTTAAAATATTTGACTATCGCTTAAAACCTACCATATTCCCCTTGCATCTACAAGAAAATTACCAATAAGATTGACATCTCGATTAACATGAAGCATATGGAGAATAAGCGTTGTAAAAATAGTTTGTACAAGAGTAGAGAAAGTCATGTGAGTGTAACACATCAGATTATTTCCCACAGTTTTAGTCCACCTTTTAATGAGGGCATGTATTCCTGTGTGGTAAAGCGCACGGTCTTGCTTCCAAAGCCAACAGATGTTTTCACGGCCTCCACATCTTGAAAGTGAATCCCACGATGAGTTTCCTTTAGTAGCCCAAACATATGGAAGTCTGATGGTGCTAGGTCAGGGCTGTATGAGGGATGAGGCAAGACTTCCCATCCAATGTTCACAATTGCTTCAGTGGTGAGACGACTGGTGTATCATATTGCATTCTCATGCAAAAGCAGAACATTTGTCATGGTTTTTGTTGGGTGAACTCGCTTTTTGAGGGTGCTGACATACTGGACAAAATTTACTGTGCTACCTTGCTCCGAAAAATCAATCAGAATGACACCCTCTATATCCCAAAATATGTTGCCATCACTTTCCTTGCCGATGGTGCAGTTTTGAATTTTTCTTTCTTGGTGAGGTGGTGTGATGCCATTCCATGGATTTTCTCTTTGATTCTGGTTCAAAAAAAATGAACCCACGTTTTGCCTCCAGTCATAATTTTGTCCAGGAACTCCTCTCCCTCCAAATGGAAGTGCTACAAGTGTTCGGAGGCTATCGTTTTAGTGTCTCCTTTTTCTGGTCCATTAACGCTCAGGGTACCCACCGTGAACAAACTTTTGAGTACCCCAGTTCATGAATAATCGTCACCACACTGCCTTTACTGAGGGACGTAAAGTGACACAATTCATCTGCTGTTACCCGGCGGTAATCTCGAATGATCTCATTCACTCGCTCAATGTTGCATGGAGCCACTGCAGTCACTGATCTGCTGTTCATCAGCCAATGGTGTTGGCTCTTCAGCTTCATTACAGCGATGAACCCAGCTTTTAACCATGCTGACATCCACAGTTGCACTACCATACACCTTTGTGAGCATTTCACCTTCCACATTCAAGAATTCAATGACAGAACGCTGTCTAATATGAACATTGATGTCAGTCATTTTTCAACAGGCAGCAGTGCTGCCACTGGTTGACTGGAAGTTACAATTGCAGTGGAGTGGAGAAGGTGGTTTGAGGAATCGTGCCAAATTCAAATTGTTCACATAACTTAGTTCAGGAGGAAAAAAAATAGGAGACATTACTTACTGACTGACCCTCATACCTCTACCTTTCTTGGCATAAGTTTGGGTTAAATTGTATTCCTCTGCAAGCTCCTATGTTTGACAGAAATATGGCACAACTTAGCATGTGTGTTATGAGAACTTCATTGCCATGCGAGTAGCTTCTGGCTTTTGAACCCTAGAGATATTGTAGACCCATACGTAAAATAAAGAATAAAACAAATACAAAATGTGTGATATGCAGTGCATATTTAAATGACTAAACCTTCTGGAAATAAAAGACAGTTTCCCGTCATGATGTGGGAATTGTTTAAAGCAACACTAAATAAGCAGAATAAACAGTTGATTCACTGTGTTTACACTTCACAAAGTCTGGAATGTGTGCAACTAAAAGGGAGCACAATCATGTTAATATACAACACATCTTGCATTACCTGAAACCGTAAAAAAAAAAGAATAAATATTACAAAAACCTAATCAGAATTTGAAAGGGCATGGATTCCGCTAAGCTTCTTCCTCATTGCTACTGTACGTTTTCAGCGAGGTTGATTACTATTTAGTCAACAACGGCATTATACAGGCAGATGGATTCCGCTAAGCTTCTTCCTCATTGCTACTGTACGTTTTCAGTGAGATTGATTACTATTTAGTCAACAACGGCATTATACAGGCAGATGGATTCCGCTAAGCTTCTTCCTCATTGCTACTGTACGTTTTCAGCGAGGTTGATTACTATTTAGTCAACAACGGCATTATACAGGCAGATGGATTCCGCTAAGCTTCTTCCTCATTGCTACTGTACGTTTTCAGCGAGGTTGATTACTATTTAGTCAACAACGGCATTATACAGGCAGATGGATTCCGCTAAGCTTCTTCCTCATTGCTACTGTACGTTTTCAGTGAGTTTGATTACTATTTAGTCAACAACGGCATTATACAGGCAGATGGATTCCGCTAAGCTTCTTCCTCATTGCTACTGTACGTTTTCAGCGAGGTTGATTACTATTTAGTCAACAACGGCATTATACAGGCAGATGGATTCCGCTAAGCTTCTTCCTCATTGCTACTGTACGTTTTCAGTGAGATTGATTACTATTTAGTCAACAACGGCATTATACAGGCAGATGGATTCCGCTAAGCTTCTTCCTCATTGCTACTGTACGTTTTCAGTGAGATTGATTACTATTTAGTCAACAACGGCATTATACAGGCAGATGGATTCCGCTAAGCTTCTTCCTCATTGCTACTGTACGTTTTCAGTGAGATTGATTACTATTTAGTCAACAACGGCATTATACAGGCAGATGGATTCCGCTAAGCTTCTTCCTCATTGCTACTGTACGTTTTCAGTGAGATTGATTACTATTTAGTCAACAACGGCATTATACAGGCAGATGGATTCCGCTAAGCTTCTTCCTCATTGCTACTGTACGTTTTCAGCGAGGTTGATTACTATTTAGTCAACAACGGCATTATACAGGCAGATGGATTCCGCTAAGCTTCTTCCTCATTGCTACTGTACGTTTTCAGTGAGATTGATTACTATTTAGTCAACAACGGCATTATACAGGCAGATGGATTCCGCTAAGCTTCTTCCTCATTGCTACTGTACGTTTTCAGCGAGGTTGATTACTATTTAGTCAACAACGGCATTATACAGGCAGATGGATTCCGCTAAGCTTCTTCCTCATTGCTACTGTACGTTTTCAGTGAGATTGATTACTATTTAGTCAACAACGGCATTATACAGGCAGATGGATTCCGCTAAGCTTCTTCCTCATTGCTACTGTACGTTTTCAGTGAGATTGATTACTATTTAGTCAACAACGGCATTATACAGGCAGATGGATTCCGCTAAGCTTCTTCCTCATTGCTACTGTACGTTTTCAGTGAGATTGATTACTATTTAGTCAACAACGGCAGTCTGGTTTCCTGGAATGTTTCCTCTTCTTCCACCACATACGTAAAAATGACTTCACTTATCTAGCATTGCAAGCTTTAACCCATCCATTAATTAGTTTGATAAAGAAGAAGTGGGGAAAAGAGGGGTATGTTGACTGCTATAATAGACCAGAAAGGGAAGGTTTAGCATGGATGAGAGGCAGCGGAAGAGGGATATGCAAGTTGTGTGGAGGAAGAAAGTACAGAACACTATATGATAGAATGTAAGGAAATAAGGAGCTGGAGGGAAAAAGTGTGGGAGAAAACATGGATAAGAAAATAGTAGCTATAAAGATGCTGTCAGGGAAAGAAGAAAAGACAATCAATGGCACTGGAGAATTTTTAAGGAAGGTAAAGGATGAGGCAGTATTTTTGATGCCTGAATGGTTTTTATTGTATTTTATTATAATTCAATTCAATTACAGCCCACCTAGAAAAACAATATGTATATAATTATTATTTATATTGTATGTAAAGTCATTGCAGATACTTATTTTTATTGTAAACGTATTTATTAATGTTATGTAAATGTTTATATACTCTAATAGTACAAAAACCAAGAATAATATGTTTTAGGTTGTTAACAATGAGGTAATAATGTAATCTTGTGACAATAATGTGTCTGGAATTTTGAAAAGTACTGGTTATGAAAAGATCGATAGTGACGTAGTTTCGCTTACAGTTTTGAATTAGCCAATCAACAGTAAAGAAAAATTTTAGTTTGAATGATTAAATTCTATTGGACTAGAATTAGCCAATAAGAGACTGGCAATACCGAAGCTTTTTAAGGTTTTTACCGTTGAGATTAGTCAGTCGTGGACCAGGTTTCATAGTGTGCAGATGGAAAAGTCACGAGCAAGATTTTATAGTAAATATATTAAGAATGTGTAAAGTTTCTCACAGTTTCTTTTTATAAAGTGCAGTATTTTATATGTGCAAGTATAAAGAAATAAAAAGAAGTGAAATTTAAAAGTAATTCTGTGACGTCTTTAATTTTTGTCATACCACGACCTGAAAAAGACCTTATGTCTCTATAGTTCGACTGAAGCAGCCGAGGAAGATTTAAATAATATTACATAAGCATAATTAATTGAAACCTACACACAAATCAACAAATTAAGTACAAAAATCTTCAATTTCTGCGTAAAAATTACATTGCGCAACTTTGTGTAACATTACTTAACACAAGCATCATCTCTACTACTACAAAGTTTGGCGTCCCAAGCAACAAGCATCAACCGACTTCAAAGTATATCTTCATTACATGGGCAGTTTAAATTAAAACTCAAACTTCATCATCTCCATAAGTTTGAGGAACACAACTACTACAAGGAAAAATGGTTAGAAAAGTAAGAGAGACAAAGGCCGCTCAGTGAGCAATACAGCCTGGGAGCCAAGCAATCTGAGTGGCTCAATAAGAAAACAAGTACCATACAAATTGTACATAAGATGTAGGGGTACGAGTGATATATATAATATACATTGTATATATTGTAAACTAATTGTAAAACAAATTCCAATTCAAAATTAGAAGGTTGTGTTGTTTATAGCAACGTGACCATCCACAAGGATCCACACTGATTCTAGTGGATTCAAAACACAGTGATAAGGCTCGGACAAATATTACAACCTCAGGTGTGAGCACCTTTGCAGCTCAAAGTTGTAAAACAGATTTTAACAGTACAATATTATCAGAAATGTGATAATAGAGATTCTTATTTCTTAAGGAAATAAATCCTTTGGTGGTTTCATACTTACTTGGCAGAAGTGGTAGGCAACAACATGAGATGCTAAGTGGCGTATTCTTTCTGAGACTAGATTGATTTGGCAGTAAATGCTTTGAGAACCACTGGGCCTATCTTTTCCATTGCACACATAGAGATCTGGAAAATAAATAAACAAATGTGGCATAATTTTTAACTGACACACTTTGTAACACAGATTCATTTAAAAAGTAAAATCCTAATGTACACAAGAACTGTATTGGCTTTGCTACATCTAAAGCTAACACTTATGTGATTAAGCATAAATATATACTCCTTAGGGCAGTTTCACAATTTAAGCTTAAGCTGAAGGTTTAGTAAGCTATGGATGCCGCTTGGCAAGGCTTAAGCTTTGCGAGTTTCTAAGTATCGCAATTCAAGTTCGGCTTTACTGAGCTAAACAGCTCCATGGAACATGGAACGGCGTTTCTGAGAGAAAATGCTGACGATGGGAACAAGCCGTCTCCCGAAACGCGTTCAAGTAAGAATATCATAGCGATGTAGTGTAACAACCCTCAACTCTCTATTTTAAATTTGTTTAGTATGTTTTCTCGCTCCCACTCGCTACGTTCGAAGTTTGACATCCCCATTTGCTGTTTTGGCCAATCCTTGGTCGGTCCAGTGGGAGTAGGTGCTTAACATGTTCAAAGTTTGACGTCCTCATTCGCTGCTTTGGTCAATACTTGGTCACGGGGTGGAGACTGGCAGCCAATGACATGCATGTATGCACATATTTATATGGGTGGGATGGAGAATGCTTTAGCTTGGCGTGGTAAACGCCAATAGTTTCCACTGTTGAGAGTGGACCATACGACATATTCTATTTTTAACTTTTCGTTTGCAATGGAAAAAAAGTAAGAGCAGCGTATAACCAACAGTGAAAAACTGAAAATTCTTTAACCCCTTCAAGGATATTCAATGAGGTGAGGTGAGATGTATTCCTCTTGGAGTAAGAATATAAAAAAAAAAAAATTGTTGTTACTTTGGGGCGCGAACCTCTTGACTATGTAACATAACCATATCATGTCACAATGCCTTAAAATGCTTGGCCATCTGAATACATGATAGTTGCATCATTGTCTGATTTCATTAACATCCAAGCATGCCATCATACCGCTTGCTTTAGTTGGGCCCTCCCCATCCTTTACCACAGTTTTTAATTGAATACAGAACATGCATTTTACCAGGTTTCAATCCTACGATCCTTGGTTTTGATAGGTTAGCTATTCCTATCGTGATGTCGAAGTAAAGTAGCTTCCAGTTATTTAGCAGTTAGTTAAATTGATTATCTAAAAGTGCTGCACAGAACGTTATATCATGTTCATATCGCTGAAGGGGTTAAGTAGATCACAATCCAAATATGAAGCACTGGATATAGCATGGAAGTTAAACATTCCTCCATTAACCTTAAACACAATTGTTGTTCACCAATGGCACTGGGGATTAATTGATCTGCATCATTCTCCCTCTGGCTTCCCAATATAAAGTCTGTAAGTTATCACTTTTAAGGCTTTTGCATTTGGTGAGATGTTGTTTGTTCAGGATGACATCATCTTCACAGAGAGTGCACTTGGGTGCACAATTGTTAGCAAATGTAAACTGATTGAAACAGCTTTTGAAGGGTAAAATGCTAAAACAAAGCTTTCCTCTTGGAAAGTAGGACCGGAAGAGGATCGGATTGAAATTTGTTGCATGGAAATGCCTACTGTATTCAAATCGTGTTAAATATGCCAAAGATACTATCTTCTTCTGTACTCATAACACAATTCAGCTTGTCATTTTGTTTTTTGTTGTTTTTTTTTAGTGGAAATTGTTATCATATGTGTAATAAAACACACAGCAAAGCCACTTTTATTGCTTCCATACTTTGCAATTTATTTTCTCAAAAACATTCACTAACCTCAAAACCTGCTTAAATTATACAGAGAAACTAACATGTATAACAGGTTCGCCAATGTAAATCCAAGTTGACTAACATAAAAGCTTGAATTATTCATTCTCAGACTTCCTGTATCCAAATCGATCTCAATAGGTATCAAATTTAACATGGAAATACAGATCATATTCGTATGGAATTGGGACTCAAATCAATTTCAGTTCCCCATGGAAACATAGTAATTATTAGATTTTATTACATAATTATGTGCTTAAATTGCAGATTTTGTGTTTTTGTTAACACGTTTTCCCATGTATCATGTCCAAATCCTTGGGTCCCTGCAAAAACGTATTAATGAGATTCTAGTGTACTATGGTGTTAGTAAAACCAAACACATGGAACATTTGTGATACAAAGGGTGGATTACAATGGTGTGAAACAATTCTGATGCAAGTTTTGAGATGCTGGAAAAATCTCCAGCAGAAATTAGCATGCTTCCACTTGCACAAAACCTCAATGTCAAGAGAAACAGTGTTTCTGACAAATGGACTTTGTTACTGAAATTTAAAGCAATACGTTATATGTAGATGTGACGGCAATGAGTGCAATAAATTTAAAATTAAAGGCATGCCAAATAAGTTTTGCTTCTTACCAGTTATTTTATGTTAAATTGTATTATCAATAACTTCTGGTACCATAGTTGACTTAACTTTAAAACTCTTAGAATTCTCTGCCATTCCATACATGGAAATGGCTGGCTTACATTCTAGATCTTACGTTACGCATATGGGTTATAATAATTTGTATTGTCTTGTCACTATCATCATCTTCTTCAGATAGCACACAGTGACCCCTTTAGCTTAAACCACAGTTGAGTATGGTTTGAGCCAAGACACACATAAGCTTGGCTTATGCACTGCAAAACTCCCTTTCAGCTCTTCCAATTATTCCATTATTCTAATACATTTTATTTTTAAAGTCCTTGAGAAATAGAAATTGCATATGCCTAAATTTAAAGGGCTGTGAATATCCAACTCAGCTGACAAACAGCGTGCTTTTCGATACCAAGAAAATTCCCATTAGGCCAGCCAATGTCCAAATGAAGGCTTTGTATTTGCACCATTTAAGGATGTAATGGTAAAAGTATCTGCCAACCTTGTTGATAAGTTGGATCTCTCCTCCGTCCAAAGCAACTGTAGTCCACCAGTTGCAGGATGAGAGCAGTCTTGCCTGTTCCTGGGTTCCCAGTAATCAGAGCTCCAGGGTTTGATGAGCCAAGTGCATCTTCCATTTCTCGTATTAGCCAGTGACGGCCAAGGAACAGTGGGTCAGGTTCTTGTAAGGGCACCTCGAAGAATAATGGCTTCAATGTCAGTTGTGGGGCACGAAACTGAGCAAATCTCACTGTAACATCAACAATAGCAATTAATGATAAGATACTTTTATTCGTCCTTTAAATACATCATTTTAAGGACACGTCAACTGTTTCATATAATGTAATACAATAAATTTACATGTATACAATCTTTATCTTCTCCTAAACAACTCCACACTTGAATTCCTCCAGGCTATAAAAAGCATTTGTTATTAAATATGTTTTTATTTTCTTTAATTTAAGTTCTATTCTATTAATTGCTTTTATTTCTTCAGGTAGCTTATTGTACAGCCCCTTTCCCATACTCTTACTACTACGGTTGTTTAATGTACCGCTATATACAGTTCTGAAGTAATCCTCGTTTCTTAAATTATGCATGTGAATACCTTTATTTCTTGGTTTGTCTATTTCCTGTAAAATAATCTTTATTGTTTCATATATATATAGAGGCAAGGAACAGTTAAAATACCGTATTATTTGAAATTCAATCTGCACGACTGTCTACTATTTATTTTTGCCATTTTTCTAATTGCCTTTTTTTGTAATTTAAATATCCTTTTTACTTCAGTTGCTGTAATATTACCCCATACTTTATGTGTGCATATATAAATGCATAGTATACCTGTTTTAATGTCTCACTGTCCATGTTTTGTCTCACTTGACTCAATATAAAAATGACTGTTTATTTGTTTGGCTATATGCGCTATATATGGTTTCCAGTTCAAATGTTTATCTATTATTACCCCTAGGAATTTTGTATGCTTTATTTCTGGGAAACATTTTTTGCACACACAATTACATTGTACACTTCCTCCATGAGTTTGTTTGGACTTGATATGATATTAAACATCCAAAAAAAACAGCTTGGATAAATTTTGAATTAACAAAGTGCTGTATTGGGTATACAGTGCAGGGGGGCATCTCGAACACTGTGACCTATAGGAGATCTATTGCAGCTACACCCCACCAGGAGGAAGGGATGAAGTGAACGCTAAGCACACCTAAAATATCAGAATGAAAGGGAAATGATGAAAAGGAAATCTGGTAGGTGAGAAACCACCCCAGGTATTTATCTACTGACCAGGGTGAAACCAACAAACAAAAAAGGGTCAGTGTATGCAGTTGACATGAATTGAACATGGATCTCCCAAATACGAGTCTCACATATTACTGTAGGACCATCTTGAAGAAATAGTAGTACAAATAACATAAAACTGAAACACAGGAGATATAATCCCTGATATACAATACAGAAATTTTCTAGGAGTAATAATAGATAAACAATTAAACTGGAAGCTATATAAAAATGGCAAGGGAGAAAACACATGCATAATTAAACACTAAACAGATATACCATGCTTTTATATACTTGCACATAAAACATGGTATGATGTTACGAAAAAATATCACAGTGATGAAAATGAAAACTACAAAACAAAAATCAATTAATATAATGGGAATAGTAAAGAGACAGACATGCACATTACTGTTCAAACAATTTGATGCATGTATATAACGTATATGAGACTATAAAAAAAATTCTACAAGCAAAAGAACCAAAAACTTGTGGTATACACATATATAGCTTAAGAATGACAATTACTTCAGATCCCTACTTAGGGATACATTAAACAAATGGTGTAATAAACATGGGAAAAGAACTCTACAAGGGTCACTCCAAAAGTTTTGAGAATGAACACAATAAAACATTAAAAATTTAGATCTGATCATTGCATCTTTTCATAATACTCTCCATTGCATTCTGTACACAATCTCATCCTTTCAAACTATTTTTCAAGTACTGAACGCCATTCTTCTTTGGAGAGAGTCCAAATACATTCTTTGTAAACAGCTACTGTGGCTTCAGTGATTCAAATTGTTGATCTCGAATTTTTTTTCGTTCATTTTGGGGAATAAAAAAAAGTTGCCTGGGGCCAGATGTGGACTGTGGGGAGATGGGACAAATATCTGACTCCTGCAGAAATTGGGTTGTTTCTTGTGCAGTGTGGACAGAGGCATTCTCATGGCGCAACAAAATTCCACACTTTTTTCTCAGTTCAGTGAACACCTGTGGCAGACATTTTATGGTGTACCATCTGGCAGTAACAGTCTTTGTCCCTCAAGCAGAATCGTCACAATGTGGCCACTTGCTGAGAAGAAGGAACAGATCATCTTCTTGCCAACACTTCTCGTTCGCTTCACTTTTGTTGGGGGATCTTCTCCTGGGAAGACCCATACCAATGACTGTCATTTAGTTTCTGGATCATATGGTAAATCCAGCTTTTGTCACCTGTTACAATGTTAAATATGTTTTTGGATCTTCCTCCATTGAATTTTTCAATCATTTCTTGGCACCGTTGCACATGTGCTTGTTTCTGCTCATTTGTGAGATGGTGGGGGATCCAGCAACTGCAGAGCTTCCTGATGTCAAGCTTTTCTTTCAGGATTGTTTACACTGCTGCCGATCCAATATTTAAGGCTTCTTGAATCTGACCATGTATGCAATGATGATCTTCCTGCAACATGCGCTCTGCTTTCACTACATTTTCATCCATTGTTGCTGTAGCCGGCCCTCCTGCTCAGACTTCATCTTCGAGGGAATCCCTTCCTCTTCTAAATTCTGCATACCATCAATAAAGGGTGGGTTGTGAGACACACACATGCGCTGCTGACGATGCACACTGTTGGAGCGCACCTAGACTCACACATGTAGCTACCTGAAGTTAGGAAAAGCTGCTTTGGTTTACGACTACTCATTGTTGCCCATTCTCAAAACTTTCACAGTGATCCTTGTATAATCAATTACCCGAAGAAAGTAAAGTGACAAATAAAACAGAACTGACTATAAAGTAAAGGGATGCAACAAACAGTTACTTTTGGATAATGCTTTTTTGTCCTAGACATGCAAAGAGAATGGAATACACATAGCAACCAGCTCTTAAAACATTTGACTATCGCTTAAAGCCTACCATATTCCCCTTGCATCTACAAGAAAATTAGCAATAAGATTAACATCTCGATTAACATGAAGCATATGGAGAATAAGCGTTTGTAGAAATAGTTCAGATTTTTTGTTTATATTTCCATACTTGCATACTTCCTGAAACTGGCTTTACCTTGTCCAGCAAAGTATAATCATTTTGTGACAGCATGAAATTTAGAATGCATAACATGTTCAGTGCAATAAATGTAAAAAATAAATGGGAATTCTATTTTATCAGAACCCTTGAACGCCTGGTAGTACTACTACTTTCTGTCACACATGCTGAAATTCTTCCCAGTACCAGAATAAACGTATAGCATATTTTATTGCATATTTTACACTTCATAACATGAACCCAAGAAAAGAAAGCTGTAGGAAACATTTTAAGGATTTAAATATATTAATGTTACCCTGTGTATATATATGAGGTGTGATCAAAAAGTTTCCGGAATGGCTTCACAACAACACTGAAGCTGAGATTTCTTTAATTCTTACCCAGACTGTACATGCAGCATTCCTTTCTGATAAAAATGAGGGGTCACGTGACCATGCAGTGATGAGGTAGATGCTCTGAAGTGAACATGTGTTTTGCATGTGCTGCGATTTTTCCATGTAGCAAAAATGTCAAATTACGAAGAACAAAGAACTAACATCAAATTTTGCTTTAAGCTCGGTAAAACTGCAACAGAAGCCTATGAAATGTTAAGAACAGCTTATGGGCAAAACTCAAGCATTTGAGTGGTTTTTGAAATTTAAAACTGGTGTGACATCAGTTAAAAATGCAGATCATTCAAGGCGACTCTGTTCCAGCAAAACTGATGAAAATATCAATCAGGTGAAGGAAATGGTCTTAAATGATAGGTGCATTACAATAAGAGAGCTTTCTGACTCATTAGGACTCTCCTTTGGAAGTGTTCAAAGCATTTTGAAAGACAATTTGGACACGAGAAGAACGCAAAGTTCGTGCCCCACCTGCTTTCAAATGGCCAAAAGGAAAGCCATGTGATTGCCTGCACAGATCTTAAAGAACAGCTACAAAATGACCCACAGTTTATGGAGAACATTATTACTGGTGATAAAACATGGATTTATGGGTACGATCCAGAAACGAAGCAACAATCTTCACAATGAAAGAGTCCTTCATCTCCACGCCCGAAAAAGGCCAGACAAGTTCGATCCAAAGTGAAGTCAATGATGATTGTGTCTTTTGACATTAAAGGCATTGTACATAAGGAATTTGTGCCACAGGGTCAAACAGTGAATCAAGTGTTCTACAAACAAGTGCTGCAAAGATTACGAGAGAATGTGCAACACAAACGGCCGGAGAAATGGAGGAGTGGTGACTGGTTCCTGCATTTGCGAATCGCAGAAGGCTCTGACCATGTTAAAAGAAGAGGACTTCCAGAGGTGCTTCCAGCAGTGGCAGAAGCGCTGGGACAAGTGTATCAACCCCCAAGGAGACTACTTCAAGAGTGACAGTGTAGATTAGACAAAAACTGTTGTGTAGTACTTATGACGTCATTCTGGAACCTTTTTGATCACACCTCATATATTAAAGAAATTCTAAATCATGTACAGGCAAATCCTGACAAGTTTAGAATTTCATGCACATAATAACCATACATAATACCAAATTGTATGAAAGATCCTAAAATTGTCTGAAATTACATAATATCTAAGTAACACATCTAACCACCATATCTAAGTAACAGAACTACTAAACAATTTAAAACTGAATTAAATAAAGTCTTATACTGAAAGCAGTTTTACACAGTTGAATTTAATAACTTTTGTTTTAATATGACAAAAAGAGGCATCAGCTTTGCCAGATAGAAACAAATTCCGTGGATACATGGGTTTACTGCTGCTGCTGCTACTGCAGAGATACTAAGCTCCTCTGCTTTCTGCTCAAAGGGGGCAGTATGTTGAAACTACAAGAAGCTGATCTTCATTTAAGAATGTAGACACCACTCAACTTAGACCAAAACCAGAAGTTGTCTCGATGTACAATTGTATCATTGGTTATGTTGCTCCAGAGGTTTGTGTGTCATGGCAGACGATGTAAATGTGCATTGTCAGGTACCAACTGTTAAATGAAAAAAACGCTGCCACGTTAGTAAAGCCGGAAACAGTTTAGTATTGTTGCAAATTGCTGTCGTAATAGAAAAGCGCAAAATAGTGAATAATGCAATAAAGTTGAATATTAACCGCGAAACAGTAAATAAATGCAATAAAACTGAATAATAACCGAGAAGCAATAAAAAATGTTGTTGTCGAATGATTGGCGTTTAGTGATAAACATTAGCATTTGTGCACTACTAAATAAATGTAATACAACATAATAAAACTGAATAATTACCGTGCAACAGTAAGCAAATATAATACAACTGAACAGTTACCGTGTAGCAATAAACAAAAGTAACAGAACTAAATAATTACCGCAACACAGTAAACAAATGTACTAGAACTAAATAATTACCACGACAAAGTAAACAAATGTAGTGCAACTAAATAATTACTGCAAAAAGGAAGCAAATGTAATACAACTAAATAATAATGCACACTACTATAATTATGCCCAAGGACATATCTGCTCTTTCACGATGCAATTGGTAACCTTAATAAAGGTTGTTTTGCATCGGTGTATATAAGGAAGACAGATGTAGAAGAAAGATACGTTCTGGAGGATAGACAATGAAGAAATATTAAATTTTGGAAGCAAAGAAAGATGAAAAGGAAGTTCTGAAGGAGAAGACAAACTAGAAGATGTTATGCCGCAGGATAATTCTCGGGGAGTGTCACAAGAAAATTCTGAAACACTCTCCGATTGGGACAGCTGTTGCTGTACATGAACTCAAGCAAGTATGAGTTGAAGAGCTCCTGAGAAGTGCCAAACTGCCTACTAAGCTTGCTAGCTCTTCTGGAACTTGTTCTATTTCCCAATTTTCCATTAGGACAGCGTCATTATTTAAGTTCTCAATCTCTGCAACGATGCGCAAGTTGATTGTTGACTGCTGACAAAATCATGCCAGAATACATAATCGGAAGTGCTTAAACAACTTTGGGGCATTTAAAATGCCAAATGCCACACATTCGTGGAATTTTAGCGATTTTTTACTTTCTCTTATATGTATAGTAAGTAGGGGAAGTGTTGTATTCCACCCAAAAATTTGATACCGAGATTTCACCGGAAATATATGTTTTGAGGCCCCCTGAATCCAAAAGAAGCATTTTTGGAAACATGCCTGTGTGTGTGTGTGTGTGTGTCTGTGAACAGCATAACTCAGAAACGAACAGTCGGATAAACACCAAACTTGGTATTTAGGTTCAGTATCTTCCAGACATGCGACACGAAGGTTTTCAAGAAAATCCCCCCACCCCATATTACCCTTTACATGGAACATTTTTCGAAAACTTTAATTTTCTCAAAAATGGCTCTTAACAATTTTGATTAAAATATCACATATTTATGATATTTTCTTGACAAATGAAATGTATATCTCGAATTTTCTGGGAATGTCTCCAAAAGTATTCTTCATTGTGAACGACTTTTGCATAACTGGTAAACCATAAGAGATAGACAAAATTTTACTACACAAAAAATGTAGATTGCGTTAAAATACACAATTTATGCCATATACATTTTTTTTGCTGAGTGAACCATTTACGAGATATTTCTTGTTATTCCCTTAAATTTTACAATACTTTTTCTCAAATGGGAATTCATTATTAATTTTTTTTATGTCCTGCACATACAAAGTAATGGAATGTGCCACATAGCAACCAGCTCTTAAAACATTTGACTATCACTTAAAGCCTACCATATTCCCCTTGCACCTACAAGAAAATTAGCAATAAGATTAATATGAAGTATACAGAGAATAAGCGTTTGTAAAAATAGTTTGTACAAGTGTAGAGAAAGTCATGTGAGTGTAACACATCAGATTTTTTTTTCTACAAGGTAGTCTGCCTGACATTGCGTGGCACCCGCCATGATACATTGACCTCTGGAGCAACATTACCGTATCATTGTGCCATTAAGTTTGTGAAATCTGTACAGATGCATATAGTTTTGATAAAGCCTACAATTCTGTGTGAATTCTTATGGTGAATAAATCATATTACTATAAACAAAAACTGTCAAAAAAAACGGGAAACATATCCTACAGCCATAAAATGCAAATAACAGACAATTTACAGGCCATACAATTCATGTCGTTGATTACTAAATATTCAAGCCCATTTACTGCTGCTCACTATGGTGCAATCAAATTTTAAACCTGCACGCTATGCATTTTGCTGCAGCCCAGTAAAGGAGTACCATAATCGTGATGAAGCATAGACCCAAAGATAAGCTCTGGTCTAATATAGCACTGTACATTCAGCCTATAATCTTAAGTTACAAGTACTGCAATGGAATCTAATGTTTGGCATGTACATGGTGAAAATCTGTACACTTTGCATCCACCCACAAAGCCGTAAAAATGCTTCCTTTTGCATAAAGTCGTAAAAAGGCCCATACATTTTACTTGCAAACCATAAATGCTGACAAGTATGCATTTCCTTACAATCACATTGTGTTACCTTTAGGGTCTATTGGTCCTTTAACAGATCCTGTTCGAGCAGATCTGCGGATTGATGTTCTACGATTTTTAAACACGTTCAGTTCTTCTACTTGTCCAGGTTGGGATGCTGGAAACAAAAATATCACACATATTATTTCTAATAAAATTCTGAACTATTGCCTGCAAGCAGATTCAAATATGTATTACATGTAGGTGAAACTTACTTGTAACAGAATGCCTCCTGCTAACGGGACTGGACGAGCAGTTGCTCTGACCTGACACTGACATTAGCGACGTGATGCTATCTGATGACGGATCCTTCAGTGTCCGTGAATGGCTGTGAACGTCAGCTTCTGAAGAACCTGTGTAACATAACAAAATAAAATTGTATTCTTTTTAGGAGATAATCATTTAATAACCATTATACACAATTTATATAATAACTAGGAACAAGTTTTGGAGATCAATCATCTCCATTTTCAACCTATAATGCGACTGCTGATCAGTTGGTGATTTGATGTTAGTAGTAAGCCTCTTGTGGTGGAAATTTTAAATCTTTATACCTTCTCCTTGGTACCATAGTTATTTAATAACATAAGCTACGTAGTTTTCGTATAAAGCAGAAACCCTTAACATATACAATGAAAAGAAGTGACGCTTGTGAACATGAAGATTCCCAGGCCACCAATTTAACCTCTTTGGAAAAGAGACTTTTGTTAATTATAAAATATTGGTTCACTGATTTCTAATGTTAACAATTTTCTCTCTTTATACACTTATTTACCATGCCCTGCTAATGAACTTGATTACAACATAAACACAAAGGAAATGCAGCAAAACTAAAGACACATCTACAGTATTTGATAAATGGCAAGTACAGAAATAAATATAGTATATGATTTGTACAGTTTTGAAACTATCGAATTGTTGCTTTATAGGCTCTGTCTTCTGCTAGCTAAATATTACATCATGGCCATATTTGTATACTGCTTGGAATAAAACAAATTGCTTTTGTTTTAGATGCATTCTCTGAGGAGTACAGCAACTGTTTTCTACTCCATGGAATTCTAAACTATGCTTGTAGTTGCTTTTAGTAATTTATGAATTGAGATTTAAGTGTTTTGGCTTTTTAAAAGATTATGCATTAACTTTAAGGCTCGTTTCACATTGGGACACTGGTGATGGTCACTGATAGAGATACATTTTTTTGAATTGGAGAATTCACTCTGGGACACCACACAGCGTCTCATCCTCGCCACATGTGACAGACAAGGTCACTGTGTTCAGAGTAGTCACCGCCCTACATGCATTAGTTTGAATTGGAGTGTTCATCGGACTAGGACACTGATCTCTCTCTCTCTGACATCAGTCATTTTTGTGGTATACTCAAGCACATTGATACCAACGTTATGGTAGTCATTAGTTTAGATTTGATTAATACGGAAGATTTTATAGGCTAAGTATAAAGTCGTCCTATTATGTGGGATATCAAGTTTTTCTCCTGCTGGGATATCTTCCTTAGCGTAGCGTCAATTCCTGCGACTTACTCTTTCACATTTTCTAGTAGTTCGTCAAATAAATGTTTTGACATTTGGAAATATTGAAAAAAATGTCCTGTCATCTTGTCTCAGATCATCATAATGTGTAAAGCAATCCTTTCTCCAGCCGATCACGAGCAGTGAATGTACGTGTATTGAATGTTTTCTCTTCATTTCCCTCCTCCTCTTACATAGAAGTACTAACAACAAAAGTTTCTCCTAGTGCCCAAGTCCATTTCACTAACTGATCAGCTGGCAATACCCGCACTGTCCGACACCAGTGACCTAGGAGTGTTCACCGGTGTCCCAGTAAGAAACGAGGCCAATGTTCAGAGATGACCAGATTATTATATCTAATTCAGAAGAAAATCTTCCAAAAGTCAATGTATGCATTGAATAAAATAGAAAAAAAATTATAACATGACAATCTCCCTAAGTACAATAAAAGTGATGGCGTTCAAAGGAAACGAACATAAAAGATAAAAAATTCTTATAAAAAATAAGATTGTGGAACAGGTGGTAGAATTTAAATATGTTGTTGTTCACCAATGGCACTGGGGATTAATTGATCTGTATCATTTTCCCTCTCGCTTCCCAATATAAAGTCTGTAAGTTATCACTTTTAAGGTCTTTGCATTTGGCGAGATGTTGTTTGTTCAGGATGACATCTTCTTCACAGAGAGTGCACTTGGGTGTAGGTAGGCATCCTATCTTGTAGAGGTGTTCTGCGAGGCCAGTTGCCATCCTAAATAAGGCCACTGTAGTCTTCCTTGGCATATTTTGTATATCAACTCTACCTTTAACATTCTTATAATCTTTATCCTTTAATATCTTCATCAAGTCTCTACTGTGTTTTGAAATGTTGTTTAATATTATTTAACTGTTTATTTATTTCTATTTGTCCTACAGATTTTATTTGTTGTATTGCAGCTTTCTTTGCTAATTGATCCGCACGTTCATTGCCCAAAAGTCCAACATGAGCTGGGATCCATTGTAGAGTGAAATGATTTCTAGTTTCAACTACAGAATTTCAATACTTAGAATGCAATTTATCATATAAAAACAATCTGATCTATTAAAGAAAAGGAAGTCTTTAATTATCTTAGTGGCACTATGAAAAGATGTTTGAAAAACAAAGCAAGAAGATAGACAATAACAAAATTTTATAAAGTAATGTCAGTGACAAAATTACTGTATGGGAGTAAAGCATGGGTTACGAAGAGAAATAAATGAAATGAAGGATTTAAAATCAGTGGCAGGATATAAGAGTATAGATCGTAAAAGAAATGAAGATATAAGGTATGAATTGGATATATGCAATCTGATTGAAAAAATTAAAGAATATAAAACTAAGTGGATAAGTTATCCTCAAAGAAAGAATATAGAGACACTACCATTCCATTTTAAGAATTATAAAAGAAATATTGGAAGACCCAACAGGAAATGTAGAGTGCTACAGATGCATGAAGGAAGAAGAAATAAATACTTGAGATTATGAGTGAGTGTTCATAGCTCCTTCTCAGGAATATTTTACCTGTGAGAGTGGAAACAGGGCTTGTGTTGGTGGAAGCCAAGGTGTGAGCTTCCAGACTGGCCAGCGAGGAGAAAGATGCACAGGACTCGTGGCTGTGGGAGCTACGATTGGCTGCGGATCCTGGTCGGCGTGGTGGGGACTGGGCCATGTGACGTGCTGCACGACGGGCATTGTCCCCCAGTAGCAGGCCCAGTCGCATGTACAGATCATTCTGTGAGGACTTCTTCCCCCCATGTGAAACAGGCTTAATGGTACCACCTTCATCATCTGAAACAGAAATGAAGTCAGTATACTCGTGAACTTGTGTTCAACAGGCCATGCTCATGCTTCTGTCATCTTAATGAAGCTCCTTGCTATGGAATCAGATATAAATAGTAAATTTATAAGAGCAACAGTTGAGAAATAATACACATTGCACTCTCATTCTCTATGGAGATGCACGACTTATCTATTATTCTGATTCATTCTGAGCAAGCACTAATTCAATTGCTGAAAATCTTTTGTCTAAAAGCTATTGAAATGAATTACGGAAATCATTAAGGATACAATATTGTTCTAGATCAAAGATCTTCCATTAAAATTGAAACTTACACAAACGAATGAAGCCATGCTCTGCCTTATGAAGCATTGGTAATTCTATTCTAGACCTAGACCAATAAGATTCAGGGGGGGGGGGGGACTGCTGCAGAGGTACACTTGTTAAAAGAGATTGAGAGTTTGAAAGGCCCAGAGGGAATAAAGGAGTAAAAGATTACAATATTGTGCATAATTTTGAGAGTTTAGAGGGATCAAAGGAGTAAAATATTAAAATAATGAACTTAATTTTGGGACTTGAGAGGGCCCAGAGGGACTAAAACAGTGAAATATTAAACTAGTGAACATAATTTTGAGAGTTTAGAGGAACCAAAGGAGTAAAGTATTAAAATAGTGAACATAATTTTGAGAGTTAAGAGGGCCCAAGAGGATTTAAGGAGTAAAATATTAAAATTGTGAACATAATTTTGAGATTTTAGAAGGCCCAGAGGGATATAAAGAGTAAAATATTAAAATAGTGATGCTAATTTTGAAAGTTTAGAGGCCCAGAGGGATCTAAGGAGTAAAATATTAAAATAGTGAACATAATTTTGAGAGTTTAGAGGCCCAGAGGGATCTAACGAGTAAAATATTAAGATAGTGAACATAATTTTGAGAGTTTAGAGACCCAGAGGGATCTAAAGAGTAAAATATTAAAACAGTGAACATAATTTTGAGAGTTTAGAGACCCAGAGGGATCTAAAGAGTAAAATATTAAGATAGTGAACATAATTTTGAGAGTTTAGAGACCCAGAGGGATCTAAAGAGTAAAATATTAAAATAGTGAACATAATTTTGAGAGTTTAAAGGCCCAGAGGGATCTAAGGAGTGAAATATTAAAATAGTGAACATAATTTTGAGAGTTTAGAGACCCAGAGGGATCTAAAGAGTAAAATATTAAAACAGTGAACATAATTTTGAGAGTTTAGAGACCCAGAGGGGTCTAAAGAGTGAAATATTAAAACAGTGAACATAATTTTGAGAGTTTAAAGGCCCAGAGAGATCTAAGGATTGAAATATTGAAATAGTGAACATAATTTTGAGAGTTTAAAGGGATCTAAGGAGTGAAATATTAAAATAGTGAACATAAATTTGAGAGTTTAAAGGGATCTAAGGAGGGAAATATTAAAATAGTGAACATAATTTTGAGAGTTTAAAGGCCTAGAGGGATCTAAGGAGTGAAATATTAAAATAGTGAACATAATTTTGAGAGTTTAAAGGCCCAGAGGGATCTAAGGAGTAAAATATTAAAAGAATGAACATAATTTTGAGGGCTCAGAGAAATGAAGTATTTAAATAATGAATATTATTTTATCATAATACATCACTTATGTCATTCTTCCTTATCCAGGTGTTACTACTTTCCCATTATTGTAAACATTGTGTGGAACTTTGTAAGGAATGGTGATTTTGGTCACATAGGACCTCATGACTAAGGACCCATCAGTGTTAAGTGCCCTGGGGCCCAGAATTAAATATTGTGCCCATTTTTACTTCATAAGGCACCACAAGCATGGACACTGATGATACATGTAATGAAACATTTGTGAAGGAAATGTCCGCAGCCTAAATTTAAGGTACCTCCCCGGCATTTGCCAGTTACGAGGACTGAGAAAAACATGAAAAATACCTCAGTCGGGGAGGAATTTGAAATGCAGACCTTCATTTTAGAATTATGTGAGTGGGCCTGGGTATAACATAGCAGTTGATGTCCCAAAATAATTTCACTCCAGAGGTCCTTCTTACTTTAAACTTTTAGCTGTGTTGTTTTGTTATGGTTGTTATATCCTTTATCTATCTAGAACTTCTATATAAATTGCTTTATTTTATTTCTGTCATGAATTAGGTTTCACCATTTAAGGTAATGCATCTGTGAAATTTGATCAAAAAATTAATTTTTTCATAATAAAATAATATGAATTCTAACACTGCGAAAACATATAGTATTTCCTACTCGCTACATTTAAACTCCAAGTAACTGAAGCAATAAACAGACAAGTTTAGACACATCCAACTTTAAACCTTGTTTTCTAGCAAACTTTCTTTCAGCATTTTCACAAGATGCCATTTTATACTAATTTGTTTCAACATTTTTGTACTGCCTCTCAAAATTACATTTAAGAAAATTACCATATACCTTTTTACAACAATGCTCCAGCTTTGAAAAATAAATGATTAAACATTGAAGAGTACAAAAAGTAATACTGTTTCTATAAATTATTAGGGGTTAATATAAAACATCTGATGTAATAAATAGTTTTGTAAACTTATTTACACCAAAACCTGAATTTCTGGCGTGATTATTTTTAAAAATGCATATTGAGGTGCATTTTTATTAGAACAAATTTAGACAATAAAAAATTAATATTTAAATAACCAAGCAAACTAGAATTCTGAAACATGGCAAAAACATTACACACAACAGGTATAAATTTAAAAAAATGTGTCTTGAATACTGTGGATTTTCAAAATCTCACAGACGCATTAGCTTAAGGCCTTAGTTGGAGAGGAAGGAAATAACAGACCTACTTCAGAAATATATGTTTTGAGGCACCTCAATTTACACACACAAAAAAAAACTAATCCATGTGTGCGACTGTGAACAGCATTAATTCAAAAACTAAATACTGAATAAATTCTTAAGTCGGATTTAACTTCAATAACTTCCAAGGATGCAACACAAAGATTTTTCAAGAAAATCCCCCCACCTCAAACTACCCTTTACATGGAACATACAATTTTTTTTCTTCTGAAAAATGGTTCTAACAATTTTGATTAAAATGACATAATTAAAGATACTTATATGACAAATAAAATGTATATCCTGAATTTTTTTGCAAATAGCCTGTAAAGTCTTCTTCATTCAAAAGGAAATTTATATGGGTAATCTTGCACAAACGTCAAATGTTAATTGATACAAACAAAATGTCTAGATCTCTTTAAAACACACAATTTATTTCAAATAACTTTTTTGTGACATTAGCCATTTCTGAGATTTCCATTATTAATGGTTCGAACTGTTCAACATTTAAGTCATTTTTTTAAAGTTCTGCCAATTTTCAATTGTTTCTTGCAATTTATGGAAAGAGAATGGAATTTTAAGGCCAGCATATAGCATCCAGTTCTTAGGCATTTGGCTATTGTTCCCTTTGATCTATAATGAAATGTGCAATGCAGCTATTAAAATTAATTCCAAGGATGTGACACAAAGATTTTCAAGAAAATCCCCCTTTCCTGGCTACCGTTTATGTCGAACATTTTTCAATAATTTTGAATTTCTCAAAATGGCTCTAATGATTTTGATTAAAATATATGTTTAAGTTATTTTCATAGCAAATGAAATGTACACAGTCCAGTCATAAGTTCTGTTCTGTGCTTAAGAAGCAGTATGTCTTAAAATAAAAGACACAAAAAGATACAACAAACATATTTTAATTCAGTGACTAATGAACATTTCTTGCGCTATAACCCATCTTCCCGCTAATACACATACCGCCAACTTAAATAAGTGAATTGTGTGTTTTAAAGAGATTACATTTCTTGTGTAGTACGTTTTCGTCTATCGCTTAACGTTACAGTTATACAAAGTTTCTTCCTAATAAGTGTACTTCACAGGCTATTCCCAGAAAATTCAAGATATACATTTTGTCATGTAAATATAAGTAATATTAGATATTTTAATCAAACCTTTCGAAAAATGTTCCATGTAAAGGGCAGTTTAACCTTCGGTACCACGTGCATAGTAGGTAGAGAAAGTGATGCATTCTCCAAAAATTCGTCACCAAGATTTCACCAGAAATATGCTTTGACGTCCCCTGAAAGAAAAAGGTCCCTGCGTGTGTGTGTGTGTGTGTGTGTGTGTGTGTGAACGTCTGATAAACACCAAACTTGGTATTTAGGTTCAGTACCTTCCAAAGATGCGACACGAGAATTTTCAAGAAGATTCCCACACCCCAAACCACCCTGATTTAAATTGTTTATGTGCTACGTTAATTGAAATGTATTAAAAAATAATTCCTAAGGAGTAGAAATACCTTAGGAGATGTTTTGGGAGGCGATATCTCCTCACGACTTGTGCCCACCTGATCACCCCTCTCATAGTCCAATTAGGCTGTAAAGACAATGAACATCGCCACCTTGTCACTATTGCACATGCGCCAATGAGAACTGCCAACCTAATTGAGAATCGAAATCCGCGGATTGGCGAGATTTTCCTTCTTTGTTTTAGCTTTCCGTGGATATGAAGTAATGCGAGTACACTGTACTTATCGATAGTGTATAACAAGGCAAGATTGGTTTGGCGATATTTTCCGTACTTCACATAAACACGGAGCAACGTTAGCGTACTTTCGTGTAATCACTGATTGATAATTAACATAAGCTTCTAAGGCTAACCTTTCGTGAATTCAGAAACCTAAGCTTATTTAAACAGTGAATTATTCACACCGTTAATAAACGCACACTCCTCCGCTCGCGTTAGTTATTCATATGTTTGCACATTTGAAAACAGCTAGATGGTGACATCTGTAGCAGAAGCAAGACACCATTTTTCTGTAAGCACATAGGTAAGGTTACCTTAAAGGTTTTACGACAATTTGACTTAGGATGGACGTAAGAGCAACTAGCAGCATGATGACCTATACTGGGACTTCATCAAACGACAATGATGTCTAAAGGTGGCTATTATTCTGCACTACAACCCATGTTACCTACTTTTACCTGATTTCACCATACCATTATAATAGTAATAAAATATCAACATTACATACATTTTATACACTACAACTGTGGGCTTTGTTTCAGAATCCTGCTCAAACAAGGTGGAGGCCAAGGGATGTTCTTCACGCCCATTTTTATTATTATTTATACAAAGTTTAGTTCTATATACATGTACCATGATATATTAAAACCAGGATTCTAACAGTGTAATTAAACCATATTTTTAAAGAGAAACTTTGTTTTGTCTCCTGAAAATTTTTGATGAATGGGCTGAAAGCATTAAAGCATAAGATTTCTGTCACTAATAATAATAAACAAAGCAATATAAATCAAGCATACCTAAGGACAAGATGGCACATTGCATGCTCATAACAAACTTTATAATTATGCTTGACGTGATTATTTTTCATTTTCACTCACAATGAAAACAAACAAACTAAAGTGAAGTAATAGCTAAGAGAATAACAAACACTGTTAATGCACACAGAAGCACTGGTTAAGACACAAACACTAAGGTATACTCACGTCAGAAGGCTGGCATGCAGAAGACCATGGTCTACAACCACATCATGACAAACTTTCCAGTTCATATTTTGTACATTTTATCTGAGTGTGCATATTGATCTCTGTATGCAAACCCCAAACTGTGGTGCCATCTATCCGGTGGAGCATCAACTGTTTATTGTGGCGAAAGAGGAAACAGCGGTCCTTGGTCTGATTTCCGGGATTTGCCCACACCTCAAGGATCGTTCCCAGTGGCTATGTCCCCTTTTCGGCCATTTATGTCTATATATGTACGATAAATATGCCGTAAGTTTAAAGTAACATTAAACATATCTTTAAGCCATAGTAATTTGGGTTCGACTCCCTGTCCCGCATAAGGAAGTTTTCAAAGTGGTGCGGATGAAGAGTGCATGGCGAGATGTTTAATGGTAACAAGCTCTGATTAATAAATTTGTCTCGAGATTTCGCAGGCTGTTGAATCCTCGTTCCGACGCCTGGCCGTATTACGGGGAATTGCTTCCCTGCACTACGCTGTTTCTAACCGTTTGTGTTCCTTCTCCATTTAACCCACCTCTCCGTGTGCCACTTGACGCATGTTTTAGCACACAGAATCTTCAGGCATGATTCCTATATAACAACAAACTCTTGGAGAGAAACGAAACGGCGATTTATAGGCAGATTCCCTGCTGTTCGTGCGCCTTGCAGAGGAGCCGTAATATTGTGAATAGATTTAGGGAAACGAGATCTATTCTTGATAAGAAACCAAAAGTAAATCAGCGTATTCTTATACAGGAAAAACTCGATGACGCTGGAGAAAAGTTGTAAGGAATCCAAAGAAATTCCTGAGAAAGCTTGCATAGGAATCAGGAATTTCGCAAACCTCGGCAAGGAATTCCACTAAAATTTTAAATTAAAGTCCCATAAGATAGCTGCAGGTCAGGAATTGCAACCACGCCATAATGTGAGTAAAGTTAGTTTCTGCAATTGGGTGTCGTATTATGTTAATGATCGCCCTATTAACCCGCGTTTGATTTTTTTTTACGGACGAACTATGGTTTTATTTGCATGACCAAGAATTAATGAACGTTAATGCATTCTTTTTCTTTCTTTCTTTTTGGGTGCGAGAGATGTGTGGCGGCTCAAGGACATCATTTCCAACATCTTTGTAGTTATAATTTGCATGAGAAATCTATGCGCTTGACTTTAGGGGCTATGAATATCTCACCCCGACGGCAACCAGCGTGCTTTCCGAGGCTAAGAAAATTCCCTTTAGGCCGGCCACGCGTTCGAACGAAGGTTCTGTAGGTTTGCGTTTTACCATTGCGCCCATAATGTTAACATACGGCATGTGTTTCTTTCCGGGACGATTACCGCTAAGAGCTCGGTTCATTGTATATGAAATTCTTCCTTTAGCCAATAGTTGTAGCGTTTACTGCTGACAGTTACATACCAACGCCACCTCTTTTCTCGTATTTGTGAACAGGCCAGTTCCTTGAACTGATAGCAGAAAGTAACTGGCAACAGTCCATTAGAGTAGGTTTAATGAAAAGACAAGCAGCGTTTGAGACACAGTTAACGTAATGAGTGCGGCGATAATAATGCTGTGTATTTATTTGCCAACTATCCGGCTTTGATTATTTAATTAATTTCATTTAACCCTCACGTATGCTTGATTAAATTATTGTGCAATGTCAATACGTTTAAAGTTGAATGCTACCTTTTAAACCTACAAACATAATTTTGTAAGCCCCAATATATTTCTAAAAATCCTCCGGTATTCACAGAAATGGAAGTAAAAATACTGATGGATGCTGTATTTCTCCGCTTTAAACTTCCTTCGACAATCTTTCAAATGAAAGCAATAAAAAAAACTATCAACAGTAGTAGCACTAGTAATGATAGTTTTACGACAATTTAATTGAGGTTAAAGACTTTTATGCATTACTTTGGTCTTCATTGAAAACGTTAATAAAAGCTAAAGGAAAGTTGATAAATTACCTTAGGAGTAGTTGTCTGTTCTATGCTGGTGCCCACCTGTTTTAGATGTTTTACTTTTATAGCAAAATTACGGTGTGAAGACAACGTGGCCACCTTGTCGCTATTGCGCAATGGTTACTGCCAACCTAAATGAGAAGTGAAATCCTCGAAATAATTGGCGCGTCCTTACTTCATTTTCTTTTGCCGCTGATATAAACGCAATGCATTGTTAATTTCCACCAGAAGTTTATTGCCAAATTGTGTGATATACTACATACTATTTCTACCAGAAGTTTTGTTTCATTGTTATAGTTAAAGTTGTGTGATATACATATTATTTCCATCAGAAGTTTAATTGCCTCATTATTATTGCCAAAGATATAAGATATACTAAATATTAATAAAGAAGTTGCTTTGCAGTAACAGAGGATGACATAGGGTGACATCTGTAGGAGACGTAGGACATCACTTTCATCGCTTTTGAAGACCAACGTAATGTAAGTTACCCCGAAATTAAATTGTCATTTAAAACTATTAGCACGAGTGCTACTCGGCTAGACAATCACACGAAAACTTATCATGAACTTATCTAGTTTAGCGCCAACCATGTTTGTTACGCCTGTAGAATGGTAGCAATCTCTTTGCGCTGAGTCGTCAATTTTATAATTTTTCTCCGTACAGAATTCTGAAAATTGGTTCCACTGCCTACTTTTGTTCTTTGTGTTTTCTGGCGTTAAATTATCTACAGCTGCTTTTATATTACCAATATTTTGACTTCCAAAGCGCAGCATTTTCAGTTGGTATTATTGTAGGGACAATCTACGTGATCTCACTCACTGTATTCATGAAAATTAAAAACAAGTGCACCACCATGATACGTGTAATAATCAAAGGTGAATGACTATCAGTGTAGTACGGCTTTGATTGGCCGACTGACTAGTATACTCCACCTGTCATTGGCTAATGGCATATTGATTGCGATTATCCAAATAATTTTTAGACCAGCACAGTAAATGCAATTTTTAACTTTGGAAACTTATCTTTGGTTCTGTAATCATTATATATATCCAAAGCTTTCATTTATGAGAGAAATAATAATCTCCTGATATCAATATCCAACAAAAGAGGGGTAAAATCGGCGGATATGTAGAGTCTACCACTCCCCACGCCAACATTTTCAGCTGTTAATTACCAACACAATATTGCTAATGTTACGACGGAAACAATTTTCTCCCTTTATATACACTGGTAATGAACTTATTTTGCAACATTCACAGGAAATAGAACGAACTTAGTTATATAAGGGTTATGAAACGGTTTTGTCACTCAGAAACTGAACTACATACTTCTGTAGAATTAGAATTATGGTGACTATGGTTTTGATACTGCTTCATTACACATATCTTCGGTATTTGATATCGTGGCGCTATAAGCAGTATCCCATTGTCTTTTGTTTCGCTCTGTCTTCTGATAGGTTCTTTTTCCTCCAAGGCTTAGCGGTTATTACATCGTGGCCATCTATGTATACATTCTCTGAAACACTATTTCTCAACAACGAAACGAAACAAATACAATTTTTGTTGTTTATGATTCAGAAGCCAATGAAAAGCATAGGAACACGTTCATCTGTTTATAAACAAACATTTATCGTTCGCTGAACGTAAGTGGGCACTGAAATGTTATTGAAAAGTGGAGAATGTTGTCGAGGTTCAGTGACGTAGGGGGATTGAATCTGGCACACCACACCAACAAGGTTAACAATCACAAGAATCCGAGACGAGTTTCAAGTGGATGCAATGGTGTAAGATGTGTTGAAAGGTCGGTGGGGAAGAAAAGGTTAAGTGTATTGATGCTGTCATGCAGCTTTTGCACAATGTCCAAAGAAATCACTGAAGCGGAAGCAATGTTTTCGTGAGATTGGTAGCAACAAATGCAATAATCATCGAATTTTGCGAGCTCAAAAATGAAAGCGTTACATTCCCAGACCTGTCCACGCACTAATGAGGACCACCCAGACAGGCGACTGCAATTTTGTGAGTAGTTCATGAAGAAGTGTGATGAAAGGCAAGATTTTCAGTTGTTTGGTCAGATGAAGGAACATTTAAACTTAATGGCACAATTCGCGTACTAGGCTAACGAAAACCCAAACATCTTTGAATAAAAGGCCGTCAATCTTCCAGGATGTGTGGTCTGTCTTCCAGAGGCCGTACATCTTCGAAGGGACTGCCATGGGTCAGACTTACCTGCAAATGTTGGAAACCACAATTCCACGTCTTAATGACCTCTTTAAGAATGAAAATGGGTTTTACCTTCAACAAGACGGCACTCCAGCTCACTTTCATGTCAATGTGAGGAATTTTCTCGATCGTACATCCAATCAGAGATGGATAGAACACAGAGGAAGTGCTACGGAGTTCCCGCCTTGATCTATGGATTTAACACCTCCAGGCTTCTGCCTTTGGGGGACTTTAAAAGAACATGCCTGTAATGATATTCCACTAGCAACAATCCAGACGGTATGTCACTTTGTCGTTGTCGGGAGTGTACTGTGGCAGAAGGGGGACAGTTTAAGCAATACAACACAACAAAAATTGTGTTTTTGTGTCATTTCTTTGCTGAGAAATAGTGTTTCAAAGAGTGTATACATAATTCTGAGACGCTCTTGGAATAAAATATAGATCATGTTTTGTTTTTACACAGTTTTCTGTGGAGTAACAACTTAAAAAGTCTAAGCCATCTACTTTTATGACTCTAACATGTTTGTTATCTAATATTCCAGGTCTTTTAAATCCTTGTTTAAATTATAAGCCTATCTCCGTCGGGAAGAACAGGGCTTTGCATGGTAAAAGGAATAATGAAAGTCGGTTGAGTGGCTTTTGAGATTATCCTACTACAAACAAAGCTTCTCTCTTCAAAATTTTAGTAAAGATGCCCATAAAATATGTTCCATATAATTACCATTACGCTATAACTGGTCATATGTTACTAGCTATGATAATTAACAAATGATGTTCAGTGTTTTTCACACTTTTAAGCAAAAATTAACATTCAAATGCATCCTTACCACAAAACACGCCATAAAGAAGGGGGGGGAGAAAAGTTTAGCCTTTCAAATAGCTATGCAGCCCCCGAAATGCCGACAAAGCCAAAGGGATGCAAGCGTTTCTTAAGATTCTGCAGCAATAAAATGGCCGCAATAGAAATGTCTTTGAACATACATACAAACACGTGCTTCGTTAACTATTTTCTGAGAAATGCACAGAATATTAGACATTAAAAACATTTCCAATAATACAGGAGATAAAGAAAGTGGCTGCAAATGTTTCTATTTGAACGCTACATGCAGATTCAGAACAAAAAGCTAAATCTAAGGCAAAAGAAAGCTAAGCTGCGGTAAGGATATAAATGTCATTCTATTTATTTTACGTCGCTTTAACTACGTGGCCTCTCGTGACGGATCTGCTAGGAGATACCCCGTCTCCGTGTGTGGAGGGACAATTAGCCTTATAGCAACTGTACGTCGGCTTTTGTCGGGCACATGAGAGCTTCGACACGTGTCCACTTAGACCTTAGTTTATGGACGCTCTTTAACTGCTGTGGTTCTTAGCGTCCCATTCTATATTGGGCGTGAAAGACCGGTAATTTTGCTCAGAGGCCTCTTTATCAGGCTTGAGGTCCTTTTACGTGCCGTAAATCTATGACACGGCACCACCGGCTTTACTTCCCTTCCGAAGGTAGCCATGCTAAGGATTTTTACGCTCGAAAAAATCCATCGCCCTCCGCCGGGTTTGGACCCGCGACCTCGGGAATCGGAGGCTAGCATGGTAACCACTACACCACGAAGGACGACTAGACCTTAGTGCATAGCAACTTTTTGTGACGGGCACATGACAGCTTCGACACGTGTCCACATAGACCTTAGTGCATAGCAACTGTACCTCTGCTTTTGTGACGGGCACAGGCAGCTTCGACACGTATCCACATAAGCAACTGTATCTCTGCTTCTACACATGCCGGTCAGATGGCAGAGCATACGCTATTACCATATATATATATATATATATATATATATATATATATATATTATACTATTGCTTTAGACTTAAGGTGGAATTTTGGGTCGTGGTATTAAATATTCAATGCGGTATTTACGTTGGCGACTAAGGAAAACCACGAAAAAAATTCAGTCAGATTATTCGGCTCACGGGATTTGAACCCGGGACCTCCCGAATGCTAGTCACAGAGTTACCGTCTGAAACATCCCGCTCAGTAAATGCCATTTTGTTCTTTCACCGATATTACCAACTACTGACAAACAAAATGTACCTCTGTTTTTTAATTGCGCATCAGCCTTCCCTCTGTAAAGCATACTGTGGTAATTATCATTTAAAAATTGGAGACAAAGGCAATGTAATATGTAGCTTTCATGTATTAATATTTGATTTACATCCGTGTTTGAAAGAGCAGCTGGGCACAATGAAATTACAGCGAAATCAAACCGTTTTACCAGCAACCGCAAATACGACAAAGTTAAATGCTACAGAACACGTGTAATTTTGATCCATATTGCACTTTGTCGTTCATTAAATTCTGTGATCGCAACTTGACCATCAATATGATTACGCACAAACACGCTAAGCGCACCATTATATCGATGTAAGGGCGTTAGTCGAACTCATGCTGCACAGTAAATACCAATTCAAACAAACACATCCATGATTATGCAACAAACACACTTAAGATTACAAACTGGGTTTCTGGCGCCTCCTAGTCCTCAAGAACGGCACGTTTCATTCGTGCAAAAGCTATAGCAAATTCAAAAATGGTTTACTTTTGTAATTTTAATCCATTCAGAGTCTTCGCAATACAGAATCATTACATTTATTTCCTGAATAGCTCCCGCTACCGAAATACACTTCCCAATTTTATGATCGACATATACTGACGTGCAATAAATGTGGCCCATGATGGAACGGAGCTGTTTATGCTGATACTGACAAAATCTAGCCCCACCCCCTACCAGCGTGACTACCTGTGTTTTTCGAGCATAATTCTAGCCACTGGATTGGCAGGGTACTTTATCACCCCCAAAGTATGGCCGAACTGTCTAAGGGTAACATTATAACTTTAAATCATATATTTTAATGCTACACTACCGTTTCTTTATTGCCGTTTAGCGGCGCCAACAACTTTAACCTTCGTCTCTATGTCGCTGATGAAAACTCTTATGTGTAGCTATTGTTTAGCTCACATGCAAATAATTCTTCATCTTTTCCTCTGGATATGTGAATTACATTGTATAGCAAGCCTTTCCTTGTGTACCAATCGTAGCGAAACTCTTTCATACAGGCGGTATCCAAGCCACCCCTTCATTTAATATAGATTATAAGCACTGTCGTCTCCTAAGCGCGGTGGTAGCGCACATGTTTACCAAGAGGGAGACCTGGGTTCGATTCCCGGTACTGGCGTGGGGATTTTCTCCCGCTGGAAGACCTGGCCTAGGGTGCACTCAGCCTCGTTAGGCTCCTGAGGGGCCAATTGACCTACTTGATTGAAAATTAGCTGCTCTAGGTTGAAGAGACAGCATATACCGGCCGGGACGCTAACCACGTCCCACCCCCCAGTACTGCACCCCACTCATGGCGCCTCTAGTGGGCAGAGGTGGGGGATGCAGCGGCCGGGCGGTAGGCCCAGGCCCGGCAACGAGCTGTTGCGCGACGGAGTTTAGTTTGGTGTTGTTATTGGTTGGTTTATGCCCCAGTCATATGAAGAACCGATACCGGCTGGGTGGAGTCAAAAGTTGGTTACCTGAAGTTGAAAACCTTATGGAGAGATGAAGACTATGGCGATCTAGGGGAACAGACCACTTTTTACGCACGTCAGTTTATACAAGTCCACAACCACTTGTGTGCAAAGTCCTCTGCAATGGTAGTCTTCAAATGTTTCCCTTCTGATCCTTATTTCACTGGCTCAAATAAAGAAAATGGGGATGTAGCGTTTAGTAGATTTCGTTTAACATTGGTTTACTATAATTGAGAACAGAAAACGGAACGAGAACTACAACTTTTTTTCCCGGGAACGGGAAAGAAGAGTTGGCAACTTTTAACTTTCTCGTTTTCGTGCACGGCATATTAGATACATACTGTGCATATTAGACTTTCACTGTGAAATTATACTTCAAGACGACCGTGACAGCAAACAGCCCCTAGCGCTGACTCTAGTCGCAAGCTGGAAGAATAAAATCGGAAGAAATTCCAGCAAGAAATTCCTGACAGTCTCAGATCTACTGAGTGTAGCTTCTTCTAGCGAAAGTGTCATCTGTAGTTTGGTTATGAGCAATCAAAGCTGGCTTTTGTCTCAAAAGCTACAAAGAGCAGTAAAAACCGGTAGAAGTTAACAATGTATGCTATTAATAAAGGAATAAAGGTTGGTACTACTAAATAGTAGAAAATGTTTACTCTGTCCAATTTTGACGTTGGCCAAACGGGGCACATATCGTAGAAGCTGCTACTCGGGTTTGTAATTCAATTGACTAAACCATTGACACCGGTTTCAGTGTCAGAAGTTTGCTAGGTTCGAATCCTCGCTGCGGTTCCACTAAGTCTTTGTTACAGGACGGGGTGGGCCCACGTAAATAAAAGGTGACAGGAGTGCGTGGATGTTTATGAGACTTCGGTAGCATTGTGGAGCAGTACGTTTTGCATTCAAGTTAAAGAGAAAGTATCAACAATAAAGTTTATTTTTGTTTATTTATTTTAAGCCGTGTTAAAATTATCCCAGCTTCAAACACTCTCTGAATGTAGTAAACCAAATATTTTCTGGTGGTTTAAGTGGCAGGGGAGTGCTCTCCCGAACGTGATGGAGCACGTCGCTGGAAGCAGAAACCCAGTTTGCAAGGTGAAGGGAAGGCGCCTGCCTGTGACAGATGAAGCCAGTTGATTAAGACCCGCAGTGCTGCTTGTTGTGGACCAGAGGGATTTGATTTTCCCCAGGACATAGCTGGGCCAATATCGGGACTCCGTGGAGGAGCTCATGGACGCTGGGAGAGAACACAAGTTAAAACATTCACATAGTATAACAATGACTTCCACATTAGATAAGCGTCCACTACTGTCACAAGTAATGCCTCTAGTGATTTTAAATTCAAGTTCAAAATCACGAGTTGCACTTATTAAAATTATTCAAAGAAAATATATCACAAATAATAATGCCTCTCATTAAAATACTAAAAGAGTATTACACTTTCTTTAAAAACAAAGTACAGGAAGGAGCAAAAGCAGGAAACTTATTTTTTGGGGGGGCCCTTAATTTGTTTAACCCCTTTTACCTTCTGTCATATCGGACGGTGAATGAACGAAGTGGGCCGGGTAGCTTACAGTTACCAGACATTCCTCTTCTCAGGATAAGGAAAAACCCCAGAAAATCTTATCCAGGTAACTCACCCTATCCGAGATTCGAAATCGAGACCTTTTGAATGTGAGGCAGGCACGTTACCACCACACCACAGCCGGGAATAGAACTCTTACTTGAGAAGCCATTCGACTACACAGGCGGGGAATAAACATTTTATTTTGAAGCAAACAGAACATATTTACGTTAATCTCTGCACTGTCTACCAAATTTTACAATAAACTAGGATGATTAAACATGAGCAAAACACGCGCAGTGTACTTCCGAGCCACAGAGAATTAGGAACAGAACTGGCGGGAAAACTACACTACTCAGTGTACAACAAAGCCCAAAAAAAAGTTACCGTGCGCTTTTTACTAATGTATTGAAGCCTACATTTCACCTTCCATAGCAAAGCTGTATCCACAGAAAGCTTAGTACAGAATGAGCCAAAAGACTCCGAACGGCTGTGCGGTGTTTTTCCTGTCCGCGTCCCCGGTGCTCGTTACCGTCTGCCGCTATCATAGAAACAACATTTATAAAACTACTTTTAAAGACTTTATTTACCAACTTTACGAAAGGAGATGCTGAAACTGGCCACCGTTGTTGTCCATACATTTTTGGCACCTCTTTAGGAAACTATCCATCACTCGCCGTAGTTCACGTTGAGAAATTTCCTGGCGGATATTTTGTTTTAATTCTTCCAGGGTGTGTGGGTTTGTCTTGTACACTTTATGTTTTAAGTTACCCCGGAGGGGTATTTTATGAACAATATTACCGGCTGCGCCGCGTTTTTCCACTGGGCGTGTGGAAATATGATGAAAACATGATAACACACTGCTGTAATAAACAAAGACACGCTGTTGTGGTTTTGCTGTGCAGTGTGAAGTGCAGTTTTGAATTGACGGTGATGTGATGTAGTTCAGTTATTACGAGTTATTTATTATTTTGTCCTGTACTTAGTCATAAAGTATATTATGGCTCAGTATATGTTTTCTACTGCACAGCGTGTATTTATTTATGATTCGTATGTGTTAACTCAGTCAGCTCGCCAAGTGAAAGTACGATTTGCAGAAAGATTTCCAGGTGTAAAAGTTCCAGGCCGTACAACAATCCATGAACTTTACAGTACATTTCAGGCCTCAGGAAATGTTCAGGCTAAGAAATCTAAAAGACGGCGTTCGGTTCTTACCGAAGAAACGTTAGACGACTTCGGTCATCGTTAGGAAAATTCCCCCCAAAAATTCCATGATGAATAGTTTCCTAAAGAGGCGCCAAAAATGTATGCACAACGACGGTGGACAGTTTCAGCATTTCCTTTCGTAAAGTTGGTAAGTAAAGCCTTTAAAAGTAGTTTTAGAAATGTTGTATGGTTTCATCTGCGCCTTTTATCATAGCGGTAGACGGCAACGAGCGCCGAGGACGCGGACAGGAAAAACACCGTGCAGGCGGTCCGGGGTCTTTTGGCTCACTCTGTATTATACTAATTCTAAACTACGACTCGAACGGCAGTCATAATAATACGAAGGGTGATCAGAAACTAAGGTTACAAGGCCGCTATTCCTGGAGTTTCGTCCGTTATAGAGAAATTAGTAGTGTGCAGTAATTCTAATATATGCAGTTGGCAACTAAGCAGAGTTTCACCCGCCACCTACAGCACTAGTTGTAGGTAAATATAAATAGCGACTCGTTTGGAAGACTAGTCTCGCGAAGAAACCATTTCTGTGGGCGAAACATGTAACCGCGGCTAAAATTCATCGGCAACTGGTACAGGTTTACAGAGAGACTGTAATGTCTCGTCAGCGTGTCGCAGAATGGTGTCGAGAGTTTGCGGCCGGTAGAGAAAACGTCACCGACGAGGAACACAGTTAAATCAATTTGAGTTTTATTTATGGACGCTCATTAACTACTGTGGTCCCTAGCGCCCCATTCTATATTGGGCGTGAAAGACCGGTAATTTTGCTCAGAGGTCTCTTTATCAGGCTTGAGGTTCTTTTACGTGCCGTAAATCTACAACACGGGACCACCGAAGGAAGCCACGCTAAGGACTTTAACGCCCGAAAAGTCCCTCGCCCTCCGCCGGGACCTCGGGAACTAGAGGCTAGCATGGTAACCACTACATCACGGAGGACGACAAGAGGAACACAGTGGCCAACCCAGCACATCAACAGATATATACAACTCGCGTGGAGGAGCTGATTCAGGACACAAGGAGGATCAAGTTAGGCATATGAAGGTAGAATTGGGAATGTCTTTGGAAGCGTTCGTCACACTGTTCACGATATCCTGCAGTAATAAAGGTTTGTTCCCGATGGGTTCCAGGAAATCTATCCAAGCACACAAAGAGAAGCATACGGGGCAAGTCTGCTACGGTTCTCCTCGGAAGGGAACATTTCCTTCACACATTGTCACGGGTGACGAAATATGGATGCACCACTACAACCCCCGCAGTAAGCGGTCGTCAATGGAGTGGAAACACTCCTCCTCTCCAAAGACAAAGGAGTGTAAGGTGACGTCGTCTGCTGGATAGATGATGGTCACAGTGCTTTGGGACAGTGCAGGTGTCATACTGGTGGAGTTTTTGGAAAGAGAGCGCACGTGACCGCTGGACGATACTGCGAGACCTTGGCAATAAGGAGGGCATCTCTTCCTTCGCGACAACGCACGACCTATACAGTCCAGAAGACCACCACACTGTTGATGCAGTTTCGCTGGGACATCATCGATCACCGTCCCTACAGCCCGGACCTCCCTCCAAGCGACTTTCACGTTTGTCCTCACTTGAAGAAGCACCTACGAAGCAGACGATTCGCTTCAGACGCGGAGGTGAAACACTTGGCGACAACGTGGCTGAACACGCAAGTACAGGAGGGAATATTCAAACTCATCCCACAAGCGACAGGTGCCTAAACCGATACGGAGACTATGTCGATAAATAACCTAATGTATGTACCATCAGTTGGTTGTATTGGTTGTACGAAATAAAATGCACACGTTTCGCTGCAGGCTTTGTAACCCTAGTTTCTGATCATCCCTAGTACATAGCACGCCATTCAAGTACACCGTTAAATCCTCCCCACTTTCATCTCTTTAATTCACTGCGCAACCACTTATTTTGCTCATGTCTTACCGCCCTACTTGTGGTTCTATACTTAGCCGTATCCTGCCAATATTAAATATATTAAATTCCTGACCCATTATCTCAGAAACTGTTTAAGATATCAGACTGACATTTCTACAGAATGTAAATGCATGCCTTCTAAGTCCACTGATCCACTTTTATACAGTAAGCTTGTTTAGTAAGGAAGATAGGATTATTTTCTTAATTATATAATATTTTTTAAATAACTAACCACGTTATTAGCACCAAAATACAGTGCAGTCGTTTTATGGTTTAGGCCACAGACCTCTATATGCTTAACACGCTGTGTTGCAGCGACCTCGGCACTTTTACGATGCGCAACTGGCGCGCATGACGCGTTCAAGGCTATCTTTATCAGCTATGCTTCAGTCGCTGCTTTGTGTTCGTGCTGTGAGGAGAGTTGTGCATCTCGCTTGAACAAAGAATTGTTATGTACGATACATACGTTAAAACCGAATCATGTAGACAATTTCAGGAGAAATTTCCTGGTACTCCAGTTCAGGTACAGCTACTGTTAGACGTCTGGTTAATAAGTTTAAAACAACGGGATCGCTAAACCTAACAAGCGAAAACAAAATGTTCTAACGGAGGGAAAAAATTGACGAAACTGGTGTATCTATTTGTGGAAGGCCCTTAAAGGGTTTATAGAAACAGACCCTACACGGGCTTAAGGACAATATAAAACACAAATTATGAATATTACCAAGAACTTGGATCCAAAGTTGCCAGGAATGTCTTCGCACAGATGGACACCACTTGAGTAGTATTCATTACAGTGCATGTTACCATCACTAGTGAGTAAGTAAGTAACGGGGGAGTTACGGAACGAAAAACCCCCAGTATAATAGGCAGTGTGCGGAGCACGCATACACACGATCCGTGGCCTCACCATAAAACAACCGCACTGTAGATCCACAACAGCACTTAGAGGTTGTTCTTATCATCCTAAAATTTAATTTGGCTACCTTCAGTACCTTCTGCGAAAATGGGTCATTTATACCAGGAAATGTCATTCAAAAATGGAACAAAACTAACTCAGATAATTTTTAAAAGAAGGAAACTACATGGCTTGAACACACAGTAGCTTAGCAGTGGTACCAGTTTGTAGAGCAAAATTTTCCTTAAAAAGCTTTCCAAGGTGTTTAGTACTTAGGGTTTTATTTCTGTGAAGTAGTGTCAGAATTCACAGCACGAACTATTTTTAAAATAGTTCCATTGATTTTCTACAAATCAAGCTAATGCTCCCTCCTCGTATACTCTTTAAAAACAAATCAACATGTGCACCTAATCTGAAACGCAGTAAGAGAATAAAATACAAAAACCTAAGCAAGAACTGTTTTAAATAGACATACACTTGCAAGCCTCTTGTCTCAAACCGATAAGAGTGGCTGCAAACAGCATCTCTATGCAGTGCAGTAGTCTTTGTTAGAACGTATCTTCCTGTAATTTCATACTCTTCCATTACATGTCGATATGGAAGGTGGCGGTGACTCACCTGAGAGCGCAGAAGGATTATCTAAACTGTCAGCCGGTGTTCGGGGGCCACCACGCTGTATCCACGGACTCCGCAGAGCTTTGGGACTCAGGAAGAACCGTCTTCTGCTCTGTGGAGGAGTTGGACAGCCTGCAAACAGAAACACATTCGCTATCTTATTTATGCCAATGCCCGTTGCTCAGGGAGAATTTCTAGAACTGTTTGCTACGTATAGTAAAGAGAAGTATTGCATTCCACCCAAAACTTCCATACCGAGATTTCACCGGAAATACATCTTTTGAGCTGCCCTGAATCCAAATAAAGCATTTTTAGTAACCTGTCTGTGTGTCTGTGAACAGCATAACTCAAACACCAAAAGTCGGATAAATACCAAACTTGGTATTTGAGTTTAGAATCTTCCAAGTATGCGACACAAAGATTTTCAAGAAAATCCCACCACCACAGACTACCGTTTACATGGAACATTTTTCGAAAATGTTGATTTTCTCAAAAATGGCTCTAACGATTTTGATTAAAATATCATATGTTTAAGATATTTTATGAGAAATAAAATGTATATCTTGAATTTTCTGGGAATGTCTCCAAAAGTCCTCTTCATTCTGAATGATTTTCGCATAAGTGGTAAACCGCAAGGGACAGACAAAATTTCACTACAAAAAATCTCGTAGATTACCAAGATTGTAGATCTCGTTAAAACACATAATTTATGTCATACATTTTTACTTTCTCTACTACGTATAGTAAGTAGGGGAAGTATTGCATTCCACCCAAAAATTCGATACCGAGATTTCACCGGAAATACACGTTTTGAGACCTCCTGAATCCAAAAAAAGCATTTTTAGAAACATGTCCGTGTGTGTGTCTGTGTGTGTGTGTGTGTGTGTCTGTGTGTGTGTGTGTGTCTGTGTGTGTGTCTGTGTGTCTGTGAACAGCATAACTCAAAAACGAACACTCAGATAAGCACCAAACTTGGTATTTAGGTTCAGTATCTTCCAGAGATGCGACACGAAGGTTTTCAAGAAAATCCCCCCACCCCAGACTACCCTTTACATGGAACATTTTTCGAAAATTTTAATTTTCTCAAAAACGGCTCTAACGATTTTGATTAAAATATCATATGTTTAAGATATTGTCATGACAAATAAAATGTATATCTCGAATTTTCTGGGAATGTCTCCAAAAGTATTCATTATGAACGACTTTTTCATAACTGGTAAACCATAAGAGATAGACAAAATTTTACTACACGAAAAATGTAGATCGCGTTAAAATACACAATTTATGTCATATACATTTCTTTTGTTGAGTGAACCGTTTGCGAGATATTGCTTGTTATTCCCTTAAATTTTCCAATACTTATACTTTTTCTCAAATTCGTTATTCATTTTTTTGTTCTGGACATGCAAAGAGAATGGAATGCCCCACATAGCAACCAGCGTTAAAATATTTGACTATCGCTTAAAAGCTACCATATTCCCCTTGCATCTACAAGAAAATTATCAATAAGATTGACATCTCGATATCTCGATTAACATGAAGCATATGGAGAATAGGCGTTTGTAAAATTAGGTTGTACAAGAGTAGAGAAAGTTATGTGAGTGTAACACATCAGATTTTTTTTAATAGTTATACTTTTTCTCAAATTCGTTATTCATTTTTTTGTCCTGGACATACAAAGAGAATGGAATGCGCCACATAGCAACCAGCTCTTAAAAGATTTGACTATCGCTTAAAGCCTACCATATTCCCCTTGCATCTACAAGAAAATTAGCAATACGATTAACATGAAGCATATGGAGAATAAGCGTTTGTAAAAATAGTTTGTACAAGAGTAGAGAAAGTCATGTGAGTGTAATACATCAGATTTTTTTACTTTCTCTACTACGTATAGTAAGTAGGGGAAGTATTGTATTCCACCCAAAAATTCGATACCGAGATTTCACCGGAAATACATGTTTTGATATGTTATACGAGGGCGATACTGAACATTCTTATACTGCCATATTTCTAAAAACAAATTAAATTTCTTTATATTTGACAGCTACTTTCTAATGTTTTGCGAGTTGATTGCCGTGTAGTTTGTTCGATTTGCTCTAACAGTTTGCTGATCATCGTCATTTAAAGATTTGTGTCCAACCAAAAATGAATTTAATTAGAGAACATTCCGGTTTTTTTTATTTTATTTTAAATCGTCATTAACCTAAATAGTGTGACGATGGGTTTAGAAATTCATTTGGCGAAGAAGGCAAGCCAAATGGACAAGGTAACAATTTATAATTGCTACAGCGAATTCAAAAGTGATCGGTTTTTTCTTAGTGATGAATTTCGTGAAGGACGCCCAAGAACTGCTGTTACTGATAAAAATATTGCCGCTGTTCGAGAAGTACTTGAAGAAGATCGACGGACATCTTATGAATTTATCCGGGCGATATTGGACATTGGTATGAGTCAAATCCAAGACATTTTGCATCAACAGTTAGACGTGAGGAAACTTTGTTGTCGATAGATTCCACATAAACTGACTCCCGATCAAAAACAAACAACGCATTGATTGGTGCAGAAAAACTCTGGAAAAATTCTAAGGCGGCACTCCACATTTGGTTTGGAATATCGTTACTGGTGGTGAATCTTGGATTTATTGTTATAACTCTGAAAAGGTAAGTCAATCGGCTCAATGAGTCTTTCAAACAGAACATAAGCCTACAAAAGTCCGAGGAATACGCAGTGCTGGTAAGAAGATGGTTGCTAGTTTTTTTTTTCTCCTAAAACGGGCCATATTGCTACTGTAACATTAGGAAGATAGGCGTACCGTCTGCCGATTGCTACACACATGTATGTTTACCGCAAAGTTTTGAAAAACGTCGTACTAAACGTTCAAAGGTCAGCACATGGACCCTCCACCATGCAGCCCTGACCTAGCAACTTGTGATTTCTTTTCGTTTCCATAATCCGTCAGATGAAGCAGTGGAACATTATAAAAACCTGGTTTCTGAAGTGCCTCAGGAAGAGTGGCATCATTGCTTTATGGATTGGTTTCATCAAATGCAAAAATGTATTGATGTTAAACGAGAATATCTTGAAAAACAATAAAATCATTTACATGTTTTTAAAACTAATCCTTGTTTTATTTTATAAAAACGTCCAGTGTCGATTTTTGATCTAATAGAGCGTTTTGCTTTGAAAGCCATTATTTTAGGATATATTAAAATTATAGAACTGACAAATTTGCTCAAGTTTAAAAATAGATCTTTGCCGATCGTCTTCATTATCTTGGATCGTTGTCAAATCATGTGCGTACAATATGACCGCCAGAGCGACTTGGGTTTTCCATTTTCTTATCCTTCGATCTTTGAAGCTTATCAGCAATGAGCATTTCATCGTGGTTGCCAAATGGTGGGGCTGCTACCTTTTGGTCGGTATAGTAATATTTTAGGTTACCATTCCACAATAATAATTGAGAAAGTTTTGTTGAAGGAGTTGTATTGTATTTCAACTGTTGGGAGTCGAACTTGTAGTAGTTGCAATCGCATGTATAGTAAGCAGTTTCTGGTAGCCTTCGCCCCAAATGTACTTTCAGGTGGCCTTTGCCCGAAGTTTAAAAAAAATATTAACTTTGTAATTTTGACTGTTTCTTTAAATATTTATGTTTGCCTCGGCTGCGCCGGTATTATTGTTAGAGACAGGTTTCTCTTGGCAGGGTTGTGGTACGACTTTAGAATGTAGGCTTACACAGATTATAATTTACTTCACTCCTTTTATTAATGCTTGATACGATTTAAATAACACTTCACTGATATAGAGAGAGAGAGCTGTGAGATTCTTTTATTAATTATTTGCACTTTTTAACACGTAAACTATTTTTCGTCTCACACGAATACGTATTAAATCTCTTGAGGACACTTTTTTGCGTCTGGTTAGTAACGCTGTCTGCAACCAACTGAACTGATTTCAACCGCCTAAACTTGTAAATTTCTGTATTTCAAGTCTCTGATTGGCTAATCCTAATCCAATAGAATACCTTCATTTAACTAAAGCTTTTTCTGGTTTTGATTGACTATTTTTAAACTGTCTCAAAATTTACATTATTGTTGCTCCAATAATGACTAGTAGCATTTAAACTTTCAAATTCATTATTGCCTCAAGGTTATCTCATTTTTACCTCATTGTTAGCAACTTTTAACCTATTATTCTCACAGCTCCTGCATTATTAAATTACGTAATATATTCACATAACATTATTACACATGGATACAATAATACAAACATATACAATGACTGTTACATACATTTTTTATATATTGTTACATACACATATTACTTTAAGGCGGGCTGTTATTGAATTATATATATTATATAATTAGACTGAAATCATTTTAGTGTTAAAATACTGCCTCATAATTTATTGTGTTTATATTGTGGCAATGACATACACATATGATATGCATACCTATTATGGAGCACTCACAGCTTCTGTATTACAATTTATCGAGTACCAGGCTTTTGAAATTTAACACCGAACATTGCTTACTTTGGCCCTCTGGTTGTTGTGAGAATAGAGTTGATGAAAATATGTGTTGCTCTAATTCATAAACATGTTATACAATTGAAGAATTCCGACATGTTTGTTCACTGCTATATGCTGTGATGATACGGGCAGAGATACGTAAATAAAACTGCAAATGTCGAATGAGAATTTGAAGCACTTATGGCCTTGGACATGAATTAGTAGAACCAGACAAAACGGAGAAAAACAAACACGTAGAAGCAGAGGACAACTGGTTAATCAAGCGGGTTAGGGTTTTTTTTTTTATCAGAAATAGATACAAAAGTTATCGTCAGGGAATGTTATATCTAAAGACAGCAAAATATGAAATTTCATATCCTAAAGCACGCTTGCTATTTATGGGAACAAGCAGTTTTACGTTTTGCAACACGTAGAATTCAATGCACGTGACAGAAAGTTTCATATTTAGTAATATTTTCGTAAAAATCTCTACATTTCTTCAACTTTTGTAAGATTCACGATTTTTAAGTACTTTCCAGGCAGTTGTTTGTGAAACATTTAGAAAAACTAAGTCAGTCTTTCCAAAACGTGAGAAAGTGTAGCATTTCCTCATGTGACGTCGAAATTAAACGCCCTCTATTCTTGAAGAGTTTTTATTTTCGCGAACCTGTGCTTTTAGTGGCATATGAACATTAGTGTCAAGAAGGCCAAAGTAACCAGTGACTTCTTTTATAGTTTTTTTTCTCTTCTTCTAAGTTTAACGTTTCACAATTATTAAAATCCATAAACTCTATGTGAATTGCTGTATTTCATTTGATATTCTATTATTAAACATGCACAAAACTCTTCAATGTCTATTTTTATAACCAATGAAGTGAGCCCGCTCCAAAACGTTAATTATAAAATATTTTGGCCTTAAAACTTATATTTCTTACTGTTTTGGAATTTTTTTCTTCGTATTTTCATATTTTGTCAAACAAATTTGTATTTGTCTTCATATTTTGCCTGTCTCTGGTTACACCAACAAGTCTCAGAAAGAACATTACTTACTCTGTGTCATGATGTTATTGTTGCCGCAGCACGAGTCATTGTTGCGGAGGGATCTGGAAGGTGAAGGCCTCGTCTTCGGCAGACGGCTCGGCGACGTTGTCAACCCAGACTCCTGTCGAGCCTGCAACATTGTCGCAATCAATTTTAATGGAATTTCCGCCGATCAAGTGGAGAAGACAATCTGAGACAACCTGAAAAGAAACCGGCCTTGGAACTGGTAAATCAGCAGTTGGCCTTTTTCACGGCAATCTTAACAACTCTACATTTGTTCAGTGCTTCATACATGCTGGCCTATTTTTTACTTATGCTCATTGTAGGCACATTTTAACACGAAATAAATGTTAACTTTTTGTAGCCGAATTCTACGTTTTCCCACATTTATTCATTTCGGCACCTAAGCATACATAATTGCCAACTTCCTGAAAGTGAAACACGTAAAACTTAGCCTCGTTCAGCAAAGAGTAATAATTTTGTGACCACATGAAATTTAGAGTGTGTAAAATCTTCAATGCAGTAAATGTACAAAAATCACGTAAAATAAATGGGAATTCCGTTTTATAGGAAGTCTTGAGGTCCTGGTCTTCCCGTCACGCACGCCAAATTCTTCCTGATACCACAATAAGCACGCATTAAAGCAAAGAACACCACTTCCTTGGCTATACGCAATTTTCTAGTCCTTATTTTACGCTTCACATCATTGACCATAAACAAAAACTGTCTCAGAAATGAGAAACTTATATCTCGCACCCAAGATAAGATAAATGATGTACAATTCGCGTCGTCCATTACTAAATGCTCGCGCCCTGTTTACCAGTGGTGTAATCAAATTTTAAGTCCGCATGATATGCACTTTGTTGCAGCCCAGCGAAGGGGGACCATGAACATGATGGATAGACACACAGATAAGCTCTGGCCTATCATAGCACTGTATACCATTCAGTCTGTAATCTTAAGTTACAATATAATGAAATAGAATGTAATGCTTTGTGATGTCTGTGGTGAAAATCTGTAACACTTTTCAATCTGCCCAGAAAGATATAAAAACACTTTCTTTGCCATAAAGTCGTAAAAAGGGCTCCGCTCGTATACATTTTAGGAGCAAACCGTAAAAGTTGGCAAGTATGAACATATAGTAAATGGGTATACAGTATAAAAGTATTAACCTGATGTTAAACTATCGTACCTGACACAATAATTATATTAAATTATTTTGGGTTCAAATATTCCCCTTTTACTGTTTTTTTTATCCCCTAAACAGAAACTTCGAAAGATGGATGAAGAAATTTGCAGACAACGTTGAAACTAAAAACCCTTGTTGCTATAAAACTATAGCACTCCAGTGTTGGTTACGAATGTGTAGCTTGCAGAATCAGAATGCTACCAAAATGTCTATTTAAGTTTATTGCGGGTTTCTTCAATAGTGAAAATGAAAAACAATAATTATTGTGGAGAAATGTATTACTGGTATTTTCTGAACCAACAGATTTATAACCTATAATTATTTACAGGATACTTAGGGCTGTTTGAAAACAGTGCACGACACAAACGCTAAAAATCTGATGTGTTACACTCACATGATTTTCTCTACTTTTGTACAAACTATTTTTACAAACGCTTATTCTCCATTTACTTGATGTTAATCGGGATATCGAGATGTTAATCTTATTGCTAATTTTCTTGTAGATGCAAGGGGAATATGCTAGGCTTTAAGCGATAGTCAAATCTTTTAAGAGCTGGTTGCTATTTGGAGTATTCCATTCTCTTTGCATTACCAGGACAAAAAAAATGAATAACGAATTTCCATTTGAGAAAAAGTATAAGTATTGGAAAATTTAAGGGAATAACAAGCAATATCTCGAAAATGGTTCACTCAACGAAAAAACTGTATGTGACATAAATTGTGTATTTTAACGCGATCTGCATTTTTGTGTAGTAAAAGTTTGTCTATCTCTTATGGTTTACCAATTATGCAAAAGTCGTTCACAATGAAGAATGCTTTTGTAGACATTTCCAGAAAATTCCAGATATATATTTTATTTATCATGAAAGTATCTTAAATATATGATATTTTAATCAAAATCATTAGAGCCATTTTTGAGAAAATTAAAATTTTCGAAAAATGTTCAAATGTAATCTTTGAAAACCTTCGTGTCGTATCTCTGGAAGATATTGAACCTAAATACCAAGTTTGGTGTGTATCCGACTGTTCGTTTCCGAGTTATGATGTTCACAGACACACACACACACACACACACACACACACACACACGAACATGTTTCCAAAAATACTCACGCATTCAGTGCACCTCAAAACACGTATTTCCTGTGAAATCTCGGTATCGAATTTTTGGGTGGAATGCAATACTTCCCCTACTTACTGAGAAAGTAAAAATAGGCACGTAGGAACAATTGTGGCTACCATGTTTCCCCATCTCCATTAGATACACACCAATGAAACATTTAAAATTTACTCCCGCCGCCATTTCCAGCACGGCTATTAGCTCATCTGAAAGTTATAAACGTACAACTACGATAAGCCATTATGTCCGGTTTAAAGACCCCTGCTATAAATACGCGGCTTATTTCGAGCGGCGGTTTAACACCGCCGTATCAAGATGAATTAGTCGCCACCAGAGAATAATAATTTAGGCAAAGCACCGCGTGACACGCGGAAATTATGACATATTATGCATCTGTGATCTGGTAAGCCATGTGTGTGGTGGCTTTGCCAAACATGGCCAACCTTAACCTCACATCTCCGGCCATGACCGAGTACTTCCGGTGCGGCGGAAGTGATCACTTCCTCCCGAGTCATATTAGGCTAGTCAACACAAGCCCTCATTTATATTATCTCCGTAACGACTTCATACAAATTGCTAAATTCTAATAATTGTGACTTGCTTTAAAATATACATAACTGTGATTGCGAAATGAATTGCTTAGCCTCGCCCCTCTTTAAAGAGTGTTTCTGGAGGATTGTAGCTTTCCCGTCAACGTTCATTTGTTACACAAGACTTGCCACAGTAACCTTCCAACTCATATCTGCCTATTTTACCACATTGTTGTGCTGTTCACGAGACAGATTTAAAATGTTAATATTTTTATTACTCTAAGTGTGGAATATACATACTTTTATGTAGGGATGGGATGTCCATACCGTCGATACCTAGATACTATAAAACTTCCCAAATAACTTAATATCTTAATATAAAAATTAAACAATAACAAACAAAATCTTTTTAAAACAAAAATTAAATTTTAACATCCTTAAATCAATAACAAATTCTAAATTTATATTTATTTTTATTTAATGAGAAAGAATTTGTTCAAAGCGATCAACATTATTTGCATCTCAAATAAATAGATCAATTGAGTGAATACATAATTTTCCTCCTGCACAGCATACTTATAATGAACTAACCTTAATTACTAATTAATCATTATTTATTTCTAATATGGCAGATTAGTGCAATGGATTTAAATTCCATAAATAAAGTTAACTACTTTTTTTTAGAACGAAGTGGCCACACATGCAAATTCAGGGTTGTAAACATATACAGGTTGTTTAAAAAATAGAATTAATCCTATTGATAAAGGAAGATTTAAAAATAGAAAGGTAATTCTTAAAATTAAACTTATTGTTAATAATACACGTAGAATATCAAACGATAGTTTATAGTAAAATATTAATTTTGGAGATTGAATATAAATATTTTTTTCCTTTGAAGTTTTAAAAGCTGTTTTTGGTTATTTTTGATTTACAAGACCAAGGTTTTATTATAAACTATTAAAACATTTAATGTTGATAAATTTTTGTTTTATATTTTTATGTGGTTTATGAGTTTTTTCTTCTAAACGTAAATATCTCCTAATAACTTTATTGCTTTAATTTCAAAAAAATCTCTACTAAAAACCTTATGGCATCCAAGTATGTCTAATACTTGGAGATAAACCTTCGATACTTTTAAATTTTTCAGTTTTGCATTATTGAAGGCTGTTTCGTTTATAACGTTAGCTAAACTTGCTAGATAAGGAATGAAATGAGTTTTCGTGTTACTGTCTCGAACATGTCCCCAAAGAGTAGTGGACTACAGTTCTTGATAGACCTTGACTGCGATGAATGCAACTTTCCATAGATTGTGTCTAAATGAAAACATTCAAGGGCTAAACAATCCTTTCAATGGAGGAAGGAGTAGAGGTACTCATGTAACATGCAGCGTTAACTGAGTTGTGAATGAAGCTGATTTAGTTGACACACTAAATCACGTTTCTGCAACAGCCAGGCTTGGTGACTCACTCTCAGCCATTACATTTACTTACTCCGGTGACCAAAATCTGTGATACCAGCGGAAACAAATCAGAATGTAAGATGAGATAATACAGCGCATCCAAATATTTGTTATTTATAGATGCTTGAGCTTCGTGTAAAATATAATATTATAATATTAGCTATTATATATTATATTAATTTTAGTTTCATGTAAAATATGTATTTGTCTGTATTTTCAAGATTGCAGAATAAAGAAGAATTCCTAGCTTTTGTTTTGTTATGGATAGAAAATCCTTAAAAATAAAGTTTTCAGCATAAAATACATTTACATAAAAGGGGAGCAAAATGAATTATTATTATTAGCCCTGATTAACAATGGGGGTATATAATGTGTTTCTTATCAAGAAAAAAATGGCTGCCAATTAAAGAATGTCAAAAAAGAACAATTTCGAAACTAGTATACAATGCAAAATAGGTTACATACGTTTATACACAGAAAACTACTAATACGAACATAATTCAGTGAACAAGCTGTCGATTTACAGTTTTTTATTGAGTATCCATTATCGTGCTAAAAAAAATTAGTATCGGTATCGAGAAATAGTTACACTATGTGATCAAAAGTATCCGGACACCCCCACAGACATACGTTTTTCATCTTAGGTGCATTGTGCTGCCACCTACTGCCTGGTACTCATTATCCGCGACCTCGGTAGTCATTAGACATCGTGAAACAGCACAATGGGACGCTCCGTGGAACTCACGGACTTCGAACGTGGTCAAGTGATTGGGTGTCACTTGTGTCAGAAGTCTGTACGCGTGATTTCCACACTCCTAAACATCCCTAGGTCCACTGTTTCTGATGTGATAGTGAAGTGGAAACGTGAAGGGACATGTACAGCACAAAAGCGTACAGGCCTACCTCGTCTGTTGACTGACAGAGACCGCCAACATTTGAAGAGTGTCGTAAAGAGTAATAGGCAGACATCTATCCGGACTATCACACAGGAATTCCAAACTGCATCAGGATCCACTCCAAGTACTATGACAGTTAGGCGTGAGGTGAGAAACCTTGGATTCCATGGTCGAGCGGTTGCTCATAAGTCACACATCACGCAGGAAAATGCCTAAACGACGCCTCGCTTGGTGTAAGGAGCGTCAACATTACACGATTGAACAGTGGCAAAACGTTGTGTGGAGTGACGAATCACGGTACACAATGTGGCGATCCGATGGCAGGGTGTGGGTATGGCGAATGCCCGGTGAACGTCATTTGCCAGCGTGTGTAGTGCCAACAGTGAAATTCGGAGGTGGTGGTGTTATGGTGTGGTCGCGTTTTACCTGAAGGGGGCTTGCACCCCTGTTGTTTTGCGTGGCACGATCACAGCGCAGACCTACATTGATATTTTAGCACCTTCTTACTTCCCACTGTTGAAGAGCAATTCGGGAATGGCGATTGCATCTTTCAACACGACCGAGCACGGGCTGTGGCGGAGTGGTTACACGACAATAACATTCCTGCAATGGACTGGCCTGTACAGAGTCCTGACTTGAATCCTATAGAACACCTTTGGGATGTTTTGGAACCCGACTTCGTGCCAGGCCTCCCCGACCTACATCGATACCTCTCCTCAGTTCTCACTCCGTGAAGAATGGCCTGCGTTCCACAAGAAACCTTCCAGCACCTGATTGAAAGTATGCTTGCGAGAGTGAACGCTGTCATCAAGGCTAAGGGTAGGCCAACACCATATTGACTTCCAGCATTACCGATGGAGGGCGCCACGAACTTGTACGTCATTTTCAGCCAGGTGTCCGGATACTTTTGATCACGTAGTGTATATCGTCGCATCACTAATTTTAAGTAATTAAATTTCAACATTTTAGTCTGTCCTCTGTCTTCAGTAACATCGATATTGCGTGATTGAATATTATCCGATTACTTGAGTTTATTCAGTTGGCACTGCCTAACGCAAATGTAAGAAAATATCGATTTTTGCTATATACTTGGCGAAAATAATCGATCGTCTGAACCATAAACGTTTAACTGTTGCTGCCTTTCATGATCTTTATTCGAAAGTAAAAGTTTGCCAACCTCTGTGGTGTGGGGGTTGTGTGTCTTCCTCACATTCAAGAGGTCGAATCTCGGTTAAGGTGAGCTACCTGGATATTGTTTTATCGGGGTTTTCCCTTATCCTATGAAGACGAATGTCGAGCAATCTAAACTCTACCCGGTTAAAAGGACGTTCATTAATAATCAAGCAAACAAGGATATGACATCCTGATGGCCAATTGGTCTTTGAGTCCAAAGGCCTGCCCCCCCCAAAAAAGTTTATTACCCAACTTTCTTGCAAGTAACATGTTTACGACCAAGGCTTATGCGAACTTGGAATTTCGATAGGATTAACGAAGTGGCACTTTCTGGTATTTACATAATATATTCTATCTTACGCTATTCAGATTTATTTCGATTAAATACTGGAATACACGAGAGTTGACATACCGTTCGTTGTATTTTATTAAAAACAACTCAAAGTTTTGCTGTTGTTTTCTCAGAATCTGATTTAGAGGGCGTTTAACAATTTGATTATTTAAAGGAAGTTTTCTGTTATAACGCAATAACACCTCTAGAGTTTATCTTCGGAGATTTGAAGCTCGGTTTGTATTTATTTAAACTATTTCAGGACTAAAATGATAAAACCAAAATGGGATGTATCCATAACACACGTTTATAAAACATAAGTTTACAAATTATTATGAATGTTTACCTAGTCTGATATTTTAATTTCCGCTAACAATCGAACAAATGAAGGTCGAAATAAAAATGATTTACGTAATTACAAAGTTGGCGATATTAATATAACAAGTGCACATCGGGAAGGTGAAGTGAATGTGAGAACATTCAAAGCATTAAAACTAACAGGACAGACGCTGTGAATGGTCCGAATTCAACGTACTTCTATCCGATACACGAATGAAATAAACTTCGTCCTTAAGAAATTATTTAAAAGAAAGGTAAACACTCAAATGGGATGTAATGTGAAGCAAATATTCTCCTGTAATTTGTATTTTATGTAATTGTAAATTGTTATAAAGCTGCAACATGAAATACTCACACGTTAGATTTTCCTGGTGAATGTTGGTAAACATGTAGTGTGAAAAATAGGTACTAAAGCTGCATTTTTCTTAGGGCTCTAAGTTTGTAAACAAGTAAACTTCAATGCAGTACGAAACCAAATGAATTATACATTATTTCAAAATATGCGTATCAGGCTAGTCTAGGATACGAAAAGCATTCCTAGCTGACAACAAACAAAATACTTTTAAGGTTGGCACGTTTGAGGGGAAAAAGTGAACTTCGCATTTTCATTTAAGCAATATTTGTAATTAAAATGTGTATAATACACAAAAAAATCCCGACTTCGCCTCATTTTTTTCAAACTTTCCCTCAAATCTGTGTCACACTGCATCGTAGTATAATTTACCTGCATGTAGGATGTGAAATGTCCATTAGTCTTGACCTTTGGCCTCGACTGGGCACCTGTTGAGCCCTTCACCTCACCGTAAAGGGTCAGCTCTGAGCCCTGCAGCGCTGGTGGACAGCCCAGAGCCTTCTTTATGGGATGGGCTGAAATAGAACAAAGATTACAGTAATTAGAATCATTCCATGGCAATGCACTCTTTTGTTTCCCTGTTGTTTTCTTATGGTAGTATTGTATTTCAGTAAAAAATTAGAAGTTTAGATGTTACCTCCAAAAAAGGGGAGGGAGAGGGAGGGAGGGAGGGAGAGAGCAGCACTGCACTTCAATATCCTCCTCCACGTCCTGCTTTTCTAAAGCAACCTGTACGACAATTTGGACTACCATGTTTGGTTTTAAATAGAATGCGCCGCCCGTACCCACGTCCCCAGCTCGGAGTTATGAATGAGTAATAAGCGACTTGGGCTTATCTCTGAACCAGTTGTCATGGAAACTACTGGATGTAAACACACTCATTCTGGTATCAGGAGGGCCACGAAGTTATTCAGTTAACGCCACACCTTAGTCAAAACAGGGGAGTACAACGCAGGTCTGTACGGGCTTCAGGCTTGCAAATAAACACCAAAAATTCCCATGTGTTACATTCACATTACTTTCCCTACTTTTTATCGCTTATTAGGCATGTGTACAAGGCTGCAGGAAGGCGTGGGGTAAATTATACTCTGTGTAGATCGACAATCAATCGGCAATCGGGAGCAGGTCGCCCAGGTTTACCCGGGCGGAATGTAAATCACCACAGTTACCTAGCCGCAAATGCTAGGGAAAAACAGATGTACACAAGCTTTTAATGTTAGTGGCCAATGGGCGCAGTTTAGCTTTCAGCACTGCCATTGGCTGGGTTTCAGCGATCCCAGCTGGGCGGACATGCGTCCAAGTGGTAACCAAGCCCAATACTACTTAACTTTAGCGAGAGCTTGCGTGTTGTCAAGCCAAGCAGGCCGGCATGGCAGCGAAGCAGGATGGAATTTTGGGCTATGGTATAAGGAATATCCAAGGTAGCAGGCGAGCGAGTCACTGCTAGGCGGTCACTCATCCAGCTAGTGACCAAGGCTGATACTGCCTAACTTTGGCGACCGCTTGCGTGGTCTTCAAGCCAAGCAGGCCGGCATGGCAGCGAAGCAGGATGGAATTTTGGGCTATGGTATAAGGAATATCCAAGGTAGCAGGCGAGCGAGTCACTGCTAGGCGGTCACTCATCCAGCTAGTGACCAAGGCCGATACTGCCTAACTTTGGCGACCGCTTGCGTGGTCTTCAAGCCAAGCAGGCCGGCATGGCAGCGAAGCAGGATGGAATTTTGGGCTATGGTATAAGGAATATCCAAGGTAGCAGGCGAGCGAGTCACTGCTAGGCGGTCACTCATCCAGCTAGTGACCAAGGCCGATACTGCCTAACTTTGGCGACCGCTTGCGTGGTCTTCAAGCCAAGCAGGCCGGCATGGCAGCGAAGCAGGATGGAATTTTGGGCTATGGTATAAGGAATATCCAAGGTAGCAGGCGAGCGAGTCACTGCTAGGCGGTCACTCATCCAGCTAGTGACCAAGGCCGATACTGCCTAACTTTGGCGACCGCTTGCGTGGTCTTCAAGCCAAGCAGGCCGGCATGGCAGCGAAGCAGGATGGAATTTTGGGCTATGGTATAAGGAATATCCAAGGTAGCAGGCGAGCGAGTCACTGCTAGGCGGTCACTCATCCAGCTAGTGACCAAGGCCGATACTGCCTAACTTTGGCGACCGCTTGCGTGGTCTTCAAGCCAAGCAGGCCGGCATGGCAGCGAAGCAGGATGGAATTTTGGGCTATGGTATAAGGAATATCCAAGGTAGCAGGCGAGCGAGTCACTGCTAGGCGGTCACTCATCCAGCTAGTGACCAAGGCCGATACTGCCTAACTTTGGCGACCGCTTGCGTGGTCTTCAAGCCAAGCAGGCCGGCATGGCAGCGAAGCAGGATGGAATTTTGGGCTATGGTATAAGGAATACCCAAGGTAGCAGGCGAGCGAGTCACTGCTAGGCGGTCACTCATCCAGCTAGTGACCAAGGCCGATACTGCCTAACTTTGGCGACCGCTTGCGTGGTCTTCAAGCCAAGCAGGCCGGCATGGCAGCGAAGCAGGATGGAATTTTGGGCTATGGTATAAGGAATATCCAAGGTAGCAGGCGAGCGAGTCACTGCTAGGCGGTCACTCATCCAGCTAGTGACCAAGGCCGATACTGCCTAACTTTGGCGACCGCTTGCGTGGTCTTCAAGCCAAGCAGGCCGGCATGGCAGCGAAGCAGGATGGAATTTTGGGCTATGGTATAAGGAATATCCAAGGTAGCAGGCGAGCGAGTCACTGCTAGGCGATCACTCATCCAGCTAGTGACCAAGGCCGATACTGCCTAACTTTGGCGACCGCTTGCGTGGTCTTCAAGCCAAGCAGGCCGGCATGGCAGCGAAGCAGGATGGAATTTTGGGCTATGGTATAAGGAATATCCAAGGTAGCAGGCGAGCGAGTCACTGCTAGGCGGTCACTCATCCAGCTAGTGACCAAGGCCGATACTGCCTAACTTTGGCGACCGCTTGCGTGGTCTTCAAGCCAAGCAGGCCGGCATGGCAGCGTAGCAGGATGGAATTTTGGGCTATGGTATAAGGAATATCCAAGGTAGCAGGCGAGCGAGTCACTGCTAGGCGGTCACTCATCCAGCTAGTGACCAAGGCTGATACTGCTTAACTTGGGGGAACTTGTGATGTGTAGGAGTGGTAGCTTTTAACCTCGGGGGCCCAAGGCGTCCTTTGGTAACCGGTGACTCTTCCGTCGCCTGGGTGTCCTGTGGTCATAACGACCCAGGGAGTGCACCAACTGGTTGGTATGGTAAGTGAGTTTCGTGTACATGGTACGGATTCTCTCCCGCAACACGTCCACGATGTATGGGAGACCGGAGTGGGTGTGTAGATGGACTGAGACCATGCTAAAGAGCCGCAGAATTGTGGCTACTGTCTCAGATGAAGCTATGGTAGTCAACACCACAAGAGATTGTCCACAGAGGGGGTAGTGTTGCTCCATTATTGTGGAACGTAGTTAACGATCTGATTGAAGAGTTAAATAGTAGCGGATTATATTGTCAAGGATGTGCAGATGACTTGGTCATCCTGGTCCTTGAAAATATGAAAATACCGTTAAAGTGTTGGCACAACGGGTTTTAAGAAAAATGGCACTAATGAGTACAAAAAACCAGTGGTAAAACTGGGGTTTAAGTCTTTTTAGGGGGGGGGGTAGAGACGGGATTAGGTAAGTGATTTGAGGAGAGAAATTGACAGGAGAAGTGAGGAAAGTGTTGGGGTTCCGCTGAGCACCCTCGTTAGTGCGGAAGGTAACTGCCAGCTTATTGCGCTAGGCAGCGGGTGAAGGAAATGTCCGGGAGACAGCCATGACCGTGCCAGGGCCATGACTGCCCCCGGGAAGTGGAACGGGATTGACTAAGGATTTTGGATGTCTCGATTCATTTATTTTCCGAATTGCTGATCGAACCTCGAGAGGTGCGCTCAGTTTTGTCGTTGATAGCTGCCACCATATATCCAACGGGTTTGTTGCGTGAGCATGTGGAGCCGCAGTTTTTCCTGACCACTCCTCAGGTCCGAGAGTACTGGAGTCCATTCGGCCGTCGTCGTAATCAGGGTTTTCACGAGGTCCATGAGGCCTGTTAGCGTGAGCCTACTCCTCCAGGTGAGCTGTTGGAGCTGGCGGTGGTACGTTCAGTGGCAGGCCGTCGATGACTTGTCCCAGGCCACTGATTGTGGTGTCCGCGTTGTCAAATCGCTGCAGGCAGCTGGTGAAGGCTTGGAAGGTCGTTGTGAAGCCGGTGGTGATGGCTTGAAGGTCCTGTATTGCTGATTCAATGACGGCAAGTCGACAGTTGGTGTTCTGTGTTGGCAGAGTTGGTGGTGATGAGTGAAGAGAACTTTTCGTCCTGTTGCGAGATGCTGGATCCTATGTTGAGGACCTATGAGTGGAGGTCCTGGACCGCATCTCGCAGAGTGGTGTCTGTTGCCCGGTACTGGAGGTGGTGGTGTTGACGTCGGAGGAGCTGGAGCTGCGAGTACAGTTGAGGCCGGAGTGGATCGACGGCTTCTCGAATAGAGGGGGCACTGCGCCTGCCCGGTGAAGTGGCCGTGGCCGTTGCAGGAGGCGCAGTACCGGCGGCGTCGGCGGAGGTCGTGGTTGGTGCACTGCGTTGTCAAGGTAGGTGCACCGCAGTAGTGGCACTTCGGAGGTGCAGCGCAGGTGGCAGTCTCGTGCCCATAGCAGCATCGGCGGCATAGCTGGTGGCCTTCCGCTCGGCTAGCCTCAACTTGAAGAACCTGTCCTAACAAGGGCAGGCCGGACCTTAAGGCATCCTCACGGTCGGCTGGATCAGCGAATACCAGGCGAACCAGCATTTAGGGGACGTGATGATTCTTCTGGTGACGTAGGTGGTGGTGCTGGCTGCTGCGTGGGTTGTTGAGTTCCGATTATGTGTAAGGCTGATGGAGTCGACTGCGGTGGAAGGTGATGTGCGGTGTTGACTAGGAAAGAGAGATGTTGCTGTTGTTGCCTGGGCGAAGCAGTGACGATGCCCAAGAAGGCGCGGTCACCGGCGGTGGTGAGGCATCTCTATCGGCAGATGCCATAGGAGGGGCCGGTAAGTCAGCGGCGGCGAGACCCGGAGTATCCTCAGCAGCGGACTGCGTGGGGATGGCCCATTCGGCGGGTGCCAAAGGGGCGGATGCGACGGCTCGGCGTGTTTTTCTCTTTCCCATTTCCGACGAAGAATCAGGAAAACGCCTTTAAGTCCCAGATGCATCCACTGGAATTATACCACCGTAGAGAGGCTCATAGTTAGCTACGGGTCACTCTTCTGGTGACAAAAGACTGAGCAGGTAGGGCTGTCGAGGAACTGGGGAAGGTTCAGGCCTGTATAGCATAACCGGTGGAATTGACAGCGCACCTACGGCCGGAATAGAAACTGTTTAGTTTGCCTCCGTTGCGTCTATGGGCTAAAATGGAGGCAATGGCTGGAACACATAGATTAAAGACTGGGGACAACTGGGAACCTCCGGGATATCTGGGACATCATACCACAATATTAGATGACGTGGGGATAATTCCAGTTTCAGAAATGGCAGGAGACTTTATGAATCCGCCTCTCTGATGTAATAATTCCCTCAATGTTATAATTGAAGGTAGAGATCATGGGCGGCTAATTATCAACATGGGACATTTCACTGAACGGATCCAAAACAAAAGATGGAATAGGAGCTGGCATATATGGGCGAGGCTCGCATTCGAGAGGTCCTGGGTTCGATTCCTAGGACCTAGGATTTTTTGTACGTTTCCCTGGTTGGCAAGGCGAATGCTGTAGTGGTTTCTCTTCTATCACCAATCTCCTTTCCCTCATTTCCTATCATTTCGCTTCCCCTTTAATGTTTTACGTAGCTTTACAGGCTGATCAATGTCGGTCGGTGTCGGATAGAAGGCGCAGATAGTTGCTGGATGAAAAGTTTTTCTAGGCCCTGCCGTTGGTAACCTTGTCTAAACGCTTCTGGCGGGTCAAGATCTCCCCGACTACGCCAGAGGGAAGCCTTCTCTGAGCAGCCCGCCGGAGGTTGGGTCCTCAAGCTTGGAATCATCAGGGACCTCTGTGCTTCTCTGTCAGCCGGCCTATAGCCACCTGCAGTTCCTTCATCTCATCCGTTCCCTAGTCACAGTCATACCTATAGCCTCCTGCGGTTCCTTCACCTCATCCGTTCCTCTGGGGTGGTAAGCACAAACGTTCTGTTTGGGTCGAGGTGCGAGGTGTCCCCTAGTCAGTCATACCTATAGCCTCCTGCGGTTCCTTCACCTCATCCGTTCCCTAGTCACAGTCATACCTATAGCCTCCTACGGTTCCTTCACCTCATCCGTTCCCTAGTCACAGTCATACCTATAGCCTCCTGCGGTTCCTTCACCTCATCCGTCCCCTAGTCACAGTCATACCTATAGCCTCCTGCGGTTCCTTCACCTCATCCGTTCCCTGGTCACAGTCATACCTATAGCCTCCTGCGGTTCCTTCACCTCATCCGTTCCCTGGTCACAGTCATACCTATAGCCTCCTGCGGTTCCTTCACCTCATCCGTTCCCTAGTCACAGTCATACCTATAGCCTCCTGCGGTTCCTTCACCTCATCCATTCCCTAGTCACAAGTCATACCTATAGCCTCCTGCGGTTCCTTCACCTCATCCGTTCCTCTGGGGTGGTAAGCACAACAGTTCCACGTTGGGTCGAGTTGCAAGGTGTGCCCTGTGTTGCCTGGTCATATAATCACATCATATCATACCTATAGCCTCCTGCAGTTCCTTCACCTCATCCATTCCCTTGTCACAAGTCATACCTATAGCCTCCTGCGGTTCCTTCACCTCATCCGTTTCTCTGGGGTGGTAAGCACAACAGTTCCACGTTGGGTCGAGTTGCAAGGTGTATGCTGTGTTGCCTGGTCATATAATCACATCATATTATACCTATAGCCTCCTGCAGTTCCTTCGCCTCATCCGTTCCTCTGGGGTGGTAAGCACAACAGTTCCACGTTGGGTCGAGTTGCAAGGTGTGCCCTCTGTTGCCTGGTCATATAATCACATCATATCATACCTATAGCCTCCTGCGGTTCCTTCACCTCATCCGTTTCTCTGGGGTGGTAAGCACAACAGTTCCACGTTGGGTCGAGTTGCAAGGTGTGCCCTGTGTTGCCTGGTCATATAATCACATCATATCATACCTATAGCCTCCTGCGGTTCCTTCACCTCATCCATTTCTCTGGGGTGGTAAGCACAACAGTTCCACGTTGGGTCGAGTTGCAAGGTGTGCCCTGTGTTGCCTGGTCATATAATCACATCATATCATACCTATAGCCTCCTGCGGTTCCTTCACCTCATCCGTTTCTCTGGGGTGGTAAGCACAACAGTTCCACGTTGGGTCGAGCTGCTAGGTGTACGCTGCGTTGCCTGGTCATATAATCACATCATATTATACCTAGATTATCATGAATCAAACTAAAATTAACCTTTGGTAAGAATAGTTTGTAGGACTGATAGAAACTGCATTGCTTCATACATGCGGTGTAATTGAAGGCCAAGAAAATGTTTTGATATGATCATATTGCTCGCAATAGTAATTCAGATACCTTTGTATCATTTTTTCTAAAAGCTACGACCCGAAGAGTTGAATCAGAAGCGTTGAGAGCCCCCACTATCATATAGCGAATATTTCTGTCACAGTCTAAGGCGATAAATGAAGTTAATTTCATGGTAGTTATGTGTAATCGACTTCAGTAATAACATTTCTTCCGGGAAATATAAACCTCGCATGCATGTTCCGGCATTTTCACCGTGCAAGACGTTTCCAACTTCCAGCAACGAAATGCTATACATTAGAGGCAGCACAAATGCACACGCAATGGAACTGACTTCTTGTAACAAAATGAACTGAATTTTTACTTTATCTAAATAGCAGGTAAGGAACGTATTGCATTCCACCCAAAAGTTCGATAGCACATTTGCGTGTGTCTGTGAACAGCATAACTCAAAAACGAAAAGTCGGATAAATACCAAACTAGGTAATTAAGTTCAGTATATTCCAAAGACGCGACATGAAGATTTTCAAGAAAATCCTCAACCCCAAACTACACTTTACATAAAACATTTTTTGAAATTTTATATCTTTGAAAAATGGCTCAAACGACTTTGATTAAAATGCCGTATATTAAAGATACTTATATGACAAAATGCGTATCTTAAACTTTCTGGATACAGCCTTTGAAGTCCTCTTCATTCGGAAGGAATTTTATATAATCTTGTATAACTGGCAAACGTCAAGCGATACTCGAAAATGTACTATAAAAAAAAAAGTTGATCTCTTTTAACAAACAATTTATTTGCTTCGAGATATCCGTTATTAGTGGTTCGGATTGTTGAACACTTCTTGATTCTTTTAAAATCCTGTCGAAACATTCAGCTGTTTCTCGCGATGTCATGGAAACAGTATGGAGTTTTAAGGCCAGCATATAGCGTCCAGTTGTTAAACATTTGACTATCGCTGTTCTCTTTGTATTTATAACGTAATGTATAATGTAGCTGTTTCTACAAAGGTTTATTTTGATTAAAATGAAGTGCATAGAAAAAAGAAACGCGGATGTGTTACATTCACATATTTTCTCATCTTCTTTTTAATCGAGATAAACCTTTCCAGGAACAGCTACATTACACATTTCGTTATAGATACAAAGGGAACAGCGACAGTCAAATGTTTAACAACTGGACGCTATATGCTGTCCTTAAAATTCCATACTGTTTCCATGACATCGCGAGAAACAACAGTATATCGACAAGATTTTCAAGAATGACAAGAGTATTAAACAATTAGAACCATTTATAACTGATACCTCGAAAATTTATTTGAAATAAATTGTTTTCTAAGGAAATTGACATTTTTTGTGTAGTACGTTTTCGTCTATTGCTTAACATTTACAAGTTATACGAGATTCGTTTCAAACAGGACTCCACGTGCTATTCCCAGAAAATTCAATGTATACGTTTTATTTGTCGTGTAAACTATTTAATTTGTGGTATTTTAATAAAAATCGTTAAGAGGCATTTTTGAAAACAAAAATCGAAAAATGTTATGTAAAGGGTAGTTTGGGGGTAGGGGTAGTTTCTTGAAAACCTTCGTGTCGTATCTTTGAAAGATACTGAAATTAAATACCAGCTTTGGTATTTATTCGAGTTTTCGTTTCTGAGTTCGCAGACAGGCACAAGCACTCACGATCATTTTTCTAAAAATGCTAATTTTAGGGAGGGCATTCAGAGGGTCTCAAAACTTGTATTCGATATCGAAATTTTGGGTGGAGTGCAATGCCTTATCTACTTACTATGAACGTGTTAGAGATAGAGGACAGAGAAAGTCATGTGAACGTAATTTAGATTTGATAAAAGGAGTGTGACATTTGATAAAAGTGCAAGATTTCACCTATGTCTACCCTTAAGCCTCCTTGCAGCTGCCTAGGGCAATGAACACAAGGGAATTGCTAGAACCAGATAAGGACGGGGTAGACGCGTCAGTCCATAAACCACTGGCAGCAGGGACTGTACACAGCATCAACTGCTCATGATGCAAGGAGCAGACTTGTCCATTCAACCTGTCACCATGCATTACACAGCTGAGGAGCTCTTGTCCCAGACGGCGTTGTTCAAATCTCAGATTACAAATTCCAACATGGAACTAACTGCCGGTGGGTATGCAATTGTCACTTTGTCTCGCACAACAGTCGCGGTTCCAAATTTACACCGAAATTTATTGCTTTCCAAACTGAAAACTTTGAGCTTCAGCGACTATTTTCCACACCAAGGAATCTCTTGCTAGAATATTACAGATTACACCACGATAATAATACAGAGTGAGCCAAAAGACTCCGAACCGCCTGCGCGGTGTTTTTCCTGTCCACGTCCTCGGCGCTCGTTGCCGTCTGCCGCTATCACAGAAAGGCGCGGATGAAAGCATACAACATTTTTAAAACTACTTTTAAAGACTTTAGTTACCAACATTATGAAAGGTGATGCTGAAACTGGCCACTGTCGTTGTCCATACATTTTGGCACCTCTTTAGGAAACTATCCATCATGACGATGTCGTCTAATGTTTCTTTGGTAAGAACCGAACGCCGTCTTTTATATTTCTTAGCCTGAACACTTCCTGTGGCCTGAAATTTACTGTAAAGTTCATGGATTGTTGCACGGCCTGGAACTGTTACACCTGGAAATCTTTCTGCAAATCGTACTTTCACTTGGCGAGCTGACCGAGTTAACACATACAAATCATAAATAAATAGAGGCTGTGCAGTAGAAAACATATACTGAGCCATAATATACTTTGTGACTAAGTACAGGACAAAATAATAAATAACTCGTAATAACTGAACCACATCACATCACCGTCAACTCAAAACTGCACTTCACACTGTAGAGCAAAACCAAAACAGTGTGACTTTGTTTATAGGAGCAGTGCGTTATCATGTTTTTATCATATTTCCACACGCCCAGTGGAAAAACACCGCGCAGCCGGTAATATTGTTCATAAAATACCCCTCCGGGGTAACTGAAAACATAAAGTGTACAAGACAAACCCACACACCCTGGAAGAATTAAAACAAAATATCCGCCAGGAAATTTCTCAACGTGAACTACCGCGATAGTTTCCTAAAGAGGTGCCAAAAATGTATGGACAACGACGGTGGCCAGTTTCAGCATCTCCTTTCATAAACTTGGTAAGTAAAGCCTTTAAAAGTAGTTTTAAAAATGTTGTATGGTTTCATCCGCGCCTTTCTATGATAGCGGCAGGCGACAACTAGCGCCGAGGATGCGGACATGTAAAACACCGCGCAGCCGGTTCGGAGTCTTTTGGACACTCTGCACTTCAGAATACATAACAATCGAGAAACAAATGAATAGCTACTTAGCACTTGTTTTACGAGATCTACATTTCTCTTTTGGTTGTGCTAATCGCACATAATTTCTTTCTTATAGAGTCACTTCGGCTAACGAATCCCAGGTAATTTCAGTAGCTGCCGTTTGGCAGTGTTGTTGGCGGTATTGTTTACCAACTGTATTTCTATTAGTCACCGTATATGGCGTGTCGGTGTTTTCGGTTAGTGATTAGCCAAATGAATGTTTTACACAGCCGATTGTTAAACGATAGTTTCCTATAACAACCGAATGGTTTCATTCGGTTTGGCATTCGTATAAACACGTGGAACTGTAGTCGTGGCAGTGAAAACGGTTTTCATTCGCTAGTCGCACAGTAGATTGTATGGTTGTATTCGGTTCTGCATTGCGATAAAACGATAATTACAGCAAGGATGATTTTGGCCGTGAAGTTAAAATTGTTAAATAATTCAATGAAGTTAAATACGCACTGTGTTTGACTCAGGAGCTTAGCTATTACCTTGTGGTTGACGTAAGCGAACTTGAGCCAGCGTTGTATTGTTCTTCCCTCTCGCTCTATTGTTTTACATCCTGTTCCAAAGTACTTATCCCTTCTTTCCCTGGACAATAAATATTACGCGAAGTTGCATCAGTAATGCATTATAATACGACAAAACAATATGAAAGTGGAAGAAATTCTAGCATACGTGCGTCCTAACCTCAGATCCTGACACCTGCAGATCCATTGAGCGTTGGTTCTTCTAGTGAAAGGAACTCAAAACTGACTTTTGCCTCAAAAACAATACCAAAACTACAAAGAACAGCAAAACTGGTAGATATCAGCAAAGAACAATAAACAACTTTAATGTACGCCACTAAATAAAGGAATTAAAGCCTGGTACAACTAGAGGAATCGGAAATATAATGGATCTGCATATAGATAACGTTTACCTGTCAAATGTTGACGATGGCTAACTCGCATTATGTTGGTTGAATTGGAAGCAGGTAAGAAAAAAAATCTCATTCGTCAGTTAGAACAAATGAAATCCCAATGCACAAAATCGACTTTCCACTTTGCGATCGATATGATCACCGATATGCTTTGCCGTTCTTGTTACGGGCCAGTGTTTTTTCTCCGTTCTCATTTCCGTTTTGGTTACCGTTCTCGGGTTATTGTGAACCAGCCTTTTTGCTGCTCTCTCCCTCTCTCTCACACACACTTCTTTTGGAATGGTACATTTGGGTGATGAGTGAAGAAAGAATAGGGTGTTGTCCACAGGTTAACTGGACCCGACCTTCGAACACTTCACATAGATAACTTGCCATTTTCCATTCAATTCACTTAATTGCTGCACTAGCATTGAGACATATTACAGCCTCCAGGGAAACATCAGCATATCCGGGATTGGTTGGGATGAGGCCTGTGGCATATACAGAGTGATTCATGTCCTCTGCAACAAACTTTGTGGAATTATACGTCTCAAAGTTTTTTGGTGGGTCAGACAACCGAAGTTGGTTTATGCATCATCTAGAAGCACATATTCATGGAGAATATGCCCCTTGCTTCGCGAAGGGATATGTGGTTCCAGCAAGATGGGGTTCCGCCACACTTCAGCCACGCTGTAACAGAACTTCAACAACACCTACAGGAAGAAGTGAATAAGGCCAGCGCGATCACCCATTAACGTCGCTTGACTCCTTCCTTTGGGAGTGAAGAGGGTCGAGTATGCCAACCCATTGACACCAGGGGAAAACTGATTGTGCGCCTTTGACCTCATTCATCAGAGATCGCACATGTTGGGAGAGGTTTCGACAGTAAATGGAACGACGTGTCGTGAATGCACCGTGGCCGACGATGGACATTTTGAAGGCCTTCTCTGAATGAGCTTTTTTAACTTCTGAATCTTATCATTTCACAAAGTTTGTTGGAGAGGTCCTGAATAATACTCCTCCTTTTCTCTTTTACAAGGGACTTGGTAGCGGTCAGTGGGGACATTGAAGGTTTGCGGGGAAAGCTTGCATTGCTTTTACACAAGGTTCACCTGACAACTACCCGCTGGCACTGCAGACCGTCAGTGGTGGACTAGAGACTCCGGCGTGAGAAAACTAATTTCGCCTAGTGAAGGAGAGAGGATGGGTAGGAAGACAGTTTCACATCTTGGGTGCCTGGTATTGCGTCCCAGCGCAATCTATGCTAACGAGGTACCTTTGGATATTATCTATATCCAAGGATATCTTCCATGTGGGATACTATTGCTAATGCATCATGCAGAATTAACCCAAAAGAGAACTGAAAGAAGGGAACAAAGCGTTTCCGTACCTGTGTACCTTTGCATATTTTAATCCTCTACAAGAGAGCAAAATGTCTTATAAGTTCTGACAAGACTCACCGTCAGCACACAGCGGACAAGCCTCGTTACGGAACATGCAGGAATAGCAGCGCTCGTGGCCGCAAGTGTCGATCAGTTTCCTCTTCTTGCCCTTGTCGAACGGCATGTTACAGCTGGGACAGGTTCCCCCGGCTGCTTCACTCTCTAGGAGCTTCCTGATGGCTGCGAGATCTGCAACACAAGCGTTATAAAGTATTACTCTACATGAACTCAGCGAAACACACCAGAATACAACTATACACAGACACCTAAGTTTTGGGACGCAATTCGTACCCTTGAACGTTAGGCAGTCCATTATACTTAAATTAATTGCAGGAGTGTTCTATAGGCGTGGTTCACAGCTAGTCACATCACTACTATCTAAGCCAGATTAAGCCAACTGGATTCAGTAACGCACCAAAACCTGTATGACCAAAGACTACAGAGTTGCTGAGATTCGTTGCAAAGACGTGCGGCACTTCGTCGTCTGTTTATAACGCTATGCTCTTCAATCGCTTCTGACGTTATCATAGAAATATAGATGTCAGAAAGTAAACGTTAAATAGGAGGGCGTATTGATAAGTCAGTGACTTTTTTTAACCCTTCCAAAAATATGATTTTTCTAAGTTTACAAAATATGAGGTTGTTTCTACCTTGATATGTTCACTGGACGTGAACTTCTTCCTCAGCGAGCCAATTTTTCAGGTTTGCGAAGAGGAAGAAGTCGCTTGGAGCCAAATATGGAGAATATGGTGGGTGAGGTAGCAGTACGTAGCCCAATTCCACAAATTTTGCGATGCCAATGGCTGACTTGAGTGCGGGTGCATTATCCTGGTGAAAGAGAACCTTTTTCTTCACCAAATGGGGTCGTTTCTTTAACAATTCCTTGTGAAACTGATCCAGCATTGAGGCATAATATGAACCTGTGATCGTTTTACCCTTTTCCAGGTAGTGGATGTCCATCACCCCTTGTGAATCCCAAAAGACAGCTGCCTTGATTTAGCTGTCGACGGAATGGTTTTCGCTTTCTTTGGAGCAGGTTCGCCGAAGGAAATCCACTGCTTTGATTGTTGTTTGGCTTCAGGTTGATAGTATTGGATCCAAGTTTCATCAACCGTGATATAACGCCGCAAAAACTCATTTGGGTTGCGTTAGAACATGTTCAAATATCCATGTGAAATGGTCACACGTTCCACTTGTTCTCAACTGTGAGCAGTCGCGGCACCCATCCTGCTGACAGCTTTCTCATACCCAAACATTCGTGCAGAATGTTGTACACCCGTTCACTCGAGATGTTTGCGGTTTTGGCTATCTCAGGGATTTTCACTCGGCGGTCTTCTAACATAATATCGTAAACTTTGTCCAGCATTTCTTCTGTTGTGACCTCAACCGGCCGTCCTGTGCGCACGGCATCTCTTGTGCTCGAACGGCCACATCGGAATTGTGTGAACCATGCCATGTGGTGGAGCAGTCCCCATAATATTTGTTCAGCTTTTCTTCCGTTTCCTTCACCATCTTACCACACTAAATGTAGTGCTTACCAGAACACGAAATTCACTTTTCTCCAGTTTCTACGAAGCAACACACATCTGCTTATTTTAGACGTTCTCAACAATGTTCTAAGAAACAAACGACGACAAATTTCTGCGATTATACCCCGCATAGATGTAAGACTTGGGTTAAATAAAAAACCTGTGATTATGGGGGGGGGAAGTAAATGCCATTAGTCGTGTTTTATTTGGAGGACGCTGTAATGACCATTTTAGGGCCAATTTAATTATTTTAAATGGGAACCTAGCTTTTTTTATGTTGTTTTCTCAACCCTCATAAAAAACTAAACAACATTTGTATAAAGAACTTTGCAGTTGTTCTTACACCAAGGTAAACAACAACGAAAATTCTGAATGACTGTGTACGAAGAGCGCCATGAATGGTTGGAGCATACATGGATCAAGTTAGTTTTCATAATTGGGAACCAACATTTTACTTTTTCCACTACCTATAGTAAGTAGAGGAAATATTGCATTCCACCCAAAAATTCGATACCAAGATTTCACCGGAAATACATGTTTTGAGGCCCCTGGATAAAAAAACGTATTTTTAGAAAATGGTCCGTGTGTGTGTGTGTGTGTGTGTGTGTGTGTGTGTGTGTGTGCGCGCGCCTGTGCCTGTGAACAGCATAACCCAAAAACGAAAAGTTGGATAAATACCAAAGTTGGTATTTAGGTTCAGTAAATGGTAAAGATGCGACACGAAGATTTTCAGGAAAGTCCCCCCATCCCAGATTACGCTTTACGTGGAACATTTTTCGAACATTTTCATTTTCTCAAAAATGGCTCTAACGATTTTGATTAAAATATCATATGTTTAACATATTTTCATGGCAAATGAAATGTATATCTTTAATTTTCTGGGAATGTTCCTAAAAGTCCTATTCATTGTGAATGGCTTTTGCATAACTGGTAAACCATAAGAGATATACAAAATTTTACTACACAAAAAATGTAGATCGCGTTAAAATACACAATTTCTCATATACTTTTTGTTTTTGTTGAGTGAACCATTTCCGAGATATTCCTTGTTATTCCCTTAAATTTTCCAATACTTATACTTTTTCTCAAATGGGAATTCGTTACTCATTTACATGCAAAGAGAATGGAATACTCCACATAGCAACCAGCTCTTAAAACATTTGATTATCGCTTAAAACCTACCATATTCCCTTGCACCTACAAGAAAATTAGCAATAAGATTTATCATCTCGATAAACATGACGTAGATGGAGAATAGGCGTTTGTAAAAATAGTTCGTACAGAAGTAGAAAAAGTCATGTGAGTGCAACACATCAGATTTTTTATTTTGTTTCCTTATTCCTCAACACAAAATAAACAGTTTTTATAAACCATTTTGTAATGTGAGAACAATATACAAAATGCAGGTTCCCATTAAAAAAACATTAAATTGACCCCAAAATGATCATCACAACGTCCTCCAAATAGTATATAACGTTTTACTTTTCTGAGATCTCAAACGGATCACCCTATAGTACGAAATTTAATTTCAAGGCCAGTTTATAGCAACTAGCTTCTAAATATGTGACTATCGATTCGATTTCCTTTACTCCCTCCAACCTACAAAGAAATGTATAATGAAATATTTGTGCAACGGTTTTATCTCGATGCACATGAAGTATATAGAAAAACGAGCTTTCGTAAAAAATAGTGGAAAAGCCATATTAAGATAAATGATAGCTTGTAGAGAAAGACACGTGAACGCGACACATCATATCTTGTTTTAATGTTTACATTCTAGAGACTTTTTGTTTGTGTTTTAAGAATTTGTAGGATAAATTTCAGATGCTGCAACAGCATATGCCAATTTAATATCTGCACGACTTCCCATTTTGGAGTTAAAAGTATTCTTTGTTTTCTACGATACATTTTAAACCTGTTTTAAAACCAAAAGTGCAAAATCGTACTCAAGATATGCTAAAGAATAAAAACTGAATAAGACGCATGTTTCAGTCTTTTGTTTACATACAGGTTGTATGACGTCACAAGCACCTACCTGGGAGAGGCCACTCGAGTGAAGGACCGCATGAGTGAATGTGCCCCTCATTGCTGTGCTCGTGAAACTTCGCCTCTTGTTCTTAAATTGTGGGATTGCATGCCAGATTAACTACATAGCATGTTCAGGCAAGCATGACCCTCCCCAGGCAGACATATATTTCATAATAATTAGAGCGTGTTCCGTAAAAATATGGCTAAAATCACTGTCTATGAACATTAAATTAAAAATCTGATGTGTTACAATCACATTACCTTCTCTATCCTCTATCGTTTATTGCTGCGTATACAAACTATTCTCACGAAAGCTTATTTTTCTATCTACTTCATTTTAATTGAGATAAACCTCTGCAGAATCAAATGTTTAAGAACTGGACGCTATGCGCTGGCCATAAAATTTCATACTGTTTCCATGACATTATGAGAAACAACTGAATGTCGACAGGACTTAAGAATGACAAATTACTGAACAATTCGAGCCACTAACAACTGATATCTCGGAAATGGCTGATGCCACAAAAAAGTTATTTGAAATAAATTGTGTTTCAAAGAGATCTACATTTCTTGTGTATTACGATTTCGTCTATAGCTTAACGTTTACTAGCTATACAAGATGATACAAAATTCCTTTCGAATGAAGAGGACTTCACAGGCTATTCCCAGAAAATTCAAGATATTTAAATGGCAAATCAAATGTATATCTCTAAAATATAGTATGTTAATCAAAAACATTAGAACCACTTATAAGAAAATCAAAATGTTCTAAAAATGTTCGATGTGTAGGGTACTTTAGGATAGGAGGAATTTCGTTAAAATTTTGGTGACGCATCTTTAGAAGATACTGAAAATACACTGGTGCGCAAAACCTAAGGACGAGATGGGTAAAGTAACATAACAAATGAACTACTTGGTGGAATTAGATGAAGGTGCGGGAGGTCTCTCACGCGTACACAGAAAGTTGGACGTCACATGGCGTGAGTGTAGCGAGCCTATAGTACCAAATGGGTCTGGTCCCGCAACACGAGGCAGTTGATGAAACAGGACAAGACGGTGTGTGGCAATTAGCTGTTACGGTGCACTGTAGTGATGTTCATTGCAACATGCCCGTAGACACCATTTGGAGGACTTCACACGGGGAAGAATCATCGGGAAACTGGAAGAAGGGCGAAGTGTGGCGAGTATTGCTCAGGAGTTTGGAATTGCTCACAGCATTGTTTCACATGCATGGGAAACCTTCCAAACCACAGGCACTGCTGTCCCAAGGAGAGGTGGTGGTCGACCACGTTCAACTACAGCAGCAGATGACCGTTACATTGTGCAACAGGCAAGAAGGGATCCACGCCAAACAGCGGGTGCAATTGCAACTACGTGCTAGGCACGCAATCTCACGATACACAGTGGCACGGCGACTACACAGAGGTGGTCTCTTTGTCCGACGGCCAGTACGTTGTGCTCCATTGACATCCGCACATCAGCGACACCGTTTGCGATGGTCCCAAGAGTATCAAAATTGCACAAACGAGGAATGGGGTCGCGTGCTCTTCTCGCATGAGAGCAGATTCAGTCTAAGTAGTGATTCTCGACGTACCCTCATCTGGCGAGAGGTGGTAACACGTAATGAACCCAGGAACATCCATGAACATGATCGTTTTGGTGGTCCGGGTGTTATGGTTTGGGGAGGCATAATGTTGCATGGGCGCACCGATCTCCAAATCTTTGAACACGGTACGCTCACTGGTCAACGTTATTGTGATACTGTACTACTTCCCCATGTGCGTCTTTTCAGGGGTGCAGTCGGCCCTGACTTCATTTTATGGATGACAATGCGCGAACAGCGCAGGTGGAGGATCTCTTGGAACGAGAGGATATTCGGCGAATGGACTGGCCTGCCCGTTCCCCGGATTTAAATCCCATCGAACACGTATGGGATGCTTTGGGGAGACGCATTGAAGCACATCCACATGCACCAACGACCATCCAACAGTTGTCAACAGCGCTGGTGGAGGAATGGAACGCCCTACCACAAGAACTGCTTACTAACCTTGTGGCCAGCATGGGAGCACGATGCAGAGCATGCATTGCTGTCCGTGGTGATCATAAGCACCATGTATCTGTTTCTGTAAATCTAGAGAGCCATCATATGTCATATTGACTTTAGTGTAGCTTATGGTCTATGAATAAAAGTGGCATTTCTGTTCGTCTCATTGCATATTTCGTTTAGTTGCCTACTGTAGCAGTTCCCTCTATGTACGATTCAAGTTTCATCGAGCTATGTGTCACAGCATGCGAACATTACTTTCGTCCTTAGGTTTTGCACACCAGTGCAAATATCAAGTTTAATAGTTATCCGACATTTAGTTTTCGAGTTATACTGTTCACAGACACACGCACGGAGACTTTTTAAAATGCATTTCATGGATTCCACGGGCCTCAAACCATATATTTCCGGTTTTAGATTTCATAGAAAGAACGTGTGTTGAGGACCCATGAATTTAAAAAAAAAAAACTTTTTTAGAATAAGGTTCGTGTGTGTGTGTGTGTGTGTGTGTGTGTGTGTGTGTACGAAAAATAAGCAAATACCAAACTTGGTATTTATGTTTAGTATTGTCCAAAGGTGCGACACAAAGATTTTCAAGGAAGTCCCCTACCCCTAAATACCCATTACATTAAAATTTTTAGTAATTTTTTATTTTCTGAAAAAGGGCTACAACGATTTTTATTAAAATATCAAATATTAAAGGTATTTAAATGACAAATAATACGTATATCTTGAATTTTGTGGGAATAGCCTGTGAAGTCCTCTTCATTCTGAAGCAATTTTGTATAATCCTGTATAACTGGTAAACACTAAGCAATAGACTGCAAAAAATATGGATCTCTTTAAAATACATAATTTATTTCAAATAGATTTTGTGTGGCATCACCTATTTCCAAGATATCCGTTATTGCTGGTTCGAATTGTTCATTTGTGTTCTTTTAAAGTCCTGTCGACTTCACTTGTTTCTCGCGATTGCGTGGAAAGAGTGGAATTTTACGGCCAGCGTATAGCGTCCAGTCCATAAACAGTTGACTATCGTTGTCTATAACGAATGGGTAATGTAGCTATTTCTGCAAAAGTTCAACTCAATTAAAATGAAGAAAAATAATTTTTGTAAGAATATTTTGTATACACACTAATAAACGATAGAGGGTAGAGAAAGTCATGGGAATGTAACAGAAAAAAATTCGTTTGGTTTCCCTTATTATAATAGAATATATTTATAATAGAATGCGATAATTAATAAGACTCGAAATATAATCAGTTCAGGAGATTGGGTACCTGGAAAGCAATTAAATTGAGTTTTATTTATGGACGCTCTTTAACTACTATGGTTCTTAGCGTCCCATTGTATATTGGGCGTGAAACACCGGTAATTTTGCTCAGAGGTATCTTTATCAGGCTTGAGGTTCTTTTACGTGCCGTAAATCTACGACACGGGACCACTGGCTTTACTTCCCTTCCGAAGGAAGCCATACTAAGGATTTTTACGCCTGAAAAACCATAACGCCCTCCGCCGGATTTGAAGCCGTGACCTCGGGAACTAGAGAATAGATAGTACTCTTAGACCACGGAAGACTACCATAAATGGAAAGGATTGTCAACCTAAACATGGTGTACTGAAACTGCTAGAATGATTTTTGAGGTCTTAAAGCCATATAAAGTTACCGCACCAAGTTGCCAACCTAAACATGGTGTACTGAAACTGCTAGAATGATTTTTGAGGTCTTAAAGCCATATAAAGTTACCGCACCAAGTTGCCAACCTAAACATGGTGTACTGAAACTGCTAGAATAATTTTTGAGGTCTTAAAGCCATATAAAATTACCACACCAAGTTGCCAACCCAAACATGGTGTACTGAAACTGCTAGAATGATTTTTGAGGTCTTAAAGCCATATAAAGTTACCACACCAAGTTGCCAACCTAAACATGGGGTACTGAAACTGCTAGAATAATTTTTGAGGACTTAAAGCCATATAAAGTTACCACACCAAGTTGGCAACCTAAACATGGGGTACTGAAACTGCTAGAATGATTTTTGAGGACTTAAAGCCATATAAAGTTACCACACCAAGTTGGCAACCTAAACATGGGATACTGAAACTGCTAGAATAATGTTTGAGGTCTTAAAATCAGATAAAGTTACCACACCAAGTTGCCAACCTAAACATGGGATACTGAAACTGCTAGAATAATGTTTGAGGTCTTAAAATCAGATAAAGTTACCACACCAAGTTGCCAACCTAAACATGGGATACTGAAACTGCTAGAATAATGTTTGAGGTCTTAAAATCAGATAAAGTTACCACACCAAGTTGCCAACCTAAACATGGTGTACTGAAACTGCTAGAATGATTTTTGAGGACTTAAAGCCATATAAAGTTACCACACCAAGTTGCCAACCTAAACATGGTGTACTGAAACTGCTAGAATGATTTTTGAGGTCTTAAAGCCATATAAACTTACCACACCAAGTTGCCAACCTAAACATGGTGTACTGAAACTGCTAGAATGATTTTTGAGGTCTTAAAGCCATATAAAGTTACCACACCAAGTTGCCAACCTAAACATGGTGTACTGAAACTGCTAGAATAATGTTTGAGGTCTTAAAGCCATATAAAGTTACCACACCAAGTTGCCAACCTAAACATGGTGTACTGAAACTGCTAGAATGACTTTTGAGGTCTTAAAATCAGATAAAGTTACCACACCAAGTTGCCAACCTACACATGGGATACTGAAACTGCTAGAATGACTTTTGAGGTCTTAAAGCCATATAAAGTTACCACACCAAGTTGCCAACCTAAACATGGTGTACTGAAACTGCTAGAATAATGTTTGAGGTCTTAAAGCCATATAAAGTTACCACACCAAGTTGCCAACCTAAACATGGTGTACTGAAACTGCTAGAATAATGTTTGAGGTCTTAAAGCCATATAAAGTTACCACACCAAGTTGCCAACCTAAACATGGTGTACTGAAACTGCTAGAATAATGTTTGAGGTCTTAAAGCCATATAAAGTTACCACACGAAGTTGCCAACCTAAACATGGGATACTGAAACTGCTAGAATAATGTTTGAGGTCTTAAGTCAGATAAAGTTACCACACCAAGTTGCCCAGCTAAACATGGGATACTGAAACTGCTAGAATAATGTTTGAGGTCTTAAAGTCAGATAAAGTTACCACACCAAGTTGCCCAGCTAAACATGGGGTGCTGAAACTGCTAGAATAATGTTTGAGGTCTTAAAGTCAGATAAAGTTACCACACCAAGTTGCCCAGCTAAACATGGGGTGCTGAAACTGCTAGAATAATGTTTGAGGTCTTCAAGTCAGATAAAGTTACCACACCAAGTTGCTAACCTAAACATGGGATACTGAAACTGCTAGAATAATTTTTGAGGCCTTAAAGCTAGACAAAATGAAAACACCAAGTTACGTTTGGTAGAAGGTAGGTGACCTTGAAGCGCTGCTGTCGCTTCTACGACGTACCAAATAAAACCAAACATGTAATATCAGAAATGTTTCTTGCTGCTATTAACGACACTGCCCCGTGTCCGTCTCTGTGACCTCAAACATCCACACGCGATCCCGAACATAACCTCAATCTCCAGGAGAAGAGGAAGCAAAGAGAAAAAGAAGTAACCGTGTTCGTTTTCTCGGTGCTCTATTTTTGCTCCTCCCCTGGCGGTTATTAAACGAAGGATAAAAGCCCATAATTAGTGCAGCAGGTTCCTCGAACCACGTTACTTTTCTATTTTTTTCGTCAAGCTAACCGCCTTCACGACCTCCAACTTGCGTGGTCGCTTATCCAGTGTTTACACAGCGCAATGCGCAGGCGCTTGCCCGTTTTCTCGATTGATCTATGATCTCCAACACCTTATTTAGATGTTAGATAATGGACGCAAATTGCTGGGCGAGTACTTCCAACTCTTCATTATTCATTAACTACTTACAGGACTTGTACACTGCATGAGAACACTTTTGTGCCTTCCAAAACTCTCCGTTAATTGTTGCCATGTGTTGGCAATATCTGAGAAACAGTCCAAGTGTCACTATGTCCGGGCAAGATGTTAAGTATAAGACAGAAGAAATATCAGTCGAACCAACTCCTCCTGAGTCCACCAGTCGTCCAAACTTAAGGCTGGTTCACAACCAACGAGAACGGTAACCAGAACGAGAACGAGAAAGTTGAGATACATGTATTCAAATGGGAATGTTCACAACCGACGGAAAGCCTTCCCGGGTCCCAGGAACGGGATAGAAGAGTTGCCCAACTTTTAACGTTCTTATTCTCGTTCCCGGGCACGGCATATTAGATCCCTATTTGTGCATATTAGACTCTTCACTCTAGAGGTTGTTTTAGGCGGCCGTGACATGAAACAGCCACTAGTGCTCTCTATAATCGCAAGCTGGAAACATGAAAGTGGCAGGATTTAGTAGTAAATGTGCTTCCTAACCTCATCCCGACACCCGCAAATATAATCAGCGTTGGTTCCTCTGGTGAAGGGGTCATATTGGTTTGTTTATATACAACTCAAAACTGACTGTACCTAAAAACAATGGCAAAAGCTACAAAGAACAGTTAAAACCGGTGGAAATGAAAAAAGAACAATAAACAATTTTAATGTATGCCATTAAATAAAGGAATGAAAGCTTGGCATAAGTAGGGGGATCGGAAATGTAATGGATATACATTTAGATAATGTTTACTCTATCGAATTTTGACGTTGGCTTGGCTAAATTGGAACTAGGTGAAAAAATCTCATGTGTTACACTCACATGACTTTCTCTACTCTTGTACAAACTATTTTTACAAACGCTTATTCTCCATATGCTTCATGTTAATCGAGATATCGAGATGTCAATCTTATTGCTAATTTTCTTGTAGATGCAAGGGGAATATGGTAGGTTTTAAGCGATAGTCAAATATTTTAACGCTGGTTGCTATGTGGCGCACTCCATTCTCCTTGCATGTCCAGGACATAAAAAAAATCTGATGTGTTACACTCACATGACTTTCTCTACTCTTGTACAATCTATTTTTACAAACGCCTATTCTCCATATGCTTTATGTTAATCGAGATATCGAGATGTCAATCTTATTGCTAATTTTCTTGTAGATGCAAGGGGAATATGCTAGGTATAAAGCGATAGTCAAATATTTTAACGCTGGTTGCTATGTGGCGCATTCCATTCTCTTTACATGTCCAGGACATAAAAAAAAATCTGATGTGTTACACTCACATGACTTTCTCTACTCTTGTACAATCTAATTTTACAAACGCTTATTCTCCATATGCTTCATGTTAATCGAGATATCGAGATGTCAATCTTATTGGTAATTTTCTTGTAGATCCAAGGAAAATATGGTAGCTTTTAAGTGATAGTCAAATATTTTAACGCTGGTTGCTATGTGGCGCATTCCATTCTCTTTGCATGTCCAGGACATAAAAAAAAATGAATAACGAATGTGAGAAAAAGTACAAGTATTGCAAAATTTAGGAAATAACAAGCAATATCTCGAAAACGGTTCATTCAACAAAAGAAATGTATATGACATAAGTTGTGTATTTTAACGCGATCTACATTTTTTGTGTAGTAAAAGTTTGTCTATCTCTTATGGTTTACCAGTTATGCAAAAGTCGTTCACAATGAAGAATACTTTTGGAGACATTCCCAGAAAATTCGAGATATACATTTCATTTCTCATGCTATTATCTTAAACATATGATATTTTCATCAAAATCGTTAGAGCCATTTTTGAGAAAATTAAAATTTTCGAAAAATCTTCCATGTAAAGGGTAGTCTGGGGTGGGGGGATTTTCTTGAAAACCTTCGTGTCGCATCTCTGGAAGATACTGAACCTAAATACCAAGTTTGGTGCTTATCCGACTGTTCGTTTTTGAGTTATGCTGTTCACAGACACACACACACACAGACACACACACACACAGACACACACACAGACACACAAACGGACATGTTTCCAAAAATGCTTTATTTGGATTCAGGAGGTCTCAAAACATGTATTTCCGGTGAAATCTCGGTATCGAATTTTTGGGTGGAATGCAATACTTCCCCTACTTACTATACGTAGTAGAGAAATTAAAAACGAATAACGAATTTGAGAAAAAGTATAAAGTATTGGAAAATTTAAGGGAATAACAAGCAATATCTCGAAAACGGTTCACTCAACAAAAGAAATGTGTATGACATAAATTGTGTATTTTACCGCGATCTACATTTTTTGTGTAGTAAAATTTTGTCTATCTCTTATGGTTTACCAGTTATGCAAAAGTCGTTCACAATGAAGAATACTTTTGGAGACATTCCCAGAAAATTCGAGATATACATTTCATTTGTCATGACAATATCTTAAACATATCTATGATATTTTAATCAAAATCGTTAGAGCCATTTTTGAGAAAATTAAAATTTTCGAAAAATCTTCCATGTAAAGGGTACTCTGGGGTGAGGGGATTTTCTTGAAAACCTTCGTGTCGCATCCTTGGAAGATACTGAACCCAAATACCAAGTTTGGTGTTTATCCGACTGTTCATTTCTGAGTTATGCTGTTCACAGACATACACACAGACACACAGACAGACACACACACAGACAGACACACAGACACACACACGGACATGTTTCCAAAAATGCTTTTTTTGGATTCAGGGGGTCTCAAAACATGTATTTCCGGTGAAATCTCGATATCGAAATTTTGGGTGGAATACAATACTTCCCCTACTTACTATACGTAGTAGAGAAAGTAAAAATGAATAACGAATTTGAGAAAAAGTATAAGTATTGGAAAATTTAAGGGAATAACAAGCAATATCTCGCAAACGGTTCACTCAACAAAAGAAATGTATATGACATAAATTGTGTATTTTAACGCGATCTACATTTTTTGTGTAGTAAAATTTTGTCTATCTCTTATGGTTTACCAGTTATGCAAAAGTCGTTCACAATGAAGAATACTTTTGGAGACATTCCCAGAAAATTCGAGATATACATTTCATTTTTCATAACAATATCTTAAACATACGATATTTTAATCAAAATCGTTAGTGCAATTTTTGAGAAAATTAAACTTTTCGAAAAATGTTCCATGTAAAGGGTAGTCTGGGGGGGGGATTTTCTTGAAAACCTTCGTGTCGCATCTCTGGAAGATACTGAACCTAAATACCAAGTTTGGTGTTTATCCGACAGTTCGTTTCTGAGTTAAGCTGTTCACAGACACACAGACAGACACACAGACACACACAAGGACATGTTTCCAAAAATGCTGTTTTTGGATTCAGGGGGTCTCAAAACATGTATTTCCGGTGAAATCTCGGTATCGAATTTTTGGGTGGAATACAATACTTCCCCTACTTACTATACGTAGTAGAGAAAGTAAAAATGTCATTGGTCAGTTAAAAACAAATGAAATCCCAATGCACAAAATCGACTTTCACTTTGTGATCGATATACATTCCCGTTCTCGTTTCCGTTCTGGTTACCGTTCTCGGGCGGTTGGGAACCAGCGTTTAATGTACTGTGAGTAGTTCGTTTATGAAGTAAATATGTATACCGCATGCAATGAAGTAATTCGTTCATGAAATATTTAAACAAGGACAAAGCTGATGAGCTCATTATTGATGAACGACCTGTTTCATCCTTATAAAAAGCTTAATTACACAAGAAGTGAAGTGAATGCTACTAAGCGTGAGACCATTTTCATTTCCCTCTCATTTTACGTTTTAACTACGTGGTTATATCGCGATGGATCTGTTAGAAGATACTTGTGGCTCGGTATGTGGCCGACAGTTAGCCATCTAGGTCTCATACCTGTACCATGCCATCCTGCTTCGTTACGTGTCCACAGAGACCTTAGTGTTAGGCTACTGTACCTCTGCTTCTATACATGACGGGCAGATGGCAGCTGCGACACGCATCCAGGGCTGTATCTTTCATCATACAGCCCTGATCTAGCATCTTGTGATTTCTTTTGTTTCCAAAACTTAAAGATATAATGCATGAATCACTTTTTCGTCATCAGATGTAGCAGTGGAACATTATATGTAAAAAATCTGGTTTCTGAAGTACCTCAGGAAGAGTGGCATCATTGCTTTAAGGACTGGTTTCATCGAATGCAAAAATGTAACGACGTTAAAAGCGAATATTTTGAAAAAGAATAAAATTATTTAATTTTTTTTTTTAAAAACTAATCCCTGTTTGATCTTATAGTATAACGGGTATGCGTTTCTTTAATACTCAGTGCTGGTGCAGTGAAAGATAGCACGTGGTTAAGATAACATTGAAATGTAACAAAGGCAGTTTCTTGAAATCGCGAAAGTAAACAGCTGAGCAACAGAAGAGTGGGGAAGAGAGGAACCTCCACCATGTGTTCACGTAACGTCAAGCGCAGAGTGATATTACGTGCTTGTTTCTGTTAAGACCCACGGCCGTTGCCGCCAGTCGATTGTCTGCGCATGAAGTCAATACTTTGAAGAGAGTTTACAAGTGTCTCTGGTAGAGGACTGCGAAAGATGAGTGAAAGGGATGGATGCCAACAGTTTCGAGGTCACCTTAGTGAAATGGGACTTGCATAGTATCTTTCGAGTATTACTTTCTCTACTACGTAAAGTAGGGGAAGTATTGTATTCCACCCAAAAATTCGATACCAAGATTTCACCGGAAATACATGTTTTCAGATCCCCTGAATAAAAAACAACATTTTTGGAAAATGTCCGCGCGCGCGCGCGTGTGTGTGTGTGTCTGTGTGATGTCTGTGAACAGCATAACTCAGAAACGAACAGTCGGATAAACACCAAACTTGGTATTTAGGTTCAGTATCTTTCTGAGATGCGACACGAAGGTTTTCAAGAAAATACCCCCATCCCAGATTACACTTTATATGGAACATTTTTCGAAAATTTTAATTTTCTCAAAATGGCTAACGATTTTGATTAAAATATCATATGTTTAAGATATTTTCATGACAAATGAAATGTATATCTCGAATTTTCTGGGAATGCCTCCAAAAGTATTCTTCATTGTGAACGACGTTTGCATAGCTGGTAAACCATAAGAGATAGAGAAAATTTTACTACACAAAAAATGTAGATCGCATTAAAATACACAATTTATGTCATATACATTTTTCTTGCTGGTTGAATCATTTTCGAGATATTGCTTGTTATTCCCTTAAATTTCCCAATACTTATACTTTTTCTCAAATTCGTTATTCATTTTTTTGTCCTGGACATGCAAAGAGAATGGAATACTCCACATAGCAACCAGCTCTTAAAATATTTGACTATCGCTTAAAGCCTAGCAATTCCCCTTGCATCTACAAGAAAATTAGCAATAAGATTAACATCTCGATTAACATGAAGCATATGGAGAATATGCGTTTGTAAAAATAGTTTGTATAAGAGTAGAGAAAGTCATGTGAGTGTAACACAGATTTGTTACATTTGGAATGTAATCAGCATGTATGATGATAGGTAACTCGGATAAGTTCTGCTCCGCCGCAGTCCATCAACCTGTTTATGAAGCTGGGAACGCATGCAGTCCGAGGTTCAATCCCGCACCTCCTCTTTACAGTAGGGGCTCGCTGTATAATGACGTCAGTCATTTAAACTGGCTGGCAATAAAGACCAAACAAAAATGAAGACGCACAATAGGCGACTATGCGCTTAAATGCCGAAATCGTCCTCCGCTTGCTGGTAACTATAACCTCAATTTTGCTAATTCTGTTCAGTCCACTCCACTGGGAGATGCAGTTGAAACAAGAATCACTGTACAAAAAGGTTCGCTCATCACATCTAGTCTACGGTTATTCTGTGCAACAATGTTGGCAAGCCCGGTTCAGTTTGCAAGAGCACTATTATCAGGAGTGCCCCGCAGTATCCAATTATCTAATTATGAACAAGGTTATTAAAAAAGGAAAACAGAGGGCAACGTGTGGCGAGCTGGCCATAATAAACTATATCGAGATAGGTTCAATATCCATTTCACATGAACCGCCGCTGCACGTGTTATGATGGTCTTGTTTCCATATGCCGAGGAGGGTACTGCAAATACAACTACAGTTTATACCGTCTGCAGAAATACAGTGCAACCACACGATCTTATCAGATACCATTCCATACTCAAACTGCTCATTTCTACAAATCTCAACCACTTTTGTCGAACCACAGATTTGTTCAACATAATTATAATGCGAGGGCTACCTCTTCCTGAGGCAATTCAGAAACCAAATGCTCCACTGCTTCATCTAATGACGAAAAGGTGATACCATGTATTTTATTTTTAATTTCTGGAAACAAAAAAAAAAGGAAATCACAAAGTACTGCGTCAGGGCTGTATGGTGGGTGCTCCATAGTGCTGACATTTAGGGTATTCAGTTGTTAGTTTGCATATGCGACGATGCGATGTCATGATGTAACATTATTTTTCCTTTTGGGATATTGCACAAACGTTTTTTCAAAAATTTGCTGCTAACAGACATTTGTGTATGAGAAAATATTTATTTTTTTGTATATTATTATTATTATTATTATTAGCCCCAAGTAGGGCGCCGATTTGAGAAAATGATTGTTGCTGCTACGTATGGAAAGTCAGTTTGAAGATGATGTATTGTTTTAGAGACATGTATCTCTTGGCAGGGAGTGTTGAGACAAGAATGTAGGCTTACACAGATTATAATTTTGACTTCACTCCTTTTATTAATGCTTGACACGATTTATATAGCACTTCACTGATATACAGAGCTGTGAGATTCTTTTTATTAAATACTTGCACTTTTTAACACGTATACTATTTTTTTTGTCTCACACAAATACGTATTAAATTTCTCGAGGATGTGTCTCGCGTCCGGTTAGAAACACTGTCTAGAAGCAACACGTCCAGATATGAGCACTGTCTACAAGCAACTGACTTGATTTCTACCGCCACATTTGTAAATTTCTGTATTTCAAGTCTCTGATTGGCTATTCCTAATCCAATACAATACTTTTATTTAACTTAAGCCCTTTTTTGGTTGTTGATTGGCTATTTTATAAACTGTCTCAACATTTACATTATTGTTACTCAATAATGACTAGTAGCATTATTAAACATTCTTACTCATTATTGCCGCAAGGTTAACTCATTGTTAGCACCTTTTAACCTGTTATTCTCACAGCTCCTACATTATTAAATTACGTAATACATTCACATAACATTATTACATGTATACAATAATATAAACATATACAATGACTGTAATATACACTTTGTATATATTGTTACATACAAATACTGCTTTAAAGCGGGCAGTTATTATATTTTTTTTATTACCTATATAATTTGACTGAAATCATTTAAGTGTTAAAAATGCTGCCTCACAACACGCTACGAATGCCAGAGTGATTATAGTGTAATTTACAAAATAATTCTTTAACCATCTTTGTGTGTAAAACATTATTATACATACATACGTTTAGATGTATATTAATTATAAGGATTGTTAAAAAATAAATTTGCACTGCCTAACTGAAACTGACAATAGAAGTTGGGTAACAATAAACCAAGGGGGTGAGTTGTTTGTCACCAAGAAGAGAAAGCCGGAACTGAGGTCACAGAGTAGCGTGTCTTTTTCAGAAATGGAGCATATATGTCAGTAGTAATGATTGGCTGACCAAAAGATGAAAGAGTATATATTCTCGAGCCACAAGGAAGTAACACAGAGTTAGTTACAAATGTAAAGTACGCGAACTAATTGGTACGCGACAACTAAAAGAACTGTAGTTACGTTTAGAAATATAACAGTTTCAGTCATGCATGTAGAAACATTAAATATACCAATTATTAACTTAAACTAAGCGTGACGACAATGCGGTCTCCCATACATCGTGGACGAGGTGTGGGAGAGAACCCGTACCATGTACACGAAACTCACCATACCAACCAGCTGGTGCACTCTTTGGGTCGCTATGACCGCAGGGCATCAAGACGAAGAAAGAGCTACCGGTTACCGAAGGACGATTTGGGCCCCCCAGGCTAAGGGTTGCCAATCTTACCCATCACAAGTTTCCCCAGGTTAAACAGTATCGGGCTTGGTCACTAGTTGGATGAGTGACCGTCTAGCGGTGACCCTCCCGTCTGCTATCTTGGATATTCCTTACACCATAACCTAAATTCCATCCTGCTTTGCTGCCATGCTTGGTCGTAAAGTGGTCGCCTAAGTTAAGCAGCATTGGGCTTGGTCACCACAAAGACGCTTGTCCGCCCAGGTGGGATCGCCGAGACCCAGCCAATGGCAGTGCAGAAAGCTAAACTCTGCCCATAGACAGAAACCAAAAGCTTGCAAAAAACTGTTTTTCCTACTATATCGCACAGGTAAAGCCGCATTCGCGGCTAGGTACCGTGGCGACCTGCTCCCGATTGCTGGAATAAAAGTTGTGCCGTTTTCGCCTCCCCCATGGTCATGACTTATGCAACCAGCACGTCACAATGGTGCAGAGATGCTGACGACATTCATCGACAGAGAAAGTAACATCTAAAGTCGAACAACATATCGCCATGAGTGACGTAATGCATCACCTCACTGTGTAGTATCATGGACAAGTCATCATTGGCTGGTTTGCGACACGCCACTGACGCCAGCGCCATCATGCTCGTCGCCGTTTCCAGCAACTCCTGGGAGGGCAGGCACCAGCAGGCTCTTCGGCCAGAGACCGAGCCGGGAACAACTAGACATCGTGACAGCGAGCTCTTCGGCATAATTCACCAAGAGTCATACTTTCGGTTTTTCCAAATTATCTTTAAACTTTGTTGGGTAGGCTTTTTGAAATTCAACCTTTAACTCTTGGTGGTTTTCTAAATTCTTGTATGGGAGAAGCATTTACATTTAACTTTATTTATATTCGTTGCTCTTCTATAAAATCTTTAAATTCAGATGGCAACTTTAAATGCAGAAAAGCGAAAGAGAATATCACACTGTATTTTGAGCATATTATTTTGTAAAACAAAATGGTACAGAAAGCTGACTAAAGCATTGTTAACGGATACATCACCTAAAAATAAATTGTTAATTTATGTGTTGGTGAATGTTTGCAAATTTCCTAGCTCCTACGCAATAGTCCCTTTTCACGGTAACTTTGCCCTCTGAGAAAACAAACCAGTGGTGCAAAGTCTAGATTCAGATGTTCTACATCATTGTTATCTTTTAGCAACAACTCCTTTCCGTTACACACCCTGCTTAGAGATACGTGCTCGACTGAGTTACAATAGATAGCCGGAGGACAAAGAGCCCAAATTTAAAAATAATTAAACCCAAAAATTCGATAGTAAGATTTCACCGAAGATGCATGTTTTGAGGCCACTTGAACTTAAAAAACGCAGTTTTAGAAACAAGTCCTTGTGTGTCTAAACAACATAACTCAAAAACCAAATGTCGGATAATTACCAAAGTTCAGTACCTTTCAAGGATGCGACACGAAGATTTTCAAAAAAAGCCCCAACGCAAAATACCCTTACATGGAACATGCCTGGAAATCTTTTACCTTCTGAAAAATCCTCGTAACATTTTGATTAAAATATCATAAAGATGTTTACATTAGGTATCAATAAAATGTATATCTTGAACTTTCTGGGAATAGCTTGTAAAGCCCTCTTCATTCGGAAGGAAATTTATATAAGCGGTAAATGTTAAGCGACAGACTAAAAGGTAGCACGCAAAAATGTAGAGCTCTTTAAAACACACAATTTATTTTTTGTGGCATTCAACGTTTCCGAGATATCCGTTATTAAAGTTTCGAATTGTTCATTTCTTGGTCATTCTCTTAAATTACTATCGATTTTCAGTTGTTTCTCGCGATTTCTTGGAAAGAGTTTAAGGACAGCATACAGCGCCCAGTGCTAAAACATTTGACTATCGCTATTTCCCTTTGTATCTACAACGGCCTGTGTAATGCAGCTATTTCCGGAAAGGTTTATCTCGATTAAAATGAAGTGGATAGGAAAATAAGCTTTAGTAAGAAAGAATTGTATTCCCACTAACAAGTGATAGAGGATAGAGGAAGTCATGTGAATGTAACATCAGTTTTTTTTTCTCCCCTGAATGAGTTTCTAAACCAGAAACCCCAACTGGTGAACCAAAATTTCATATCAGCCTCAACTCCCCCAGTCTTTGGTAATCTCTTACCAAACCTGCAAAGCAGCAAGTAATTACACCTCGTAGTAAATATTCTATAGCTAAAGCAACGTATACAATATAAACGAGTGTGGACTATACTCGCTGCCAAAGATGAAAGGGATTGACATTTCGCGGAGAGAGAGAGAGAGAGAGGCGACGTTGCCGCTTATCGCGACCACATGGAGAGCGTGTTACAATTGTGTACGTAGGCGAGTGGGTTGCATCTGCTTGTAGGGCGGGTATTATTTATATTCGTACATGAAGACAATTATACAATAATGAATCTGCATGCAAAGGATAGAACATGCAAGAATATATCAGTGTAAAGTTCTGCGTTAACAGAGACATACCTGTGAAATATTCATACTTATTCTAATGGGAAAATGCCGCTGAATCTCTCACAGAGCATATTATTTCCCGCGCTTGTCCTTTAATTGGGATACCTTTACTAAATACATTTTATTCGATTACCGAGTACGCTTAGTTCATCGTTTGGTCACTGTCTTTGTCACTATTTTTTGGATATTGTTAAACACAAAGCAAATAACGTACAAATACAGCATGAGCCAAAAGAATCCTAACCGCCTGTTCAGTGTTTTTCCTGTCCGCGTCCTCGGCGCTCGTTGCCGTCTGCTACTATCATTGAAAGGCGCGGATGAAACCATATAACATTTTTAAAGCTACTTTTAAAGGCTTTACTTACCAACTTTATGAAAGGAGATGCTGAAATAGCCCACCCTCGTTGTTCATACATTTTTGGCACCTCTTTAGGAAACTATCCATCATGACCATGAAGTCTAATGTTTCTTCGGTAAGAACCGAACGCCGTGTTTTAGATTTCTTAGCCTGAACACTTCCTGTTCCCTGAAATTTACTGTAAAGTTTATGGATTGTTGTACGGCCTGGAACTTTTACACCTGGAAATCTTTCTGCAAATCGTACTTTTACTTGGCGAGCTGACCGAGTTAACAAATACGAATCATAAATACACGCTGTGCAGTAGAAAACATATACTTTATGACTAAGTACAGGACAAAATAATAAATAAATCATAAGTGAACTACATCACATCACCGTCAACTCAAAACTGCACTTCACACTGCACAGCAAAGCAACAACAGCATGACCTTGTTTATAGCAGCAGTGTGTTATCATGTTTTATCATATTTCCACACGCCCAGTGCAAAAACACCGCGCAGCCAGTAATATTGTTCATAAAATACCCCTCCGGGGTAACTTAAAACAAAGTGTACAAGACAAACCCACACAACCTGGAAGAATTAAAACAAAATATCCGCCAGGAAATTTCTCAACGTGAACTACGACGAGTGATGGATAGTTTCCTAAAGGCTGTCAAAAATGTATGGACAACGACGGTGGCCAGTTTCAGCATCTCCTTTCGTAAAGTTGGTAAGTAAAGCCTTTAAAAGTGATTTTAAAAATGTTGTATGGTTCCATCCGCGCATATGACAGCGGCAGACGGCAACAAGCGCCGAGGACACGGACAGGAAAAACACCGCGCAGCCGTTTCGGAGTCTTTTGGCTCACTCTGTAGGATGATGTAAAATAATTTCCCAGTACAAAGGCAATCTCCAAACTGATGTTAATACATTAAGCTGTGGCTAATGGAAGCATTGTTAATAATTGCAGCGACAACGGTCGCTCGCCAGGTGCGTCATGCTAGTCACGTGTTACAGTATCGGCAACAATCTTTTTGCGTCTATCGTTGCTATGGAAACGTCTTAGTTCTAATTGGTGCTTCTAGTCGTTGCTATGACGACCGCTATGACGTAGCCATCCCCTCCCATTCATTGAACACTTTCCGCCATGTGGTTAGCAACTGTCACTCACCTTCTTGATCGGCGCCGACTATATTTTGAAAGAAAGAGAGACATTAATTTTTTGTGTTCGCGAGAAATTTGTTCGGAAACGTTGTCTGTCCCGGGAGTGCACTACACCAATCACCATCAATCAAATTTGTGACTGGTTGAAGAATGCGGCGATGCACAAAACTGGGAGCAGCAGAAGATGCGTCCCCTCATTACCATATTACAGTTGACATGTCGTTATCCATTTAGAGCAATGCTGAGCACGTAGACTGACACTGAACCGGCAGCTCGCTACCTAACACAAAGTTCATTATTCCACTGCTCCAAGGATTGACGTTCAAAATTATTTATATGCAACCGTCTTGACCGAGTTCATGCCTTATGCTCGAACACTTCGAGAGCAATCTCAAGACTTTATTTATTTACTGTGGTAGAGCTAAAGGCCAGCGAACCTTCTCTTCTGATTCACCATGCGGGAGTATCTCCTTGTGTCCGTTGTTTTGTGGTTGTTTTTAAATGCTCGCGGCTTACCTTGCTGCATCCTCCATGTTGGCTCCAGATGTTCGCAGTGTGCTGGTTCTCTGCATTTTTATCCTCGGCTAGCTGCAGTAATTTTTAAACTATGTGGGAGCATGGACTTATCCTTGGTAAAGGAAGCGTAGATCTCGGGTGGTGGTAAAAGGAGAAATAGACGTGCTTTGGTTACGAAAAGATGACACTGCAGTTTCTTTTATTTAGTTACTCCTCGTAGTACACAACACTGATATTGCCACCGTTAAAACACTGTCCACCGCTGTTGAAACACGGCGCGGATATGACGTGAAGTTTAAATATGCTTATTATATCTCTTTATGCGTAGCGATTCTTATGTGTGTTTCGAAAACTGTCTTCATTCACTTTTGGCGCGATATCTCTTAAACATCCTGAGCATCTCTCCCTGCCTGTAGTTTAGCAAAATGTTCCCTGACCAAATGACAAATGACCAAATGCCCCGATTTGTTCCTAACAGATCCATTTATAGTCGCAGGCTTCTGGGGCTGCTTCCTTTCCTATTGGTCCATTTTTTTAGCGCCACTCAACGCGTCTCACTATTTCATATAAACTTGCAGGGATCTCATTGATCCAAGTTTAACATAAATCGCAGCTTTTCCTAAATTCATCGTTAAGCTTGTTGTCTCTCTCACTTGGTCACGGCGAATTATCGTATAAAGGAACAAAGACTCTACACCCTCGTTGTATGAACAATGCCCCTGCGACCAGAGAGACATCGTAAAACTAGACTTTCTGCCTTCGAAGACACTATTCCTGTAGCTAAGACATTTCGTCGTGGACAGTATTTTAACATAGCGCTTAAATTACTTACATTAAACAATTTATAACTCCTCTAATATTATAACATAAATACATACATATCGTTAAATCACCCTTCTTAAACTATACAAGCAGTAGAAGAAAAAGATATGTACATAGTATGATTTAACATCAATAAAAATTAATAACTCAAATTATCTATAATTACATTTCTCGGGCTCGGCCTAGAGTTGCCGTTTCAACCACCATGAGAATAAGTATAATAAACTCACAGCGTGTATACAGCAAACACAACACACCGATATGCTTGATTATAATATAAAAAAATGTGTTTTCTTTTTCTTTCTGATCGGAGGAACTCGGCACTGGTCCAGTGAGAAATTGCACCTATGCTCCGACAAGGGGCAGCCCCTGGTAGGTAGGAGGAGGTGAGAAGGGACACCGGGCGTCAGAACTATGAGTAACGGGACAGCAATGATAGGGTCCTAGGGTCCCTACAGTTTCTATATTGAAACGCCCCGTTAGCCGGACAGCCAGACCGGAGATTCCTCACATTGAGGACCAAACACCCCGGCAACCAGCCAAATACCCAGGGACGGAAAAAGTTCCATATAGAGGAGCTTTTTTTTCCCGTGCTACGCCGCACCGAAACACCATCACCGACACTTTCAACACTGAAACATTCCTAACGGGGTGAAGGGTGCATGAAATGGAGGGACAGAAAATTTAGGGGCTGAAAGAAGCCACTCCAGCGTTCGCCTGACGACCCGGGAAAACCCATAGGTGAGAGTGGGTGGTCGCCGGTAGTCGAAGCCGGGACTCCTAAATGCGAGTCGCACGCATTATCACGGCACCACCTCGCTTGGTTAGCTAATGTTACATTCACATAACTTTCTCTACCCACTATGGTTTATTTTATATAGCTTACAAAATATTCTTACAAAACCTTATTTTTCTATCTGCTTCATGTATTGAGTCCCGCGCCGTGGCGCACTGGACTAGAGCAAATTTTTTTATCCCGGCGTCCACTCACCATCGTGAGGATATTGAGGAGCTGCGATAGGCAACGTTCCCGGCCATCAAAAGCAACATTCCAATTGGGGATGCGTGATGCTGGCCACATTATCTCCCCATATCGGTTGGGTGATCGTGAGGCCGGCAGTTCGCCGGTCCAGGCCCCACTGGTGGTGTAGCACCACGGGATTATTATTTTTGCTTGAAGTTTGGCGTCCTTTAACCTGCTAGGCGATATTCGACGTGGATGAATGAAATATATGCAATGATGCTCAAAGGAGAATGCGATCCATAGAGCTTAAAAGTTAAACGACATTCGTCTTCTCAGCATATATATATAAATATATAAATATATATATATGACGCGATATATTCACATAACTTTTTCTACCCTCTATCTTTATCAGTGGGTATACAAACTATTCTTACTAAAGCTTATATTTCTCTCTACTTCATTTTAATCCAAATAAACCTTTGCAGAAACAGCTACATTACACATTTCGTTATAGATACAAAGAGAACAGCGACAGTCAAATGTTTAACAACTGAACGCTATATGCTGGTCGTAAAATTCCACACTGTTTCCATGACATCGCGTGAAACAACTGAATACCGAACACCTTAAAATGAAAAAGTATTAAAAAATAAGTTTTATACATTTTTCATTTCTAAGTTAAACTGTTCACGGGCATTTTTTATTTTCTCTATAACGAATTTGATTAATATATCGTATTTCAAAAACATGTATATAAATAATGAAGATAAATTACAGGGAAAAAATATATTTACACATAAATTTACAAAGTGCATATCTCTAATTTTCTGGGACTAGTCTGCAAAGATCTCTTCATTCGGAAGGAATTTTGTATAACTGGTAAACCATTACAGAGACACAAAAAGTGAGAAACTTTTTAAAATACACAACTTCATTTTATTTAAAATTTTTTGTGTCATCAGCCGTTTCCAATATATCCGTTATTATTGGCTTGAATTTTTCAATATTTGACATTTTTAAAGTAATGTCGCTATTCAGCTGTATTTCGCAATGCCAAGGAAAGAATGTGGAATTTAGGACAGCATATAGAGACTCGCTTTTAAGCATTTGATTATGTATTCGATTTCCTGCATTCCCCTTTGTACCTATAACGAAACGTGAAATACAAATCTTTTGCAAAGTTTTATCTCGATTAACATGAAGTATATAGAAAAAAGAATCTTATGTGTTGCACTCACATGACTTTCTCTACTCTTGTGCAAACTATTTTTAAAAACGCTTGTTCTCCATATGCTTCATGTTAATCTAGATAAACATTTGCAAAAACTATTTAATTGCTAATTTTCTTGTAGGTGCAAGGGGAATAAAGTATAAGTATTGGAAAATTCAAACAAATAACAAGCAATATCTCGAAAATGGTTCACTCGAAAAAAATGTATATGACATAAATTGCGTGTTTTAAAAGGGATTTACATTTTTTGTGTAGTAACATTTGTATATCTCTTGCGATTTAGCAGTTATGCGAAAGTCATTCAGGACTTTTGCGGACATTCTCAGAATATTCAAGATGTACATTTCATTTGCTATGAAAATATCTTAAACATATGATATTTTAATTAAAATCGTTTGAGCCATTTTTGAGAAAATAAAAATTTTGAAAAACTTTCCATGTAAAGGGTAGTCTGGGGTGCGTGGATTTCCTTGAAAATCTTCGTGTCGCATCTTTGAAAGATACTGGATCTAAATACCAAATTTGGCATTTATCCTACTTTTCGTTTTTGAGTTGCTGCGCACTGACAGATCCACACACACGGATATGTTTCCAAAAATGCTTTATTCGGATTCAGGGCACTTCAAAACATGTATTTCCGGTGAAATCTCGGTATTGAATTGTTGATGGAATGCAACATTTCCCCTACTTACTATGCGTAGTAGTGAAGGTAATAAAGGAGTGGTTAGAGAAAGACAAGTGACAGTAACACATCAGACGTTCTTTTACAAAAGTTTCAAGAAGCATTCTGATATGTTTTACTATCCTAAAAGAAAATCGCATTGCTGGAAGTGTTAATCAGTTGTGGAAAAGTTAGACAAACGAGCATCGCCGCGTTACCTAGCAACCTGAAATTAGCGAAAGGCGCTAGTTTTACTCGCCAACGGTTTGTCTTGCATAAGTATAGGTTCGCTTTAATGCCCTTGCGCAAGGTTATCGTATGACCACGGGATGGAATGTGGTTAAGCTCCTTGGCCAGACCTCACATGTGACAGCTTGCTTAAGGACCATTCTCTAATTAATACACTTAACGACCAATCCGTGTTCCGGTAGGCTAAAAATAACAAAACGTTGAAGATTTTATAGTTACCTTTAATAAAAGTGTAATTAGCCTGTTTCTGCTAATTTTGAATCCAGGTTAAATAATTGGTGTGAGGCAGTATTTTTATAGCTTAAATGATATCAGTCTAATTATACACCTAATATAAAAAAATAATAGCCCCCCTTAAAGCAATATGTGTATATTATAATATATAAAATGTATATTACAGTCATTGTATTATGTTTATATTATTACGTATATGTATAATAATGTTATGTGAATGTATTACGTAGTTTAACAATGTAGGAGCTGTGAGAATAGAAGCAAGCTGCTTACCGTAGCAAACACAATTACAAAGTAGAAGCCGAAGAATGCTAACAATGAGGTAACCTTGAGACAACAATAAATTAGAAAGTTTAAAAAGACTACTAATAATTCTTGGAACAATAATAATACAACATTTAAAACAGTTTATAAATAGCCAATGAACAACTAGAAAAGCTTTAAGTTAAATAAAAGTATTCTAGTGGAGTAGGATTAGCCAATCAGAGACTTGAAATAGAAGAAATGTACAAATTGCAGCGGGAGACGCTACAAGACTGCGTACCCTAGCAGTTAGATACGGTATGTGTTCAGTGTGAGACATGAAAAATAACTGCGGAGAGAATAATATGAAGTTTACGTGTTTAAAAGTGCAAATAACAATAATCTCACAGCTCTATAGTAGAATATACCAGTGAAGTGTTATTTAATCGTGTGAAGTATTAATAATGGGAGTAGAATACAATTATAATTTGTGTAAGCTTTCATTCTTTAGCCGTACCAGCCCTACTAAGAGATACGTGCTCTAAAAATACTAATAACGCAGCCGAGGCATATATATGATAAATGCATAACAAAATAACATTAAAAAGTTGATTCTAAACGTGGGGCGAAGGCCACCGGAAAAGTAAACGTGGGTCGAAAACTCCAAGAAACATATCTCCCGCAAATTGATGCCTAAACGTGGTGTAACTGCTACAACAATTAAACCCCTTCAAGTTTGGCTCTTCAACAGTGGGGTTACAACTACTTCAAGGTTTCTGCTAATTTTCAATCCAGGTTAAATAATTGGCGTTGTCGTATATACAATGAAGGTGTATAATCCGCTTTAACTTGTATTCTGAAGACAAGAATAGTGAACTAACTGAATAGACTATATTGTGTGTTAATTAATTCGACCAAATCGGGGCGGAGGACGACAGAAAAAGCCAAAATGTCGAAATATTGTGGCGTAACATTAATTTTATTGTCATTACCAGGCACACTGTTGTTGCTACCAGTCGTAGCATTATTGTCTCTCTTTAGTTATATTTCGGCTTGACGGTTTTTTCTTTTGATGCGGACCACGCCAAAGGGAAACATCTGTTTGAAACTGTCTGGTTTTGGCTAGACACAGTTGGTGGGGGAAAAGAAGTGTGTGTGGGCGGTCTACGGTTTAGTGGCATCTTCCTCCACCCTGTTTCCTTTGTTCATTACGTAGACTCGGCTAACGTTTTGTAAATAAATCCCAGGTATGTGAAGGTAATGTGTGTTATGTCATCTTTCGTGTAATATAAAACCCACGCCTTCCCCACACCAGGTCCCGGACGTTTTGCTGTCAGCGAGTTGCGCCACCACCCCCATGTGCGTGTTGGGGTGACCTAACTAATCATTTTCTGGTACTCTTTTTGGCCTTCACCCCAACGTGTAACAATATTTCGCTTATTACAGAGTTTTGTGAAAACCTAAGTAACGAAAGTCACCAAAAGGGAGTGGATTGTATAATGCCGCGAATTTTCCTGCTGTATCATGTTTCAGTGTCGAAGGATCAGGCGAGTGGACGGCGGGCGAGGCGTGTGACGGGCCCTAGACACCTCTTCATGGGGAGAGGTAGGCTTATGGGGATTACCGCCTGTGTCAGGGACCCTGCGTGTGTCCGAGTCTGCCCCCCCCCGAGGTCTGGTCACCCTCTGTGTAAGGTTGTGACAAACAGTTATTTTCGAGCAACGGTTATAACTGTCGCAGTTACAGTGTATTAAGTGTTACATGCAACGGTTATCGGTAACGATTAAGTTATTTCTTTTCATGGCTATTACGTTCGCAGTTATGTTACATTAATAGTTACCAGTGACAATATGAACGATGTCGATACAGACTTATTTTGTTATTTGATACAATCTAAAAGGAAGCTTCTCTAGCTGTGTAAGCACTTTGATTTTATGTTTTATTTATTTATTTATTTATTTACTTACGGACGCTCTTTAACTGCTGTGGTCCTTAGCGTCCACACGGACGTGAAGACCGGTAATTTTGCTCAGAGGCCTCTTTTATCAGCCTTGAGGTTCTTTTACGTGCTTTAAATCTACGACACGGGACCACCGGCTTTACTTTCCTTCCGAAGGAAGCCATGCTAAGGATTTTTATGCCCGAAAAAAATCCATCGCCCTCCGCTGGGTTTGAACTCGCGAACTCGGGAACAAGAGGCCAGCATAGTAATCACTACACCACGGAGGACGATGATTTTATGTTGTTTGGTAATGAGGCAGCCCTTTCAACTTTGAGGTTTGATTCGACAAATGCTCATTTAAGTCCGTCATTGTGTTTTTCCATGCAAAGTTAAAGGCATAAATACAGGAAGAGCCAAAAAACTACGAACCGGCTGCGCGGTGTTTTTCCTGTCCGCGTCCTCGGCGCTCGTTGCCGTCTGCCGCTATCATAGAAAGGCGCGGATGAAAACATACAGCATTTTTAAAACTACTTTTAAAGGCTTTACTTACCAACTTTATGAAAGGAGATGTTGAAGCTGGTTCGTAGTTTTTTGGCTCACTCTGTACCTATCCATGACAACAAATGCAAAAGAGTGGAAACTGCAGGCCCACGCCTTCATAAGTTGTTTTCGAATTCGAAAGTTGGAGAAATGTCACATTTCTTTAAGCTATCTAAGAGGGTAGACTGGCTGAAATTGTACAACTCTGAATCTTGATCCACTCTGTTAAAATACACCCATCTACCCGTGATGTATAAAACTCGTGCACCTTTAATCGTATGTGAATAGCCATCTTAATGGACTTCAGTATTGAATGACCTGTGACCTGTGACCTAAATTCGAAGTGATAAGCAACGCGCTGTAATAAACAAATACGAGGCATGCGGGATCACTTCGTTCATTAGGAACCCAGACGCAGCTGTGAGCGATCGTCGCTTTGTGTTTCCTGTTGTTAGAGCGTTTCTCAAAACAATCGCCTGTGAAGTCAGATCAGTGATTCGTTTTTTGAACGCGAGAAATTTTCCATCACTCATCGCCAATTGTAAGGTTTATGGGGGAAATAATAATGGGTGACAACGCCCGGTCACAACAGCCAAGCAGACTAGATGCGATTGCATCATTTGGTTGGGAACAATTCGAACCTACAGTTGGATTTGGCACCAAACGATTTTCATCATCTGAAGAAATTGCTTGGTGGAAAACATTTCAACGATGACGATATTGTGAGACAAGAAGTGCAGACTTGGCTTTTATCACAGGCGGCATCATTCTTTGACGAAGCATACAAAACTGGCTTCCCATTACACAAGTTCCTAAATAACGGCGGTGACTATGTGGGGAAGTAGTTTAAGGTAATGAATGATAAAATATTTGGAAAATAATATTGTGTTATTTTTTAAAACATTATCGGTTATAAGTTTAAAAACACTACTCATATATTAATGGCATATTGTTTTTTAAGTCATATACAATACGGTATTCTCTGGGAAAACTCAAGAGGAGTAGAACAAGCATTTAAATGACAAAAAAGGGCAATTAGATGTATCAAAGGTCTTGAAAGATCTGCTTCATGTAAAAGTCGTTTTACGGAACTAGGCATATTAACAGTCCCTAGTGTGTTTATTTTTTGAAATTGAGTTTTATTTATGGACGCTCTTTAACTACTGGTCCTTAGTGTCCCATTCTATATTGAGCGTGATAGACCTGAAATTTTGCTCAGAGGCCTCTTTATCAGGCTTGAGGTTCTTTTACGTGCCGTAAATCAACGACACGGAATCAGCGGCTTTACTTCCCTTCCTAAGGAAGCCATCGCCCTCCGCCGGGTTTGAACCCTCGACCTCGGGAACTAGAGGCTAGCATGGTAACCACTACACCACGGAGGACGACATCTTATATGTCCTTTTGTACATTAGAGGAAATATAAATGCCTTTAACCTCAGAACAGATACACACATAATACAAAGGAGGGGGAGATTAATATACATTCCTAATACAAGATTAATGATAAATCAACGTCATTATACCTATATGGGTATTAAACTTTATAACAAAACAACAACTAGCATCAATTACTAATAAACGCTTCAACTACGTGATTACCAGTGATGTAAGAATTAGGTAATAAATTCTTTAATAATTGCATCGTTTTAGTAATACACATTAATAGCTAGTTTTATTATATAAGACAATCATTGTAAATAGTGACCGTGACGAAACCAATGCCTTGCGAGATCTGATGCCGAATAAAATTCTGATTCATCTCCGTGTTCGAAATAACCTTTCAAACGTTTGAAGTTCTTTTCCTTTCCGCCAGTATACACAGTTTGATGACAGTGGAGAGAAGGAGAGACAGAACAGCTACAAGTTACAAGTCTTAGCTAACGATAAGTGAAAGGTAAAAGGCAACAAGTCCAATAATAATTTCTCAGAAGGTTCATGTAACATACCATCCCTTTCTCTGTCTAGGGAGTTAATTGTTATTTATTTCTTTTGTTTACTGGTATAACTAGGCCAACCGCAATGCTGTCACTGTCGTAATAAAACAAAATGTGTTGTTCTGTAGCATTTAGTAACGCATTTCTAGTGTTTAAAGCATGTACAGAGAAAACAGGCGGCCAGATTTGTGTGTGTTTTAAGGATTTATTTATCAAAGGAACATTTGGGTACTCAAGAGCACAGTCACTCGCCTGTTGTACTTCTGGAAACATCCAAGAGGAAGTGATGGGTAGAAAATAACGTAACGGTTTCCAAAGTAACTAGTTACTCAAAACCGCTTGCCAAAGTAACGAATACAGAGTAACTAGTCACCCAATAACTGTTACCGAAGTAACGAATATAGAGAAACTAGTCACCCAATAACGTTACCGAAGTAACGAATATAGAGAAACTAGTCACCCAATAACGTTACCGAAGTAACGAATATAGAGTAACTAGTCACCCAATAACTGTTACCGAAGTAACGAATATAGAGAAACTAGTCACCCAATAACGTTACCGAAGTAACGAATATAGAGAAACTAGTCACCCAATAACGTTACCGAAGTAACGAATATAGAGTAACTAGTCACCCAATAACTGTTACCGAAGTAACGAATATAGAGAAACTAGTCACCCAATAACGTTACCGAAGTAACGAATATAGAGAAACTAGTCACCCAATAACGTTACCGAAGTAACGAATATAAAGAAACTAGTTACCCAATAACGATTACCAAAGTAACGAACACTCGTACAAAGTAGCTAGTTACTCAAAAACGCTTACCAAAGTAACGAATACAGAGTAACTAGTTACCCAATAACGATTACCAAAGTAACGAATACAGAGTAACTAGTTACCCAATAACGATTACCAAAGTAACGAATACTCGTACAAAGTAGCTAGTTACTCAAAAACGCTTACCAAAGTAACGAATATAGAGTAACTAGTTACCCAATAACGATTACCAAAGTAACGAATACAGAGTAACTAGTTACCCAATAACGATTACCAAAGTAACGAACACTCGTACAAAGTAGCTAGTTACTCAAAAACGCTTACCAAAGTAACGAATATAGAGTAACTAGTCACCCAATAACTGTTACCAAAGTAACGATTACTTGTACAAAGTAACTAGTTACCCAAAATCGCTTGTCAAAGTAACAAATACAGAGTAACTAGTTACCCAATAACGTTACCAAAGTAACAAATACAAAGTAACTAGTTACCCAATAACGGTTACCAAAGTAACAAATACAAAGTAACTAGTTACCCAATAACGGTTACCAAAGTAACGAGTACTTGTACAAAGTAACTAGTTACCCAATAACGATTACCAAAGTAACGAACACTCGTACAAAGTAGCTAATTACTCAAAAACGCTTACCAAAGTAACGAAAACAGAGTAACTAGTTACACAATAACGAATACAAATTAACTAGTTACCCATTAACGGTTATCAAGGTAATGAAGACAGTAACTAGTTACTGTTAACAGTTACTAAAGTAACGAGACGGTTACAGAGTCTGGGTGACATTCACTGCATTTACGCAGCACTGTTATCACTTATCGCGACTAGTTATCTCAACTCGTTTACAACTTCAGTCATCCTCGCACGGAGTTTAAGTTTTTAAAGTACCGATAACTTTTTTAAAAAATAACAGAACATTATTTTTCAAATAGCTTATGATCACTCATTACCTTACACTACTTCTCCACACAGTCACCGACGTTATTCAGGCGCTTGTCGTAAAGGGAAAACACTTTTTGCATGCCTTCGTCAAAGAATGATGCCGCCTGTGATGAAAGGCAAGACTGCACTTCTTGTTTCACATCATCATCGTCGTTTAAATGTTTTCTACCATGGAATTTCTTCAAATAAACCAACAGAAGAAAATGTCTTGGTGCCAAATCCGGACTGTAGTGAGGGTGGTCAACCAGATTTTGAGTTTGTTTGGCTGTGTTTGGCCGGACATTGCCATTCATTATTGTTTCCCCATAAACCTCACACAACTGGCGATGAATGTTTGCTGGCTTAACGTTTTTCGCATTAAAAAAACGAACCACCGAAGTACGCCTTGTAGCACAAAGTAAAATGAGAGAGGGAGAAAGAGTTGGAGATGGGAAAGAAAGGGAACGGTAAATAAAGAGAAAAGCGAGGAGAGCTGCGTGTTCTATAAATCCATATTTTATTATTCCCACGTATTGGCCTTGGCAACCACGATTGGTCGAAAGTGTTATGCGATAGAATGTTACAGTTTTTCTGCAGATATTACTCCACAGAAATGGAAAAGGAATAAAGTAGGAAGAGAAAGTTGCCACCGACTAAAAGAAACGTTACGTCAGAGGAACAAATAAGGTACATTTGAAGGTAAATTAAGCAAAACTAATGAATTCTGTTTTATGTGAAAGGCGCCCTCAGCTGAAACCACTTCCCGTTTTAAAGACTAATATATTCAGGTATAAAGTTAGACGATCCCTCATTTCAATAATCTCACGGCCGCGCGCTGCTGTCTCAAGATCCGATCACTGTCTCGTTAATTGATTATCTCATGCGCCGTTTCGCTGCAAAGTGAATTTTATCTTGTTGGCTTGCCCGGCAGCTGTTTTTCGTGTAACAGCTTAATCTGATATACCTACCTACCTACGTACCTTACCTTATTGGCCACCAGTTTACTGCGTTCCTCGCGGCTTCCACAAGGTGACTTTGGTTCAACACAGCCCATTCGCATTATTGGGTTAACTACAGAGATTCTTTTTTCTCTTTCCCTCTATACCCACTCGTCCTCTCTGTGCAACGTATATGTCATGTGATGTTTTGAAAACCGGCAATAACTTTTCACTTCATCCACGCTTACCTTTAGAGGAAATATACTCTACCTAAAACATAACAGATTTCATTAGAAATACTAAGTTTTGAGGCTCCTTAGACCCCAAATGATCATATTTTGAAAAAGCTGATGTGTTACACTCACATGACGTTCTCTACACCTATTGTTTATTAGTATGTATGCAAATTATTCTTATTAAAGCTTATTTTTTCTCTCTACTACATTTAATCCAAATAAGCCTTTACAGAAATACCTACATTACACATTTCGTTATACATACAAAGAGAACAGCGATAGTCAAATGTTTAACAACTGGTCGCTATATGCTGGCCTTATAATTCCATACTGTTTCCATGACATCGCGAGAAACAACTGAAAATCGGCAGAATTGGAAAAGAGTGATTAAGTATTGAACAATTCGAAGCATTACTAACGGATATCTGGAAATGGCTTAAGCCGCAAAACCTTCTTGGAAAATTGAAATTGAGTTTTATTTATAGAAGCTCTTTAACTGTTATTGGTCTTGGCGTCTCATTCTATATTGGGCGTGAAAGACAGGAAATTTTGCTCAGAGACCTCTTTCTCAGGCTTGAGGTTCTTTTACGTGCCGTAAATCTACGACACAAGACCACAGGTTTACTTCCCTTCCGAAGGAAGACATGCTAAGGATTTTTAAAGCCGAAAAGAAATCCAGCGCACTCCGCTGGATTTGAACACGCGACCTTAGAACTAGAGGCTACCCATGAGCTTCTGGGGATATCCCATTCCACCAAGTGATGACTGGAACCATTTCCTAGGTGGAGGCATCCAGCAGGCGGATCCGTTGGGTGATGGTGAGGGATGAGAGGTCCTACAGCTTTTGTCGTGGACTCCGAACCTCATTTGGCCTTGGGAATATTACACACGAGGAAGTCAGAGGTTAGGGCCGACTTCAAATCGTCACCACAAACCACGGACTTTCATATGAGCGCCGGAAACGAAAACACTGTGCTGCCCCGGCGCCCCTGCCGCAGAAAACAAAAAGTTATCTGCAATAAATTTTAAGATATGTACATTTTCTGTGAAGTACGTTTTCGTCTATCGCTTAACGTTCACCAGTTATACAGGATTACATAAAATTCCTTCAGAATGAAAAGGATTTCACAGGCTATTCCCAGAAAATTCAAGACATGCCTACATTTTATTTGTCATGTAAACAACTCAAATATTTCAATCAAATCGTTAGAGCCATGTTTTAGAAAACCAAACATTTCGAAAAATGTTGCACGTAAAGGATAGTTAAGGGTGGGAGGATTTTCTTGAAAACCTTCGTGTCATATCTTTGAAGATACTGAAATTAAATACCAAATTGTGGTATTTATCCGAATTTTTTGAGAATGTAGTAAAGGAAATAAAAATGGGTGTGTAAACAGCATACGTAGATAATAACTTCAAACCGTATACTGAATAAATTTGTAAGCCCGAATTTTTAAAGACTGCAATACGAAATTTCCTTCTCCCCCCTTTACATGGAACCATTTTCGTTAATACTTTCTCTTTATTTACCTACGAGGTAGATATAGTAAGTAGATTAAGTATTGCATTCCAGCCAAAATTTCGATAACGAATTTTCACCCGGAATAATGTTTTGAGTTTCCCTAAATGAAAAAAAAAAAAACAAGAAGATTCGCGCGCGCGCGTGTGTGTGGCTTTAACTTCTCTAATGTCGCAATCCATTTCCGAATACTTATCGGTGGTAGCAGGTTCTTGCCAAGTGGATCGCCTTAGAGTTTCCTTCTGCACCGTTTACTTTTGCTTCATTGCCTTGTTACTGCTATGGACTTTGGAGAGGATTCACAGGTGTACACCAACCCGGTAATCAGAATGTGAAGACCACGACATACCCTGGTCAGGATGGTCGAAACCGGGATTTCTGTGATTGCTCCGGATGCACTTCAGCCCTTGGATTTCTTCTGCTACCTGTATCGTTTTAAAGCCAACTCATTACGCCTGCAGCAATACACTCTCATAACAGATATGGTTTCAAATTCTTCTGGTTCTAAAAGCAATATATCTCCTCACAGTAGCATATAATGTGCTGGGCTGTTTCAGTTTCTTTCTTGTACAATCTGCAATCTAAGTTACACTGAAACACTCCCATGTGTTAAGCCGCTTTTTCAAAGGAGCATGTGCTGTGAGAAATGCAATAATTGTTATCAACTGAAGTCCTTTACAGACTCAGCTCTTTTCTTACATGGTTTTCTAATAAATAGCTTAACATCTTTGTTTCCTGGAGTTTTAAGCTGCTTCATGTCTTGCAAGTTCATCAGCTCTTGCGTTTCCGTCTATGCCACTATGACCCGGTACCCAGATGAGTTCAACTTCAGGGATTTTAACCTCAATGCCTCGCAAATGTGAGCCAGGAATGTTACCACTCAGCCATCGTAAGTGTAAAATGCAAATACATTTCTTCCCTGCATTGTGCTGTAACATATTCTGTATCACCCTATAATCATGAAACAGATTAAGGTTAGTTGGTATTCATTCCTTTCTCGTTACATGAATTTCCTTCTTTAATCATGATCTCAGTGGTTTGTCGGTGTATTGTCGTCTGATCTTATATCTGCATAACTTGAAGGCTAACGTGAGTTAAGTCTTTTAGGTTGTAAATATTATGTGCTCGCTCGGCCTTGGTCAGGAAAATATTTACACTCCATTGCAAACGTGCGTGTTGCATTCTCCACGTCAGGAGAGGCAAGCGTAACAACTCTAATATGCAACGGCGAGACTCGTATGTTTAGCTTTCTGTTAGCTTGCGTGTATACACCTCGTGTATCGCTGCATATCTCAAATTTGCTTGAAATAGATACAAAATTAAAAGTAGTTAATACAGAATATAACAAAAAATAAATCTGATGTGTTACACTCACATGACTTTCTCTACTCTTGTACAAACTATTTTTACAAACGCTTATCCTCCATATGTTTCATGTTAATCGAGATGTTAATCTTATTGCTAATTTTCTTGTAGGTGCAATGGAAATATGGTAGGCTTTAAGCGATAGTCAAATGTTTTAAGAGCTGGTTGCTATGTGGAGTATTCCATTCTCTTTGCATGTCTAGGACATAAACAAATGAATAATGAATTCCCATTTGAGAAAAATCTAATGTGTTACACTCACATGACTTTCTTTACTCTTGTACAAACTATTTTTACAAACACTTATTCTCCATATGCTTCATGTTAATCGAGATAAACATTTGCAGACTCTATCTTATTGCTAATTTTCTTGTAGATGTAAGGGGAATATATATTTACAAGGGCAATATAGAAATACAGTAGCCTTTAAGCACATACATATCTCTTAATAGCTGGTTGCTAGGTGCAGCACCATTCCCTTTCCCACAGATTAATACTCTTTGCATATCCAAGACAAAAAATGAATAACGAATTCCCATTTGAGAAAATAAGTATTGAAAAATTTAAGGGAATAACAAGTAATATCTCGAAAATGGTTCACTCAACAAAAAAAATGTATATGACATAAATTGTGTATTTTAACGCGATCTACATTTTTTGTGTAGTAAAAGTTTGTCTATCTGTTATGGTTTACCAGTTATACAAAAGTCGTTCACAATAAAGAATACTTTTGGAGACACTCCCAGGAAATTCAAGATATACATTTTATTTGTCATAAAAATATCTTAAACATATGATATTTTAATCTAAATCGTTAGAGCCATTTTTGAGAAAATTAAAATTTTCGAAAAATCTTCCATGTAAAGGGTACTCTGGGGTGGGGGGATTTTCTTAAAAACCTTCGTGTGGCATCCTTGGAAGATACTGAACCCAAATACCAAGTTTGGTGTTTATCCGACTGTTCGTTTCTGAGTTATGCTGTTCACAGACAGACACACACGGACATGTTTCCGAAAATGCTTTTTTTTGGATTCAGGGGGTCTCAAAACATGTATTTCCGGTGAAATCTCGGTATCGAATTTTTGGGTGGAATGCAATACTTCCCCTACTTACTATACGTAGTAGAGGAAGTAATTAATCGAGATACACATTTACAAAAATGGTTTTATTACATATTACCTTTAAGGCACAATCAGATTAAGACAGTATCATAAGCTTGAGTGATACTTAAATGTTTTAAGAGCAGATAGCCATGAGAAGCCTTGGAAATTCCATTCTTTTTGCATGACCACGAGAAAGCGGAAAAAAACAAAAATCGGATGTGCAACATTCACATGACTTTCTCTACCCTCTATAGTTTATTAGTAGGCATACAAATTAATCTTACGAGAGTTTATTTTCCTATCTACTCCATTTTAATCTAAATAAACCTTTACAGAAATAGCTACATTACACATTTCGTTATAGATAGAAAGAGAACAGCGATAGTCAAATGTTTAACAACTGGATGCTATATGCTGGCCTTAAAATTCCATACTGTTTCCATGACATCGCGAGAAACAACTGAAAATTGATGGGTCTTGAGAAGTATTGAACAACTTGAACCATTAATAAATACCTCGGAAACGGCTGATGCCACAGAAAACCCTATTTGAAATAAATTGTGTATTTTAAAGAGATCTACATTTACCAGTTATGCAAGTTCATTCCGAATGAAGAGGACTTCACAGGCTATTACTAGAAAACTCAAGATATACATTTTATTTGTTATGTAAATATCTTTAATATGTGGTATTGAATCAAAATCGTTAGCCATATGTTAGAAAATAAAACAAATCGAAAAATGTTCCATGTAAAAGGTAGTCTGGGGTGGGGGGATTTTCTTGAAAATCTTTGTTTCGCATCAGACATTTCGTTGTTTATTTTTCTGTTCACAGAAACACAGAGGAGGACCTTTTTCTAAAACTGCTTTTCTTTTTATTCATGGTGCCTCAAAACATGTATTCCGGTATAGAATTTTTTGGGTGGAATTCTTTACCGAGTGGAATGGCTCAGGCGGTTACGTCTGTGGCATGCATTCGTGTGGTCCCGAGATCGATCACCGGCAACAGCCCACTCTGACCCATGGGTTTTTCGTGGTTTCCCCGAGTCGCCAGGGGAAGCTGGGGTGTTTCATCTTCTACCACGACTCTCCTCGCTCTCATTTTCTGTACCCATCATTTTCCTCCTCATCTTTTTCAGGGTTTTAGTACCAGGCGACGGTGCTCACTGCGGTAGCGCTCAGTTAGGTCTCTCCTCAACGTGGAGTTCCGCTACGGTGGACCCTGGAGTTGGATGTGTCCTGTCTGGAAACGTTAGGGACCCCGTCCATACTTGAGCCCGTCGGCATCTGGATCTGGTGACCCTTCGGGTCTCTCCCCTCTTCCTTCCCTCTCAGGGGTCGCGTTGGAAGCATAAAGGGCTGACTGCCCTGCGTGCGATGCTCTGCCCCGCTTCCGGGATCCCTCCGGGATACGTACCTTCACCTTTAATACCCTCTCTACCTACTATGTACGTGGTAAAGGAAGTTAAAAGAGGCTATTTTCCTCTCGAGAAAAGTTAAGTAGGTATTTGAAAATTCAAAGCAATAACAAAAATATCTCAGAAATGGTTAATGCCACAAAAGTTTTTCTTTGATATAGATTGCGTGCTTTAACAATATATACATGTTTTGTGTAGTAACATTTTGTTATACAAAAGTCATTTAGAATGAAGGACTTCACAGTAAAGTACCGGCCAATCCATCGGCTAGAATTACGCTCAAGGAAAGGAGGAGGTCACGCTAGCAGAGGATGGGGCTAGATTTGTCAGTATCGACATAAACAGCTGTATTCCATTATGGGCCACTTTTTATGCACGTCAGTACATCTCTAAGTTTCAAGCCGCGATATTTTAAACTATTATCAATGTTTTTTAGTTTATACACCAAACTATTGAGCAGTGTGGATTTGTTTACAGACGAGGGAGGAATCATTAGCACACACCTTGTCACGCGCGCGACCCCATTAGAGAACAGATGACGGTCGAGAACACACCTTTCTCGCAGCAAATGGACCGTGAACGCTACCTTCATTCATAAGTTGCCTACTGCTGTGGTCACACCTTACTTGCGGGGATAACTGCACTCCTACTTATTAGAGGTCTGCATGGGCGCGGGCCAAGCCCTCGGGCTTGCAAATAAGAGGGAGAAAATTGATTTACGGCATTCAGCATATGTATTTATTTGTCGCGAAAATATCTTTAACATGTGGTATTTCAATGGAAACCACTAGCACCATTTTTGAGAAAATAAAAATAACAAAAACCTTTAACTGTAAAGGGAAAATAAACAGTATCCGAGTGGCTCTCCAACTGAGGGTATTTCCCATGAGGCCAATACTAAAAGTCTACAAAGATCCCCCCCCCGCTTGCGCGAGGATGGAAGTGGATATGCCACTTACGCGCATCATCCCGAAAGGGCGACTACCGATACCTCGGTGGGGCCGACAGCAATCTAGCATAGGTACCGTCTACCGGCAATCCAGGGCGGTACCGGAGGACATTGAGGTAGCTGGAAAACCCGCACAGACGTACCCAATCTCCCACGGGTCTCGGGAACCACTGCCCCGCCGAGTCCAACCCAATCTGAACAACTCTTCCGGGAGGGGCTCGAATGTTCGGCCCAGCGTACTTCTAGTAACGTCAGAAGTACCACGAGTGCTCAGGGTACGGAGCACCCGCACCACGGCAGCTGAAGGGGAAATAAACATGAGAAAAATTAATGCAGCACGTTTTTTTGGCCCTAGATGTTGAGATGTCCGAAATAGCGCAATTATCGCAGCATGGACACTTAGGCCAAATGATGATAATGTTACAGTACACGGCAGCTGTAAACTCCGCCTCCCTCCGTGCACCCACACCCAGGACATACTGAATAGACTACAGTAATAGGGGAGACATGCGGTCAATAAAGCAGTGTACCCCCAGGAGGATTCCAGGACCTCAACCGTCACTATTTCTGTAAAGGGGCTCTTCAATTGGTCCCAAGGACCAGAGTGTATCCCTGATTCACATTAGGGGAAAACTCCCCATGTACCGGAAACTGAACAGGTTTCCTTTGCACTGCAGACAGCAGCGCTTCGTACACTGATTTGATGAGATAATGTTAATAATAATAACAACATAGAATACCTAAATCGGCTATCGTCAAATACTGAGTAGACCGATTAGGAGCTTACCTGCTCAGTACATAAGCGTGATGGGAGCAACTGAAAGAGGAGCAAAGGGGAAAATGTTCACGTCATTCATACCCTCCCTCAATGCATTGGTGGTCCTGTAGGGCAGTTTTCATTTACCATGGAGAACGGTATGTCAAGAACACCAGCTAGGTTCAGAAAATATATTTTATTACACCACAAGATAATGCTATGAAGTATTTAATAAGATGTTAAACCATATAAACACTTTAATCAACAGCGGCATTATTCGTCTTGCCATGCGAATCCGTATGAAAAATACCAAGGGGAAGAAAGATAGCTTTACTGGAACTAAAACGTACAGCGTTTGTGGATATAAGTAAAGTACATTTTATCTCACTGCAATTTATCACTATTGCTGAATTTATTTGTGCTGGTCACACAAATGGTTTATTTTGCCTTTGAACATGCGAATTATCATGTTTTCATTAAATAATTCAATATTATTTTGCTTGTATAATCTTTCCTATGCTGAGATGCACAATGCAATGTCTCGCCACATTGAACACTACTAATTGTGTTATTTAATATAGCAATACCCTTAAAACAATATGAATACACAACTTCAAATCAATTTGTATCACAAAGTTACTCCCATGCAGTTTACAGTTTACAAACCGGCTGCTGCTCAGATATCCTTACAGCAGAGTGGAGCAGGTAAAATCGGCTCCCTGGAGCTACACATCGATGATGCCTGGTGTGAACTATTCTCGGCCATACCGCACCGGACCGAACGTAAGAATTTCGGCCCATGCACACCTCTACTACTTATATATTTGAATGCAAATATAATCTGCGAAATTCTGGGTAAAGATGCGAAAAAATATGCAAATTATTATAATTTAAATAACTAAGCGGAAGACATAACGAAATTTTGTTGTTAAAAATTTTAAACAGGCCTTAAAATCAGTTTCCACACATTTCTACTTTCTCTAGAAGAATTGACTTACCATACAAACTTTCAATATGCAGATTTCACCAGAAATACACGTTTAGAGATTCCTAAGCATTTTAGAAAAAGGTGTGTGTACAGCATTAACTCAAACGAAATATCGGATAAATACCAAATTTGATATTTAAAATTCATTATTTTCCAAGGATGTAACAAAGATTTTCAAGATAATCTCCCCGCTCCAAACTATCCTTTACAGTCAATATTTTTTTTGTTATTTTTTATTTTCTCAAAAATGGTTCTAACAATTTTGATTAAGGTAACGTGTTTAAGATATATGCACGACAAAATAAAATGTATATCTTAAATTTTCTGGGAACAGCGTGCAAATTATCTTCATTCTGAAAGAGTTTTCTACAATTGGTAAACCGTAAGAGATGGACCAATCTTACTGCACAAAAATATATATCTCGTTAAAGCACGCAATTTATGTCGAATACTTTTTTTACTTTCTCTACTACGTATAGTAAGTAGGGGAAGAATTGTATTCCACCCAAAAATTCGATACCGAGATTTCACCGGAAATATATGTTTTGAGACCCCCTGAATCCAGAAAAAGCATTTTTGGAAACATGTCCGTGTGTGTGTGTGTGTGTGTGTGTGTATGTGAACAGCATAACTTAGAAACGAACAGTCGGATAAACAACAAACTTGGTATTTAGCTTCGTATCTTTCAGAGATGCGACACGACCCACCCCAGATTACCCTTTACATGGAACATTTTTCGAAAATGTTAATTTGCTCATAAATGGCTCTAACGATTTTGATCACAGTATCATATATTTAAGATACTTTCATGAAAAATAAAATGTATATCTTGAATTTTCTGGGAATGTGTCCAAAAGTATTCTTCATTGTGAACCACTTTTGCATAACTGGTAACCCATAAGAGATAGACAAAATTTTAGTACACAAAAAATGTAGATCGCGTTAAAATACACAATTTATGTCATATACATTTTTATTGTTGAGTGAACCATTTTCGAGATATTGCTTGTTATTCCCATTAAATTTTCCAATACTTATGCTTTTTCTCAAATTCGTTATTCATTTTTTTTTGTCCTGGTAATGCAAAGAGAATGGAATACTCCACATAGCAACCACCTCTTAAAATATTTTTTTTCTAAAAATGTTCTTTTTATTAAGGGGGGGCCAAAACATGTATTTCTGGTGAAATATCGATAGAATTTTTGGATGAATGCAATAGGTTCTGTACCTACTATGTACGTGGTAGAGAAAGTTATCTGAATGTAACACATCAGATTATTAAATTTCCTAACCTATATTCACTTTTGCTTACAGCACACAGATGAATGAAGTGATTATGTACAAGCATGTTTAAAAAAAGTCTAAGTACCTTTCTAGTACAAAGACCTGCCATTAAAGACTTGAGAAATGGATGACCTTTTCTTAAGAGTCGACTCCCATTCACTTGAAGCAGACCCGGCTCTCGTTGGAAACCAGGTCACTCACTATAAGCGTGGTCAATGAGATGTCGAAACCTTTCGTAATTAGCGATCTCAACCTAACATCGCTAATTGGCATTTCCAACCTTTGCTCCCAGAAACGATGACCGGGCACGTATCTAGGTAATATTTTTGGGGCTTAAACCGAGGCAGATGTCATCACAATATCCCATTTTTCATATCTCCATTTATTGTCCAATTCCGAAGAATATGGAACAGTTATAAACAACGAACAAGGTACAAACTGCATCCACTTGACTTTCTGTCCAAACTGTTCCACAAACCATTCTTCTATTTCTTGTTAATCTGTACTAATGCCACGAGTGGAATCTATCTAGAGGATTTGCAGATTATGAGTGGCATTTGCTAACACTATTTTACAAATAAAATGAAGTGATTTTAACAAAAAATATTATAATAATAATAATAATAATAAAATATTTATATTTATTTGCAATATAAGTGGCGTTGTTATCGAAAACAAGTCGGAATCGTATAGTCGCGTTTTGTTTGTTTGTCTAATCAATATAACTTTACTATTAAGGCAGTATTTTTAACACAAATGATTTCAGTCTAATTATATAATATATAAATTCAATAACAGCTCGCCATAAAGCAATATGTGTATAAAACATATACAAAAAGTGTATATTAAAGTCATTGTATATGTTTATATTATTGTATCCATATGTAATAATGTTACGTGAATATATTACGTAATTTAATAATGTAGGAGCTGTGAGAATAATAGGTTAAAAGTTGCTAACAATGAGGTAACCTTGAGGCAATAATGAGTTTGAAAGTTTAAATGCTACTAGTCATTATTGGAGCAACAATAATGTAAATTTTGAGACAGTTTAAAAATAGCCAATCAACAACCAAAAAAGCCTTAGTTAAATGAAGGTATTCTATTGGATTAGGAATAGTCAATCAGAAATACAGAAATTTACAAGTTTAGGTGATTGATTGCAGACAGCGTTACTAACCAGATGCAAAAAGTGTCCTCCAGAGATTTAATACGTATTCGAGTGAGACGAAAAATAGTTTACGTGTTAAAAAGTGCAAGTAATTAATAAAAGAATCTCACAGCTTTCTATCAGTGAAGTGTTATATAAATCGTATCAAGTATTAATAAAAGGAGTGAAGTAAAATTATAATCTGTGTAAGCCTACATTTTTGTCGCATCACAACCCTGCTAAGAGAAACGTGTCTCTAACAAAAATACTGACGCGGCCGAGGAAAACATAAATATTGAATACTTAAAGAAATAGTCAAATTACAAAGTTAATGTTTTTTAAATTTTTGGGGCGAAGGCTCCCAAAGCGTGGTGCAAATAACGTAATAACAATACTACTTCAAATTGGCTTCCATACATGGTGCTAATAAATAACGTAAAGAAAATACCTTTCTCACTATATACACTACCGTTTGTGAAAATCGAACACCAATTGGTTACAGACTTAAGCTGTAAAATGAATGTATATAAGAATTGAAAAATTTGATTCAATAAATAGAAAATTTTGATATATGGTCCGGTACGGTAACCTATATGCCGGGGTTGAATATTCAGATTTTATTTTTTACTTTTTTTTACTTTCTCTACTACGTATAGTAAGTAGGGAAAGTATTGTATTCCACCCAAAAATTCGATACCGTGATTTCACCGGAAATATATGTTTTGAGACCCCCTGAATCCAAAAAAAGCATTTTTGGAAACATGTCCGTGTGTGTGTGTGTCTGTGTGTCTGTCTGTGAACAGCATAACTCAGAAACGAACAGTCGGATAAACACCAAACTTGGCATTTAGGTTCAGTATCTTCCAGAGATGCGACACCTAGGTTTTCAAGAAAATGCCCCACCCCAGATTACCCTTTACATGGAACATTTTTCGAAAATTTTAATTTTCTCAAAAATGGCTTTAACGATTTTGATTAAAATATCATATGTTTAAGATATTTTCATGACAAATAAAATGTATATCTTGAATTTTCTGGGAATGTTTCCAAAAGTATTCTTCTTTGTGAACGACTTTTGCATAACTCGTAAACCATAAGAGATAGACAAAATTTTGGTACACAAAAAATGTAGATCGCGTTAAAATACACAATTTATGTCATATACATTTTTTTGTTGAGTGAACCATTTTCGAGATATTACTTGTTATTCCCTTAAATTTTTCAATACTTATTTTCTCAAATGGGAATTCGTTATTCATTTTTTTGTCTTGGATATGCAAAGAGCATTAATCTGTGGGAAAGAGAACGGTGCTGCACCTAGCAACCAGCTATTAAGAGATATGTATATGCTTAAAGGCTACTGTATTTCTATATTGCCCTTGTAAATGTATATTCCCCTTACATCTACAAGAAAATTAGCAATAAGAGAGAGTCTACAAATGTTTATCTCGATTAACATGAAGCATATGGAGGATAAGCGTTTGTAAAAATAGTTTGTACAAGAGTAGAGAGAGTCATGTGAGTGTAACACATCAGATTTTATTTCGTTGCGGTTTACCAGTTATACAAAAGTAATTCAGAATGAAGAGAACTTCACACGTATTCCCAGAAACTTCAATACACATTTTGTAATTTAAATATCTCAAACGTATGATATTTGAATCAAAATCGTTACTAGCTATGTTTAAGAAAATCCGAAATTTCGAAAAATCTTCCATGTTAAATCTAGTGTAAGGTGGGGAGGGATTTTCTTCAAAATCTTCGTGTCACATCCTTGGAATATGTCGAACTGAAATATCAAGTTTAGAAAATTTTGGTTTTGAATTAGCCGCTCACACACACACACATTTCTATTTTGTGTTGTATGTGTGTTCAGGGAACCTCAAAACGGGATTTTTATGTAACAGATCTGGTCACCATGATACTGCTGCATGTTTGAAGTGTCTTACAGAATCTTGACTTGTCTTTTTTCCCGATTTCTGTAAAAGCGTGTTACGAAAGCCGCATTGTCAGACACGCTGGGGCCTGCAGCATGTGCCTGTCTTGCAACAAAACGTCACACCCTGCCCTTTAAGAAACTGGACCTTCTTATCTCGCACAAAAACGACATGCATAAAGATGAAGACACAAAGACAAACAACTGCCATTAGAACAAGCAAGATCTTTGTTATTTAACATGCCTAGTTCATCAAGTCAAGTGCATGTTAGGACTTAACAAGGAAGTAATGATAAAAACATGTTTAACATTTATTTTATAGTTTCTGGCAACACGCCATTTGCAGTCCTCTGAACATTAAAGCCTGTTGAAGGCTGTCCAGGCTATTTCTCTGTACAAACAAAAGAAATGCAAAATTAACTGCCAGAATGTAAAAGAAAACAAACTAAATATAGCGAGCGGATTTGGTGTCCGAGCATCAATCGAAAAACGTTGCACAATCACATCTACTCTTGTACAAACTTATTCTCCACCTTCATGTTAATCTAGATGTTAATCTTATTGCTAATTTTCTTGTAGGGCAATATGGTAGACTTTAAGCGATAGTCAAATCTTTTAAGAGCTGGTTGCTATGTGGCGCATTCCATTCTCTTTACATGTCTAGGATAATAACGTATGCCCAGTTAAGAAAAATTATCAGTATTTGAAAATTCAAACAAAGAACAAGGAATATCTCAGAAATGGTTCACTGGACAAAAAAATGTATATGCCATTGAGGCAATATTTTATATCATAACATGCAGTGAATGCCAGAGTGATTGCAGTGTAAATTAATATTATTGTATGTACAGGATTTTAGATGTTTGTTAGCCATAAGTATTTTTAGGAAATAAGTTTACACGGCCTCACTGAAACTGACAATAGAAGTGGGTAACAATAAACCCAGGGGGTGAGTTGTTTATCACTCAGAAGAGATAAACAAAATGACGTCAGGGTAGCCTTTTTTAGAAATGGAAGGAATATCTTCCCTAGAGTATATATGTTAGTAGTAGTGATTGGCTGACAAAACAGACGCTAAAGTGGGTGCGATTTGGTAAACCAATAGCAGCTCTATTATAATATTCAGGCAATTCGAGGTGAAGGAGTATATATTCTCGAGCCATAAGCAAGTGTCGCACAGTTCGGAAGAATCTCTCACGAGGTGCACGTCGCAGAGTTAGTTACAAAAATGTAAAGTACGCGAAGTAATTGGTGCGCGGCAACTAAAACGACTGTAGTTACATACGGAAATATCACAGTTTCAGTCAGGCGTGTATAAAGATTAAACATCTCAATTATTAATTAAGTGTGACGGCAATAAAAGTCTAGATTCAAATTTTGTTATCAGTGTTATCTTTTAGTAACAAATCCTTTCCGTTTACACGACCTGCTTAGACACACTTGCTCGACTGAGTTATAATAGCTAGCCGGAGGACAAAGAACCCAAATTTAAAATAATTAAACAACAGGCGCCAAGAAAATAAGATAACACGAGCCATGAGAACTACGACAACATAAATTATGTGTTTTAACGGGATCTTCATTTTTTGTGTGGTAAAATTTTGTCTATCTATTACGGTTTACCAGTTATGCAAAAGAATGAAGAGGACTTTTAGGGACGTTCCCAGAAAATACAAGATATACATTTTAGTTGTTATAAAAAATCTTAAATATATATTTTAATCAAAATCGTTAACCATTTTTGAGAAAATCAAAATTTTCGGAAAATGTTCCATGTAAAGTGTAGTCTGGGGTTGCGGGACTTTCTTGAAAATCTACGGTCGCATCTATGAAAAAGTTATGTATTTATCCGACTTTTCATTCTTGAGTTATGCTGTTCACAGACACATACACGGAACTTTTTCTAAAAATACTTTTTTTTTCTTCAGGAGGCCTCAAAAAATGTATTTCCGGTGAAATCTCGGTATCGAATTTTTCGGTGGAATGCAATACTTCCCCTACTTAACTATACGTAGTAGAGAAAGTAAATATCCTATGTGTTACTATCCATATGAAAGTTTATTTTCCTATGTACTTCATTTTAATTGAGATAAACCTTCGCATAAACAGCAACATTACACATTTCGTTATACTTACAAAGGGGATAGCAACAGTCAAATGTTTAATACCAGCACTTCGACCTACGCAGAGGACGGTCCCGGGAGATAGGAGACAGAGGGCGGCCGGATCAGGAGGCACGACAGGCAGAGGGCAGGGTTAGTAACATTTACAAATTTGAACTCCCCGGGTGTTGGTTGGTGCAGCCGGCCCTCTCCCCTATGGTCTTGGGGGACCCGGGGACCGCTCGCAGTCCGGGGACGAAGGTTTCTACAGAGCATCCTTTTCCCCTGCCATGCACACACCGAGACTTGCAACCCTAAAATAAACCAAGTAGATGAAGTGAAATGAGAATGGAGGTGAAATGGACGGACAGGAACTCCGGGGGATGTAATGATCCTTCACAGCATTCACCTGGTGACCCAAGGAAACCCCGAAAAAGAAATCTGATGTGTTACACTCACATGACTTTCTCTACTCCTGACAAACTATTTCTACAAACGCTTATTCTCCATCTACTTCATGTTAATCGAGATAAACATTTGCAGACTTTATCTTATTGCTAATTTTCTTGCAGATGTAAGGGGAATACATATTTACAAGGGCAATATAGAAATACAGTAGCCTTTAAGCATAGACATTAATCTTAATAGCTGGTTGCTAGGTGCAGCATCATTCTCTTTGCCACAGATTAATACTCTTTGCATATCCAAGGCAAAAAAAAAATGAATAAAGAATTCCCATTTGAGAAAATAAGTATTGAAAAATTTAAGGGAATAACAAGCAATATCTCGAAAATGGTTCACTCAACAACACAAATTTATATGAAATAAATTGTGTATTTTAACGCGATCAACATTTGTTGTGTAGTAAAAGTTTGTCTATCTCTTATGGTTTACCAGTTATGCAAAAGTCGTTCACAATGAAGAATACTTTTGGAGACATTCCCAGAAAATTCGAGATATACATTTCATTTGTCATAAAAATATCTTAAACATATGATATTTTAATCAAAATCGTTAGAGCCATTTTTGAGAAAATTAAAATTTTCGAAAATCTTCCATGTAAAGGGTAATCTGGGGTGGGGGATTTTCTTGAAAACCTTCGTGTCGCATCCTTGAAAGATACTGAACCTAAATACCAAGTTTGGTGTTTATCCAACTGTTCGTTTCTGAGTTATGCTGTTCACAAACACACAGACACACACACGGACATGTTTCCAAAAAGGCTTTTTTTGGATTCAGGGGGTCTCAAAACATGTATTTCCGGTGAAATCTCGGTATCGAATTTTTGGGTGGAATACAATACTTCCCCTACTTACTGTACGTAGTAGAGAAAGTAATAAAGAAGTTATTGTAACAGTTCAATTTATGAAACTAAATATGTTTGTTCAGATTCAGCTATAACTAAATGAATCGTTATAGCAGAGGGTTTAAGAGGCCATGCACAGGCGCTGCAGTTCAGTTCCGGTTTTCGCATAAGCGGAAGTGTACTTTTGCAACGTGTTGAGAAAATGAGTGTCATGGCTGAGAACCCTCTGCCACTGTACAAAACATAAACACGGGAAATGGAAAGAAGACAATTGTGTTACATGCTTTTAACAAATTCTGTGAAAAGTACCCACCTTTAATAGACAACGAATATGGTTATTATTTAGTAATATAACTTGTTGACTCAATAAAGGTTAAAGCAAAAGTGGTATACTGATATTAGTCATCAAATGAATGATTTCTAAAGCCTGAAGTTAAGAACAGTTTAAGCAGTACCTTTAATCACAGATGCTGAACTGTTCAGGTACAACTTTTATTTGTCTACTCTTAGTATTGTGTGTTAGAAGTTTAGGATGTAAGGCAAAATATAGGAATAAGACATACAATGTTTAAAGGCTAATGCTGTGCAATATACTGTATTCGCATTCTGTCTGAAGCAATTTCCTCCACGTGGTGCTGCCATGTGCTCGGCGGAGTGATACAATTAAGTTTTGTTTACTTCTCCTTTCAGCTTATAGTGCGAAAGGTATAGTTGGTTGCAGTGATGAGGAGTATACCCCTCCGGTAAATACCTCATACTACACCCATGCTTACCCTGAGAGAAAGATCTTATAGCAAATCACTGTAGCAGCAGGCAGCAGAATCAACAGCTTAACGTATACCAATTTTAAGTACAAGATTATACTAAATTCCTACTGAATGAATACTTCACAGGCTATTCTCAAAAAATTCAAGATATAAATTTTATTTTCATGCAAATGTCTTTTATATATGATACTTTAACCAAAATCGTAAGAGCCATTTTTGATAGAATTTCCAAAAAAATCCCCCAATCTACCCTTTCCAAGGAAAAAGTTTCGTTATTTTTTTTATTTTCTAAAAATGTATTTAACGATTTTTATTAAAATACCACACGCCTAAGATATTTGCATAACTAAAAAAATGTAGATAGGTAGAACTTGAATTTACTCTGAATAGCCTGTAAAGTCCTCTTCATTCGGAATGAATTTTGTATATCGTATAACTGGTAAAACATAAAAACACAGAAAACCATACTACAAGACATTTATAATGTAAGCCTACCCTCGTTCTTACTTTCTCTACCGTACCTATTAGGTAGAGAAGGTATTGCACTCCATCCAAAAATTCGATACCGAGATTTACCGCAAATACAGGTTTTGAAACCCCCTGAATGAAAACAAAGCATTTTTAAAAAATTGTATGTGTTATGTGTGTATGTCTGTGAACATCATAATTCAAAACGATAAGTTGAATAAGCACCAAACTTGGTATTTACGTTCAGTACCTTCCAAGGATCAAGAAAATCCTTCACAATAAACTACCCTTACATCGAACATTTTTTCGAAATTTTATTTTCTAAATTGGTTCTCACATTTTTATTAAACACCAAATATTAAACATATTTACATGACAAATAAAATATATATGTTGACTTTTGTGGGAACAGCCTTTGAAATCCTCTTCCGACCGAGCGGGATGGCTCAGGCGGCAAAGTCTGTTGACCGCATTCGGGAGGTCCGGGGTTCAAATCCCGTGGGCCGACAAATCCTGTCTGAGTTTATTTAGTGGTTTTCCTCAGTCGCCAAGGTAAATACCGAATTGGATATTTAATACCACGACCAAAAGTTCCATCTTAAGTCTAAAACAATAGTAAAATGAAAAATAAGTGGCAATAGCGAATGCTACAGACAATGTAAGCAGTTGGACTGGACGGCACCCTAACGCCATCTGCACGGCACGAAGCAGAAGATCGGCTGCCATGCGCTGGGGGTCTCTGTGGGCACGTGACAAAACAAGATGGCATTTCCAGCTATGAGACCTAGAAGACTAACTGTCCGCCTTTCTGTGTGAGGGTGGCGGTTAGACTGGACGGCACCCTAATGTCATCTGCACGGCATGAAGCAGAAGATTCGGTAGCTATGCGCTAGGGTCTCTGTGACACGTGACGGAGCGGGTGGTTACAGGGATGAGACCTAGAAGGCTAACTGTCCATCACATATCGTTCTAAGAGCTATCCACCAACAGATCCGTCGCGATATGACCAGGGAGTTAAAGCGACGTAAAATAAAATAGAGTATAAAAAGTCTCCTTCGTTTGAAAGGAATTTTGAATCATATTGTATACCTAGTAAACGTTAAACGATAGACGAAAACGTACTGCACAAGAAATGTAGATCTCTTCAAAACCAACAATTTATTTCAAATAACTTTTTTGTGGCATCAGGCATTTTAGAGCTATGGTTCGAATTTTTCAATACTTAGCCATTCTTTTAAACTCCTGTCAGTGTTCAGTTGTTTCTCACGATTCCATTGAAACAGTGTGGAATTTTAATGCAAATGTTTATCTCCATTAATATGAAATAGAAAATCAAGCTTTTGTAAGATAATTTGTATAAGAAAATGTAAAAATAAACAAATATGTTGAAAGAATGTTAGGGGACGCCGGGGCACCAGAGAAAACCTTTACAAATCCCATTTGTATTAAGTAAGACATGCTACAGTTGGGCAAGCATGCGGAAGGTCTGCAGGCTGGGAAATGCACTCTCCATGTACACCTGTCTGACGTCACTTCCGTGGGAAAGATGAGCGATGCGCGGACAGAGGTTTCCGCACTACGCACACCACCTAGTTAACATCTCTCAGCTAGAGCGGTACACGCCTAACCATATGGTATAGGTACAAGGGTGGTCCATCATGTCAGATCTGCAAATAGGGCACCTCAAAACCACTCCAAAATTTAACACAATGCATTACAATGGCAATACGAAAAATTTTAGAATGCCATGTTTGTAATAAGAAATGAACTTTGTTTATATTTGACACCTAAAGGGTGAGCCAAAAGACTCCGAATCGCCTGCGCGGTGTTTTCCCTGTCCGCGTCCTCGGCGCTCGTTGATGTCTGCTACTATCATAGAAAGGCGCGGATGAAACCACACAACATTTTTAAAACTACTTTTAAAGGCTTTACTTACCAAGTTTATGAAAGCAGATGCTGAAACTGTCCACCGTCGTTGTCCATACATTTTTGGCACCTCTTTAGGAAACTATTCATCCTGGAATTTGGGGGGGGGGGAATTTTCCAAACGATGACCGATATCGTCTAATGTTTCTTCAGTAAGAACCGAACGCCGTCTTTTAGATTTCTTAGCCTGAACACTTCCTGTGGCCTGAAATTTACTGTAAAGTTCATGGATTGTTGTACGGCCTGGAACTTTTACACCTGGAAATCTTTCTGCAAATCGTACTTTTACTTGGCGAGCTGACCGAGTTAACACATACGAATCATAAATAAATACACGCTGTGCGGTAGAAAACATATACTGAGTCATAATATACTTTGTGACTAAGTACAGGACAAAATAACAAATTACTCGTAATAACTGAACTACATCACATAACCGTCAACTCAAAACTGCACTTCACACTGCCCAGCAAAACCACAACAGCGTGACTTTGTTTATAGCAGCAGTGCGTTATCATGTTTTTATCATATTTCCACACGCCCAGTGGAAAAACACCGCCCAGGCGGTAATATTGTTCATAAAATACCCCTGCGGTGTAACTTAAAATATAAAGTGTACAAGACAAACCCACACGCCCTGGAAGAATTAAAACAAAATATCCGCCAGGAAATTTCTCAACGTGAACTACGGCGAGTGATGGATAGTTTCCTAAAGAGGTGCAAAAAATGTATGGACAACGGCGGTAGCCAGTTTCAGCATCTCCTTTCGTAAAGTTGGTAAGTAAAGCCTTTAAAAGTAGTTTTAAAAATGTATGGTTTCATCCGCGCCTTCCTATGATAGCAGCAGACATCAACGAACGGCGAGGACAGCAACAGGAAAAACACCGCGTAGCCGGCTCGGAGTCTTTTGGCTCACTCTGTGCTTTGTAAGATTTTGAGAGTTGATTGCCGTGTAGTTTGTTTGATTAACTTTAATAGTTTATTAATTATCACCATTTAATGATTTTGTGTCTACCCAAAAATGAATTTGATAAGAACATTTCCGAGATATGATTTTTACTTTCTCTACTACGTATAATAAGTAGGGGAAGTATTGTATTCCACTCAAAAATTCGATACCGAGATTTCACCGGAAATACATGTTTTGAGACCCCCTGAATCCAATAAAAGCATTTTGGGAAACATATCCGTGTGTGTGTGTGTGTGTGTGTGTGTGTGTGTGTGTGTGTGTGTGTGTGTGTGTGAACAGCATAACTCAGAAACGAACAGTCGGATAAACACCAAACTTGGTGTAAGAACGTAGGTTTTCACGGTCACAATTATAACTAATATGATTTTCCGGGCTGTTATGCCGTGGTCTGCTGAAGAAAGATTTCCCAGACGTTTCGTCCACAACTGCGGTGGACATCTTCAGTGGCGCGGACGAAGTCTTCTCGGTGAAAGTATCGCAGCGTCTGATGCGTTGGCCATTAGTGTCGCTCTTGGTATTTAGGTTCAGTATCTTCCAGAGATGCGACACGAAGGTTTTCAAGAAAATCCCCCCCAGATTACCTTTTACATGGAACATTTTTCGAAAATTTTAATTTTCTCAAAAATGGCTCTAACGATTTGATTAAAATATCATATGTTTAAGATATTTTCATGACAAATGAAATGTTTATCTCGAATTTTCTGGGAATGTCTCCAAAAGTATTCATTGTGAACGAAGTTTGCATAACTGGTAAACCACAAGAGATAGACAAAATTTTACTACACAAAAAATGTAGATCGCGTTAAAATACACAATTTATGTCATGTACATTTTTGTTATTCAGTGAACCATTTTCGAGATATTGCTTGTTATTCCGTTAAATTTTCCAATACTTATACTTTTTCTCAAATGAGAATTCGCTATTCATTTGTTTTTGTCCTTGTAATGCAAAGAGAATGGAATGCTCCACATAGCAACCAGCTCTTAAAATATTTGACTATCGCTTAAAGCCTTGCATCTACAAGAAAATTAGCAATAAGATTAACATCTCGATATCTCGATTAACATGAAGCATATGGAGAATAAGCGTTTGTAAAAATAGTTTGTACAAGAGTAGAGAAAGTCATGTGAGTGTAACACATCAGATTTCTTTTCATACAGATCCTATAAACTTTTCCTGGGAGAGCTTATTTACAGACAAGGGCAGCCGAGGAGTTGAGGCACGGGCTCGTAAGCCGCACGCCCGCGGCTCAGATCTCCCCAGGACCGCCCTCCCTGACTGTTGCTTTTCGTTTTTCCTGACTACTCATAACTGGCAAGTGGTACCTTCAACTTAGACCTTAAAAGTTTCCTTCCCAAGTATCATTTCTTCTCATACATTAACGGTGCCTGGGATGCCGTGCGGAGAGAGAAATACATTATTTCTCTATCGAAATAAATTGAAAATTAATCCAAATAAACTTTTGCATAAATAGTTTCACTACACATTTCGTTGAGGGTAAAAGGGGGAGTCAAGAAACCGAATCGACAGTCGGATGTTTCAGGCAGTTAACGTCTGTGTCCAGCATTCGGGAGGTCGCGGGTTCGATCCTCGGCGACCGCTCACTCTGACCCATTGGTTCTTACGGTCGTCGGTCGAATGCTGGAATGCTTTCTTTCATTTCATTCATCCTTCACCCCGTTTGGTCTCTTTCAGGGTTGGAAGTGCGGTGCAGCATGACAGGGGAAAAGGCTGCTCTTCTTGTACTTTCTACGGCTTTCGGCCGGATGCCGGGGTATAAGGACCGGGGAGATTATCTTGAACATCTTCGGGTTGCATTTTTGGAACATATTTAACTTAAATACCAAGTTTGGTATTTATCCGACTTTTTCTTATTGAGTTATGCTGTTCACACACACACGGACCATGATCTAAAACATCCAATGTGTTCCAATCACATGAATTTCTCTACTCTTGTTCAAACTATTTTTACAAACCCTTATAACTTATTGCTAATTTTCTTGTAGGTGCAAGGAGAATATGGTAAACGTTAAGCGATAGTCAAATGTTTTAAGAGCTGGTTACTATGTGGAGCATTCCATTCTCTTTGCATTACCAGGACAAAAAAACGAATAATGAATTCCCGTTTGAGAAATAGTATATTAGAAAATTAAAACAAAAAACAAGGAATATTTCGGAAAAGGCTCACTCCACAAAACAAAAGAAAATTTATACAACATAAAAATTGTGTGCTTTAACGAGATCTACATTTTTTGTGTAGTAAAATTTTGTCTCTCTCTTACGGTTTACCAGTTATACGAAAGTCATTCAGAATGAAGAAGACTTTTGGGGGCATACCCAGAAAATTCAAGATATATATTTCATCAGCCATGAAAACATCTTACACACATGATATTTTAAACAAAATCGTAAGAGGCGTGTTTGAAAAAACAAAATTTTCTAAATATGTTCCATGTAAAGGGTATTCTGGGCTGGGAGGATTTTCTTGAAAACATTCGTGTCCCATCCATAGACGATACTGAACTTAAATGCTAAGTTTGCTGTCTATCCGACTTTTCGTTTTTGAGTTATGCTGCCCACAGACTGAAAGAGACACACACACATGGACATGTTTCCAAAAATGATTTATTTGAATTAGGACACCTCAAAACATGTATTTCCAGGGAAATCTCGGTGGAATGCAACTAGATAAGTCAGTGCAATATTTGTGCTATTATGGTAGATGATGATATCCTAGTAATGTTGTGTTAGATATATTTTACTCGTGTACGAGGCATAATATTTCGATACAACCTAGCGAAGTAACACTATACCGAAGCGAAAGCTGGATACCCAACACAAGTCTATCATCATTGCTCAGTGCTAGAAAGATGTATGCAACAAACTGTCAGGGAATCTCAAAATAATCTGTAAACCAGAGAATCCTGAATTGTTTTCTCTCAAGTGACTTTGAGAGGACGAACCAGCAAAGCCTAAACGCCCTCCAAATTTTGTTAAACTTACAACTCGCGCTTGTCATCAACCAATAGGGAAGTTCAAAGAAAATTCGAACTAAGTATATATAAGCTAAGCTAAGAACGCTAAAGCCAGCCGTTAGTCAACTCAGACGTGTGACAAACCTGCGTCACTTTCGCAGTAAAGTTCCGCGCCAACAGAACAGTGGATTGACACAGAAAATGTTACCGTGTGCGCTAAGATGATATAAAGTCGAGTGAAAGTGTTATAAAAGTAAATTCCAGTGTTACATAACACTCATAATTAAATTATTTTTTTATTCTATTTTATTTTACGTCGCTCAAACTCTCTGGTCATATCACGACGGATCTGTTGGTGGATAACTCTTAGAACGATATGTGATGGACAGTTAGCCTTCTAGATCTCATCCTGTAACCACCCGTTCCGTCACGTGTCACAGAGACCCTAGCGCATAACTATCCAATCTTCTGTTTCGTGCCTGCAGACGACATTAGGGTGCCGTCCAGTCTAACCGCCGCCCCCATATAAAGCCGGACAGCTAGCCTTCTAGGTCTCATCCCTGTAACCACCTGCTTCATGCCGTGCAGATGGCATTAAGGTGCCGTCCAGTCCAACCGCCGCCCCCATATAAAACCGGACAGCTAGCCTTCTAGATCTCATCCCTGTAACCACCTGCTTCATGCCGTGCAGATGGCATTAGGGTGCCGTCCAGTCCAACCGCCGCCCCCATATAAAGCCGGACAGTTAGCCTTCTAGGTCTCATCCCTGTAACCACTGCTTCATGCCGTGCAGAAGACTTTAGGGTGCCGTCCAGTCTAACCGCCACCCTCACACAGAAAGGCGGACAGTTAGCCTTCTAGGTCTCATCCCTGTAACCACTGCTTCATGCCGTGCAGAAGGCATTAGGGTGCTGTCCAGTCTAACCGCCGCCCTGACACAGAAAGGCGGACAGTTAACCTTCTAGGTCTCATCCCTGTAACCACTGCTTCATGCCTTGCAGATGGCATTAGGGTGCGGTCCAGTCCAACCGCCGCCCTCACATAGAAAGGCGGACATTTAGCCTTCTAGGTCTCATCCCTGTAACCACTTGCTTCATGCCGTGCAAATGACATTAGGGCGCCGTCCAGTCAAACCGCCGCCCCATATAAAGGCGGACAGTTAGCCTTCTAGGTCTCATCCCTGTAACCACTTGCTTCGTGCCGTGCAGATGGCATTAGGATGCCGTCCAGTCTAACCGCCGCCCCCACACAGAAAGTCGAATAGTTGGCCTTCTAGGTCTCATACCTGTAACCACCTGCTTCGTGCCGTGCAGATGGCATTAGGATGCCGTCCAGTCTAACCGCCGCCCCCACACAGAAAGTCGAAGAGTTGGCCTTCCAGGTCTCATCCCTGTAACCACCCGCTTCATGCCGTGCAGATGGCATTAGGGTGCCGTCCAGTCTAACCGCCGCCCCCACACAGAAAGTCGAAGAGTTGGCCTTCCAGGTCTCATCCCTGTAACCACCCGCTTCATGCCGTGCAGATGGCATTAGGGTGCCGTCCAGTCCAACCGCCGCCCCCACACAGAAAGGCGCCTAGCCTTCTAGGTCACATCCCTGAAAATACCACCTTGCTTTGTCACGTGCCCACAGAGACCCCCAGCACATAGCCGGATCTTCTAACTGCTTACATTGTGTGTGGACACATGGCATAGTATTCGCTATTACCATTTTATTTTTCATTTTACTATTTGTTTTAGACTTAAGATGGAACTTTGGGTCCTGATATTAAATATCCAATCCGGCATTTATCTTGGCGACTAAGGAAAATCACGAAAAAAAACTCAAAACAGATTAGTCGGCCCACGGGATTTGAACCTGGACGTCCCGAATGCGGGCCACAGACTTTACCGCTCGGTAATAAATTATTCACCGACATTGTTTCTTACAATTGCATCATGCCCTTTGAGTTCTCCAAATCCAGTTTCATGCAAAATAGTTGACCAGGTACCGACAGCAGCCGAGGCCCAGTAACAGCAAAGAAGAGAACATCGATGCAGTTAAAGACAAAAGTGCACACGACCTCGTTTATCTGCCGGCTCCATAATTAAAAAATAAATAGTACCTACCCTGTGTGGGGCATATGTGGGGTCAGACAATACAAAAGGACAGCTACATAATTTGATAACCCCGCAACATTGCTGTATACATATTTCCAACAGCAGAACTGGTTGCGCTTCACAATTTCTGCCTGAACTGATCTCGCATGGGAGACACTCGGCGCTGACCAGAATCGAAGCTGATTTCCTGACATGTTGATTCGGGTGCTGACCTTTACATTCAATTCCCCCTGAACTCGGTGTTTACACGGGGAGCCCCAGTGGTCCGCTAGCCAGCCATCACTCAAGAGAAACCAAAAAACGCCCTCGCCTCTGGTGAATTCCTAACCGTTCCGGGGGCCCCCAGTGTTATTATTGTAATTTAAATTGAGTGGTAAATGAGGTAATTACAGAATAAAAAAGGCAATGTGGTCCACATCCTCATCTCGTATACATTATGTGGCCGATTCAATTAAAGACGACCTAATACAATGAATCAAGGCTCTTAATACCCACGACACACGCGCTCAAAAATCCCAAGTGTAACACTCACACGACTCTCTCTACCCACTACCGTCCACAAGCAACCCATATTATGGGACTTTGGTGAGTGAATTTATCAATTAGTTTACAATTTCAACAGTCGTTTCTTGATAAGATGATAACACAGAAACTTTCAATTTGATACATCTACATAAAATCTGAAGTAGAGCAATAAATGCTTTTACTTAATGTTTAAAGAAGTCACATATTTTGTGCGATTAAAAAGTATTTTTGTCCAAACCAGTAGCATTACAGGAGAAAAAATCTGATGACTTTCTCTACTCTTGTACAAACTATTTTTACAAACGCTTATTCTCCATCTACTTCATGTTAATCGAGATAAACATTTGCAGACTCTATCTTATTGCTAATTTTCTTGTAGATGTAAGGGGAATATATATTTACAAGGGCAATATAGAAATACAGTAGCCTTTAAGCACATGCATATCTCTTAATAGCTGGTTGCTAGGTGCAGCACCATTCCCTTTGCCACAGATTAATACTCTTTGCATATCCAAGACAAAAAAATGAATAACGAATTCCCATTTGAGAAAGTATTGAAACATTTAAGGGAATAACAAGCAATATCTCGAAAATGGTTCACTCAACAAAAAAATGTATATGACATAAATTGTGTATTTTAACGCAATCTACATTTTTTGTGTAGTAAAATTTTGTCTATCCCTTATGGTTTACCAGTTATGCAAAAGTCGTTCACAATGAAGAATACTTTTGGAGACATTCCCAGAAAATTCAAGATATACATTTTATTTGTCATGAAAATATCTTAAACATATAATATTTTAATCAAAATCGTTAGAGCCATTTTTGAGAAAATTAAAATTTTCGAAAAATGTTCCATGTAAAGGGTAGTCTGGGGTGGGGGGATTTTCTTGAAAATCTTCGTGTCGCATCTCTGGGAGATACTGAACCTAAATACCAAGTTTGGTCTTTATCCGACTGTTCGTTTCTGAGTTATGCTGTTCACAGACACACACACACACACACACACACACACACACACACAGACACACGGACATGTTTCCAAAAATGCTTCTTTTGGATTCAGGGGGTCTCAAAACATGTATTTCCGGTGAAATCTCGGTATCGAATTTTTGGGTGGAATACAATACTTCCCCTACTTACTATACGTAGTAGAGAAAGTAAAAACGAATTCCCATATGAGAAAAAGTATAACTATTGGAAAATTCAAACAAATAACAAGGAATAGTTAGGAAATGGTTCACTCGACACATAAATTGTGTGTTTCAACGAGATCTACATTTGTTGTGTACTAAAATTTTGTCTATCTCTTTACGGTTTAGCAGTTATAAAAAGACGTTGAGAATGAAGACTTTTGGAGACATTCCCAGAAAATTCAAGCTATGCATTTCACTTGTCATGAATATATCTTAAACATATAACATTTTAATCGCAATCGTTAGAACCATTTTTGAGAAAATTAGAACTTTCGAAAAAATCTTCCATGTAAAGGGTAGTCTGGAGTGGGAGCAATTTCTTCAATGTCTTCGTGTCGCATCCTTGGAAGATACTAAACTTAAATACCAACTTTGGTATTTATCTGACTTTTCGTTTCAAGTTATATTGTTCACACACACACACACACACACACACACACACACACACACACACATGGACATGTTTCCAAAGACGCTTTATTTGGATTCAGGGCACTCCAAAACATATATTTTCGATGAAATGTCGGTGTCCAATTTTTGGATGAAATGCGATAGTTCCCCTACTTAGTTAAGTAAAAAAAAATACATAAAAAACAAAACAAACAAAACAAAAAAACAAAACAAAAATAAACTCACGTGCTCCATGATTTTCTCCACTCTTCTTCTATCTACTTCTGGTTAATCGAAATAAAATTTCTGCTCAATTTACACATTTCGTTGTAGCATACTGCTAAAGCGAGTCAGATTTTTAAAAAGCGGATCGCTATGTGAGGGCTTTGAAATTGCGTGCTCTTTGCATCACCACGAGAAAAAACGAATAGCGCTTACCACTTAAAAAAAAAGGATAAGTATATGAAAATTGAAATGAATAATAAAGAATATCTCACAAATGGTTAACGCCACAAACATTACTTGATATAGATACTGTGCTTTAATGAGATCGACATCCTTTTGTGCAGTAATATTTTTACTTTCTCTACTACGTATAGTAAGTAGAAGAAGTATTGTATTACACCCAAAAATTCGATACCGAGATTTCACCGGAAATATATGTTTTGAGACCCCCTGAATCCAAAAAAAGCATTTTTGGAAACGTGTCGTGTGTGTGTGTGTGCGTGTGTGTGTGTGTGTGTTTGTGTCTCTGTGTGTTTGTGAACAGCATAACTCAGAAACGAACAGTCGGATAAACACCAAACTTGGTATTTAGGTTCAGTATCTTCCAGAGATGAGACACGAAGGTTTTCAAGAAAATCCCCCCACCCCAGATTACCCTTTACAAGGAACATTTTTCGAAAACTTTAATTTTCTCAAAAATGGCTTTAACGATTTTGATTAAAATATCACGTGTTTAAGATATTTTCATGACAAATAAAATGTATATCTTGAATTTTCTGGGAATGTCTCCAAAAGTATTCTCCATTGTGAACTTTTGAATAACTGGTAAACCATAAGAGATAGACAAAATTTTACTACACAAAAAATGTAGATTGCGTTAAAATACACAATTTATGTCATATACATTTTTTTTGTTGAGTGAACCATTTTCGAGATATTGCTTGTTATTCCCTTAACTTTTTCAATACTTATTTTCTCAAATGGGAATTCGTTATTCATTTTTTTGTCTTGGATATGCAAAGAGTATTAATCTGTGGCAAAGGGAATGGTGCTGCACCTAGCAACCAGCTATTAAGAGATATGTATGTGCTTAAAGGCTACTGTATTTCTATATTGCCCTTGTAAATATATATTCCCCTTACATCTACAAGAAAATTAGCAATAAGATAGAGTCTGCAAATGTTTATCTCGATTAACATGAAGAAGATGGAGAATAAGCGTTTGTAAAAATAGTTTGTACAAGAGCAGAGAAAGTCATGTGAGTGTAACACATCAGATTTTTTTCTATCTCTCACGATATATCAGATATACAAGTCATTCGGAATGAACAGAACTTCAAGGCTGTCCCCAATCAAGACTTGTCATCTTAATCATACGCTATTTTAATGAAGATCATTAAGAGCCATTTTTGAGAAAATAAAAAATAATGAAAAATCGCTATTTACACACACACGGGCCATTTTAAAAGCTTTATTATTATTATTGTTATTAAGGAGGCCTCAAAGCGTGCATTTCCAATGATATTTCCACATCGAATTTTCGAAGTGGAATATAATACTTCCTTCTCCATATGAGGAAGTAATAAATGCTTATAGTGTACACAACATTTGGATTGGGTCATTCAATTCTGCAAGTGAAGTAAGATAAAACTCCGAGACACCAAACGTTTACGAAACAAAGAGGGAAAACATGCTATACCTGAACAAGACGAGACGTGCCTTACATATTCATGCTTCCTCTCATCCCAACGATCAGAAAACGTAAAACGATTATGACCAGGGAACGGAGGGAACACCGCGCACCTCGATCCAACTCTTGTGCTTACCACTCCCAGGAGGAACCGCAGGAGACTATAGGTATGACTATGACCAGGGAACGGATGAGGTGAAGGAACTGCAGGAGGCTATAAGTATGACTATGACCAGGGAACGGACGAGGTGAAGGAACTGCAGGAGGCTATAAGTATGACTGTGACCAGGGAACGGATGAGGTGAAGGAACTGCAGGAGGCTATAAGTATGACTGTGAACAGGGAACGGATGAGATGAAGGAACTGCAGGAGGCTATAAGTATGACTGTGAACAGGGAACGGACGAGGTGAAGGAACTGCAGGAGGCTATAAGTATGACTGTGAACAGGGAACGGACGAGGTGAAGGAACTGCAGGAGGCTATAAGTATGACTGTGAACAGGGAACGGACGAGATGAAGGAACTGCAGGAGGCTATAAGTATGACTGTGAACAGGGAACGGATGAGGTGAAGGAACTGCAGGAGGCTATAAGTATGACTGTGACCAGGGAACGGATGAGGTGAAGGAACTGCAGGAGGCTATAAGTATGACTGTGAACAGGGAACGGATGAGATGAAGGAACTGCAGGAGGCTATAAGTATGACTGTGAACAGGGAACGGATGAGGTGAAGGAACTGCAGGAGGCTATAAGTATGACTGTGAACAGGGAACGGATGAGATGAAGGAACTGCAGGAGGCTATAAGTATGACTGTGAACAGGGAACGGACGAGGTGAAGGAACTGCAGGAGGCTATAAGTATGACTGTGAACAGGGAACGGACGAGATGAAGGAACTGCAGGAGGCTATAAGTATGACTGCGACCAGGGAACGGACGAGGTGAAGGAACTGCAGGAGGCTATAAGTATGACTGCGACCAGGGAACGGACGAGGTGAAGGAACTGCAGGAGGCTATAAGTATGACTGTGAACAGGGAACGGATGAGGTGAAGGAACTGCAGGAGGCTATAAGTATGACTGTGAACAGGGAACGGATGAGATGAAGGAACTGCAGGAGGCTATAAGTATGACTGTGAACAGGGAACGGATGAGGTGAAGGAACTGCAGGAGGCTATAAGTATGACTGTGAACAGGGAACGGACGAGGTGAAGGAACTGCAGGAGGCTATAAGTATGACTGTGAACAGGGAACGGATGAGATGAAGGAACTGCAGGAGGCTATAAGTATGACTGTGAACAGGGAACGGATGAGGTGAAGGAACTGCAGGAGGCTATAGGTATGACTGTGACCAGGGAACGGATGAGATGAAGGAACTGCAGGAGGCTATAGGTATGACTGTGACCAGGGAACGGATGAGGTGAAGGAACTGCAGGAGGCTATAAGTATGACTGTGACCAGGGAACGGATGAGATGAAGGAATTGCAGGAGGCTGTCTGTATGACTGTGACCAGGGAACGGATGAGGTGAAGGAACTGCAGGAGGCTATAAGTATGACTGTGACCAGGGAACGGATGAGGTGAAGGAACCGCAGGAGGATATAAGTATGACTGTGACCAGGGAACGGATGAGATGAAGGAACCGCAGGAGGATATAGGTATGACTGTGACCAGGGAACGGATGAGATGAAGGAACCGCAGGAGGCTATAAGTATGACTGTGACCAGGGAACGGATGAGATGAAGGAACTGCAGGAGACTATAAGTATGACTGTGACCAGGGAACGGATGAGGTGAAGGAACTGCAGGAGACTATAAGTATGACTGTGACCAGGGAACGGATGAGATGAAGGAACCGCAGGAGGCATAGGTATGACTGTGACCAGGGAACGGATGAGATGAAGGAACCGCAGGAGACTATAGGTATGACTGTGACCAGGGAACGGATGAGATGAAGGAACAGCAGGAGGATATAGGTATGACTGTGACCAGGGAACGGATGAGATGAAGGAACAGCAGGAGGATATAGGTATGACTGTGACCAGGGAACGGATGAGATGAAGGAACAGCAGGAGGATATAGGTATGACTGTGACCAGGGAACGGATGAGATGAAGGAACCGCAGGAGACTATAAGTATGACTGTGACCAGGGAACGGATGAGATGAAGGAACAGCAGGAGGATATAGGTATGACTGTGACCAGGGAACGGATGAGATGAAGGAACCGCAGGAGGCATAGGTATGACTGTGACCAGGGAACGGATGAGATGAAGGAACCGCAGGAGGATATAGGTATGACTGTGACCAGGGAACGGATGAGATGAAGGAACCGCAGGAGGCTATAAGTATGACTGTGACCAGGGAACGGATGAGATGAAGGAACTGCAGGAGACTATAAGTATGACTGTGACCAGGGAACGGATGAGGTGAAGGAACAGCAGGAGGATATAGGTATGACTGTGACCAGGGAACGGATGAGATGAAGGAACAGCAGGAGGATATAGGTATGACTGTGACCAGGGAACGGATGAGATGAAGGAACAGCAGGAGGATATAGGTATGACTGTGACCAGGGAACGGATGAGATGAAGGAACCGCAGGAGGCATAGGTATGACTGTGACCAGGGAACGGATGAGATGAAGGAACCGCAGGAGGATATAGGTATGACTGTGACCAGGGAACGGATGAGATGAAGGAACCGCAGGAGGCTATAAGTATGACTGTGACCAGGGAACGGATGAGATGAAGGAACTGCAGGAGACTATAAGTATGACTGTGACCAGGGAACGGATGAGGTGAAGGAACTGCAGGAGACTATAAGTATGACTGTGACCAGGGAACGGATGAGATGAAGGAACCGCAGGAGGCATAGGTATGACTGTGACCAGGGAACGGATGAGATGAAGGAACCGCAGGAGACTATAAGTATGACTGTGACCAGGGAACGGATGAGATGAAGGAACAGCAGGAGGATATAGGTATGACTGTGACCAGGGAACGGATGAGATGAAGGAACCGCAGGAGGCATAGGTATGACTGTGACCAGGGAACGGATGAGATGAAGGAACCGCAGGAGGATATAGGTATGACTGTGACCAGGGAACGGATGAGGTGAAGGAACTGCAGGAGGCTATAAGTATGACTGTGACCAGGGAACGAATGAGATGAAGGAACCGCAGGAGGTTATAGGTATGACTATGACCAGGGAACAGATGAGGTGAAGGAATTGCAGGAGGCTGTCTGTATGACTGTGACCAGGGAACGGATGAGGTGAAGGAACTGCAGGAGCCTATAAGTATGACTATGACCAGGGAACGGATGAGGTGAAGGAATTGCAGGAGGCTATCTGTATGACTGTGACCAGGGAACGGATGAGGTGAAGGAATTGCAGGAGGCTATAGGTATGACTGTGACCAGGGAACGCATGAGGTGAAGGAATTGCAGGAGGCTATAGGTATGACTGTGACCAGAGAACAGATGAGGTGAAGGAATTGCAGGAGGCTATCTGTATGACTGTGACCAGGGAACGGATGAGGTGAAGGAATTGCAGAAGGCTATAGGTATGACTGTGACCAGGGAACGGATGAGGTGAAGGAACTGCAGGAGGCTATAGGTATGACTGTGACCAGGGAACGGATGAGGTGAAGGAATTGCAGGAGGCTATAGGTATTACTGTGACCAGGGAACGGATGAAGTGAAGGAACTGCAGGAGGCTATAGGTATGACTGTGACCAGGGAACGGATGAGGTGAAGGAACTGCAGGAGGCTATAAGTATGACTGCGACCAGGGAACGGACGAGGTGAAGGAACTGCAGGAGGCTATAAGTATGACTGCGACCAGGGAACGGATGAGGTGAAGGAACTGCAGGAGGCTATAAGTATGACTGCGACCAGGGAACGGATGAGGTGAAGGAACTGCAGGAGGCTATAAGTATGACTGCGACCAGGGAACGGACGAGGTGAAGGAACTGCAGGAGGCTATAAGTATGACTGCGACCAGGGAACGGATGAGATGAAGGAACTGCAGGAGGCTATAAGTATGACTGCGACCAGGGAACGGATGAGGTGAAGGAACTGCAGGAGGCTATAGGTATGACTGTGACCAGGGAACGAATGAGGTGAAGGAACTGCAGGAGGCTATAAGTATGACTATGACTAGGGAACAGATGAGGTGAAGGAACCGCAGGAGGTTATAGGTATGACTGTGACCAGGGAACGAATGAGGTGAAGGAACTGCAGGAGGCTATAAGTATGACTGTGACCAGGGAACGAATGAGATGAAGGAACTGCAGGAGGCTATAGGTATTACTGTGACCAGGGAACGAATGAGGTGAAGGAACTGCAGGAGGCTATAAGTATGACTGCGACCAGGGAACAGACGAGGTGAAGGAACTGCAGGAGACTATAAGTATGACTGCGACCAGGGAACGGATGAGGTGAAGGAACTGCAGGAGGCTATAAGTATGACTGCGACCAGGGAACGGACGAGGTGAAGGAACTGCAGGAGGCTATAAGTATGACTGTGACCAGGGAACGGATGAGGTGAAGGAACTGCAGGAGGCTATAAGTATGACTATGACCAGGAACGGATGAGGTGAAGGAACTGCTTGAGGCTATAGGTATGACTGTGACCAGGGAACGGATGAGGTGAAGGAACTGCAGGAGGCTGTAGGTATGACTAGGACCAGGGAACGGATGAGGTGAAAGAGCTGCAGGGGGCTACAGGCTGCAGCCACGCCGGCCGACAGAGACGCGCAGAGGCCCGTAAGAATTCCTAGCTTAATGAGTGGAGGATAGAACTCGACCAATCTGAGAAGGCTGTCATCCGGCAGGGCTGCAAACTTTCAATACAAAGCACCTGCATCATCTTTCCGACACTGCACAGTCCCTAAGCCCACCTGAAACATGAAAGTGGAACCGAAATGAGGTAACGGAAATTCGTGGGTAAAGAGAAAGCATCCCACTATTTGCCTTGCCAACCAGGGAAAACCACGAAAAATCTAGGGACAGAGTGGTCGACCCCAGAATGCGATGTTAGCGCGGAGCCATGTCGTTCAGTATAGTAAACGTAAGAAACAGTATTATACTTTCTATCAAACCTTGTATGGTTTTAGAATATCTTATTTCTGCAGTCATGTATTATTTACTCATGCAAATTTTACTACAGAAAGTGTGTTGATCTCCCTTTTATGTTCTCAGGTATTATTTCTGACTTGCTTTTACTACAAGCGACTCCTGTCTCGTGTCTTACACAGTTTATTTTGTAACCAGTTTAGGAATTGTTGCACCAGATGTGCGCCAAATTCACGCCGTAATGGAACGAGTGTTTTGAATATGCAAATATATCTACCGGTCGCTTTACAAGTATGTCATAGCCATATATGAGCAAACCAATGCCTGCATATTGAACGAGAGACCTTCCAGATCAACAACCAGTTCCGGAAATCGGTAACCGTCATCTTTTTGGCACTTCGCATTCTATAGTACAAGCTCGCTAACTTCCTGAAATTGAAGCTCCTAAAATTTGCCCTCAACCAACAAAGCGTAATAATTTTGCGGTAAATTTAGGAATGTGTAAACTCTTAGTGGACGAAAATTATATAAAATAAATGGGAATTCCGTTTTATAAGACTTCTTGAAGACCTGGTAGTATGCATCACGTATTAAAGCAAAGAACATCCTTCCTGGCTACACACAGATTTCTACTACATATTTTACGCCTCATAACTCAACTATAAACAAAACCTGTCACAAAAATGTTGATGCCTTACATTCACATGACTTTCTCTACCCTCTGTCGTTTACTGGTGGGTTTATAAACTGTTCTTACTAAGTTTATTACTTTTTGCTTTCTCTACTACATATAGCAAACAGGGAAAGTGTCCATTTCACTCAAGAATTCGATACCGGAATTTCACCAGAAATAAAAGTTTTGAGGCCCCCTAAATACAAATAAAGCATGTTTAGAAAAAATTCCGTGTGTGTATGTGTCTGTGAACAGCATAACTCAAAAATCAAATTTCAATAAAATCTCCCCACCCTAAACTGCACTTTACGTGGAAATTTTTTCGAATTTCTTTTTATTTTCTAAAAACTGGCTAACGATTTTGATTAAAATACCAGATATTAAAATATTTATGTGACAAATAAAATGTATGTCATGAATTTTCTGGGAATAGCCTATGAAGTCCTCTTCATTCGGAAGGAATTTTATATCATCTTGCATAACTAGTAACGTTAAGTGATATCGAAAACGTCTCAACACACAATTTATTTCAAATAACTTTTTTGTGGCATCAGCCGTTTCCGAGATATCCATTATTAAAGCTTCGAATTGTTCAATACTTGGGCATTTTTTTAAGGGGACAAGGTAGTCTTAACACATGGAAATTACACCTTAAATTGTTAAATTACCACTGCTCTTGAAGTTCTAAATGTTTTTTCCTGACATTTTTATGAATTACTCTATAAACCATGACAATTATTTCAAGTGGTTGTTTGTATTGAAAGCTTATGTAGTCGAGTCCGTAAAAACTATTTCATTCAGCAGAAAAATAATAAAATTTACTCTTAAAACATGTGAATTCATGTATCCTTTTCTCTGCAATTCAGAATGACACTTTTGCATGCTTATTCTTAGTATAATCAGCTATCTTCTGAACCTCGGTTATTTAGTTATGTAGGTATATAAGATCACTAGAAATTGAAAAAAAAAATAATTACAAAATAAAAATGTGGAACATTTGCAATGTTGTTGCTTTCTTAATATCACTAATATACATTATAAAATTATGATTGTGCTTCAGAAAGTTTAACTATGTGTTGTATACATGTACTGAAAATTTCAGCTCTCTTCCTCTCACACTTTCTGAAAAAAAGGTACTTAAGTATCCATAAATGTTGTTTTGAGAAAACGGAATTTAAAGTTTGAACATTAAAATTCTGACACACTTCAGTACATTCCAGGGTCATAATCATCTACACCTTCATTCCTGGATTGCTTCAGCTTTTCTGATTGTTCTCTTGGTCCTGGCCTCTTTTGTTGATTGCTGAACTGCTCGCTGGGCATGATATAGTCGTTTGTTGTTGAAAGTTACAAAAATGTTCTAAAAAGAGGCGTTGCATGACAGCTTTCAAGGAATGCAGACTAGCATTTAAATGGTATTTAAATGTCTTAAAAACCTCTTAACCCCCCAAAAGGTGTATATTTTCTGAAACTGGAAATAATAGAGATTTTATTGGTGCCTAAAACAGCAAATGTGATTTTTTACCATTTCAGATTACCTTGTCCCCTTAAAGTCCTGACGATTTTCAATTGTTTCTCGCGATATCATGGAAAGAATGTGACATTTTAAGGCCAGCCTATATCGTCCAGTTCTTAAACATTTTATTATTGATATTCCCTTTGTATATATAACGACATGTACGTACTCCTGCAACGGTTTATCTCCATTATAGTGAAGCAGATAGGAAAATAAACCTTCGTAAAGATTATTTTAATCATGCTATCATACGTGGGAAGTTGAACTTCCTCCACTCCGTGCGTTTTGCATTTGTACCGCAGATGTTAATAAAATGTATTGAATCCCCCAACTATTGATATGTTTACTGTTGGAGAATTGCAATATAATCATATTTGATAGTTAAAATTTACCATTTAAATCGTACCGTCTATGCTTCCCTTCATTTGTTAACATTTACTTACAAGTTAATTCTCGGCGCAAGCAGCTATCTCACCTTCAGTTGTTGACTGACTTGGTCAAAACTACCAGGCGTGACTAAACGATCAGCAGTTTGCAAGGCTAGCGCTGACAGTAATTAATTTTATTTTCGCGTAAATATCACTACTGTCCACCAACAGTATCACTCAACTTCGTCTCGTATTTTCAAATTTCTTCCTCGTTGTGCAAAGATGCACTTACCTCACTATTGAATGATTCACACTTTGCAGTTCTCGTATCTTTAAAGCAAGTTGCTCCTCCACATTGACGCGCCTCTGGACGGGCAGCCAAGCGTGACGTGCTCGGTCCAGTACCCCCAACCCTCGCAAGGGTGGAGACCCTTAGCCTTGTTAATCACAACATTTCAATGCAAAGGCGTTTTATGTCAGACTGGGTGTAACTACCGTCCCCTAGCGATCCTTCCTCAAATTACATTCATCTTCAAAGGAACGTGTGGCCTCGTGCAAAGAGACGGGCTATAACGGAGGCACATCAGAAGTCAGGTGACGCGTCATTTATTTCACAATTAGGTCTCATTTACAATTAAAATTAAGGATTAAATACTCTATTGAGCTTGTTTTTAACCTTTCACATATCTTATCTTGGTTCACATACAATGCTTTTTCCTTCACACTATGTCCACCACACGGCGGCTCGCGTGCCGGCCACCGCAGCTCGGACTCCCGCCGAAACCGCCTCATGTTCTTCACAGTTACAATTACACTGATAATAAGCTCACTCTATCCACACATTTCTGGTATCTTCTCAGCAAATTTTCATTCACATGGAGAGTTCAATATCCCAAATTGAATGAATTCCTTGCCTGATGTTTTCTTTTAGTTCTATAAATGCTTTCTTTCTTTCAATTTCACATAAAACGTCACCTAAGTTCGTCATTTTCACTCCGATATAAAAAATATTTAGACGTAAACATTCCTAAAGAAATGGACTTAAATAAGTTAAATGGCTAAATTGTAAATTGTTATTATCTATGTTCAATTTTCACCCTTAACAAAAAGATGAAGTTAACCAATACGTCGTTATGCGAATATTTTGTAGAAGAGTGAGGAGAGAAAGCCATGTGAGTGTAACACAAATTAATCTTAATGACCACCTCTGATCTCAGTGCTATGGACCTTTGAAACGAGCCACACATCTCAGGAATTAAGAAATAAGTCATTTTTTGAAACTGATTTCGTTTCTATAAAACTTGTATTACGACACTGTTTTTTAATATAAATACTGTTTGACCTCCCACTATTTTAACATACATAACATACTTAAGACTGCAATTACGTCACGCAGACGGCGCTGATATCCATTCTCTTGTTGTTGATCGTTCAGCAAGGCCACTTGTTGGATTCATAACGTCCTTGTATACCGTTACCTTAATAGCTGTCACGCTGAGGGTCAGAGGTTCAAGTCTCGGCGGCAGTACGACCGAGGAAACAATAATATACGCATTATCAAGCACGATATCTTACTTAGGTGCTCTTGCATATAATTAAACAACTCTGCAAAGTTTTGCATAATTATAAATCACAGGAGTGCTTAAACCTTTCACCACTACATGCTTTGTGCAACCAGCAACCGATTCGGTCACGACCAGAGGCGTAGCTAGGGTGGGGTTTGGGGGGGGGGAGGTTGGAACCTCCTTGCCAAAAAAGTGTAAAAATTAATAGCAAAAATAACTTGTAGTGATATTTCCGCCTGAGTACACTTGTACAAACGGAAATTCTAACTAATTATGGTTTATGAATTGTTAGTGATTAATTAACATGCAAACTCGGTAATCAATCAAAAGCCCTTCAATAACTGTAAATACATTCTAAGTTTCACAAATATTGTCATGTAAATAAAGGCGTATTGCGTAAGAAAATCTGCAAGATTTAGGCGAAATGTTTACTGTATTTTTCCGAACGTGGGACCATAAAAATCCAACGTTTCTTTGTACTTGGAAGGGATGAACCAAGTTTCAAGAGAAACTAGTCGCTACGGGCAACGGTCTCTTCTTACAGTTTATGCTTCAAATTTTCAAACGGGGAGCCAATAAAAAAAAACAGGATAACTTCTGTTAGCACCAATGAGAAGATAGAAGGACGTGGCTTCACGTATGGAAATCCGGAGGAGAGTAGTAACTTGATATATGTGACGTAAGAGTGGATTTTACACGTTCGTATGACTAGGGCCCGGATTTTTAGGTGGAGTAAACCTTCATTTTGTGTTTCTTATATGCTTAAAATAGGTTTTTTTTAGGTTTTTATTGATTAAAATATTTTTTTAATGTTTTAATTCGTGGATCAATATAAATAATTTTACTTTTCTGGTACTTAGTTGTAAGATTTATATTTTGGCATTGCAGTAGATACATACATTCTAAAATTTTCTGGCGTATACGATTCCCTGTTATCATGTAACACATTCTTGTATGTATAAAAGGTTCTTTCAACGGAACATGACGTCATTGGAGCGTAGAACATAAATGCTAGTGCAGCAGGTTCTAGGGGTAGTTCTGCTGTATACTTTTCTCCCTGCAATACTAAATTGATGATTTTCACATCTTCAAAATAAGGATTTCGTTGAAGAATCTTCTGCAACTTCAAAGAACATGCAACTCCCACTGGTCTAGGTATTTCTTTACTGGAAACATTGTCAATGATATCTAGAGCATCTTTCAGTGGCAAAGTTGTACTTTCCAACCGGAGAGTAGCTTCTAGTAGAAAACAAAAATGTGTCTTAATGTATACAAGGGAAGCGGCAAGTGATTTCTTAGCCTTGGCAATGTAGGAAGCTTCTGTTTCATCCAATTCATTGACAACATTTTTAACGTCTTTTAAGTGCTCGGTATAGTAAATGGCAGCAGACAGCCAAGTCCTGACCTTCCATCAGCTGCATCCAGGTGTCACCACGTCACATGTTTAACTGTAGTAACTTGAACTATCTACTGGCTATAAGTGGTGGCAATAATTTTACAATGAGTTTCAATCCGAAAATAACATTGATTTCGAAAAAGGAAATACAGCTATATAGGTTATTTTAGGTGTCAACCCCTCATTTAGGTTTTTTTTAGGTGTAATAAAATTGGCATATTCTGCTCCAGGAAGTGTGAAACGAGTATATATCATGAAATGTGTTAATTAAATAGCGAGGAAAAATATAGGTTAGAACCTAAAAATCCGGGCCCTAGTTATGACTCCTTGCTAAGGGAACAGTAATACTCCGATACAGGAAAGGAACGGTGATACAATACCCAGTTATTAACTTGCGCAGAAGATGTTTGGGAACCTAGTGATAATCGCGGGAGTACAGAGTTAAAGAATCGCACGTGTTAGTGACAAATCTTGCAGGATTTCTCGCATAAAGACGCGCTACTGAGAAAAGTGAAAACACTGTTTCATTCCAGACAATATCCTGGTGTTATCATTCCCGAATTCTACCCTCACACAATCACCGTAGGAAATTTCAGATCGATTCGCCGACAGTTGACGACGTGTGCTTCCTAGCTGACATTTGGTGACATCGATTCCTGAAGACGACCCGTACGTCATAGCGGCGAGGTCAACGACGACGCAAGTAAGGGACGATGAGAGTCGTTACAAACTGCGTTAAAATAATGGCATCTTTCTGGGTTCGTGGGCACGGGATACTTCCTAATCGTATCACTGGCAGCACTATATTTACAGCGCATGTCTTGGACAAATGTGACGGTAACAGAAATTGTGTTTTAGATGCCGTCGGTATAACCATGTTAAGCCACGTTTTCGTTTCGGTGCTAAACTTGAGTGCAACACCTCCTAGTTTAGAACATTGCTACAAAACCCTATTTTGTAGCGAAATAAAATGGCCTGAAAAGGTAATATAAAATACTTCACAGTGGTAATTAATTCTCAAGTCACAACACATTTACCGTTTAGAATACGCAAAACATCCTATACCAATTTTAATTCCTATTCCTGCACCGTAATCTGAGAATATAAAATTGATTTGTTTAAATATTTCAACTCAGAATTAATTCATATTTATAATTTGAATTGATACAAATTGTTTTAAAAATGTACCCTTATACATAATCTCCCTTAATACCTTTCTGGCTACGCCCCGTTGTTTGCTCTATGCTGAGTGATCTCTACGCTTATATTACTTGTCTCCGTTACAACTCCCCTTGTTGAGGCATTTCTTTGAACAAGAACTTGTTCCGTCCTGGATTCACAGAAACTCAATAGGAGTCCTGTCAACATTCAGCAGGAGTAAGACACTCGTCAACTTACTAAAACCAGAGAAATAATGCCTCTGTGGTCGAGTGATAAGACATCCTGGCTTCTCAACCCAGAGGTCCCGGGTTCCATTTTCGAGGTGGGAACTTTTGTTTGTATAGAATCATTCCCTATCCGCCATAGAGACTAGTAGTGTGAATGTTAGTATGCTGAATGTAAACGTCAATGAAAAACATCTGATATGTTACATTTACTTGAATTTCTCTACCTTCTATCGTTTATTAGTGGGTAAACAAATTATTCCGAGAGCTTACTTCTCTGTCTACTTCATTTAATCGTGATAAACCTTTACAGAAACAGCTACATTACACATTTCGTTATAGATACAAAGAGAACAGCGATAAACAAATGTTTATGAACTGGACGCTATATGCCGGCCTTAAAATTCCATACTGTTTCCATGACATCGCGAGAAACAACGGCGAAGGTCTACCAGAGCAAGAGCCGAAGCCCAAGCACCCCTTCTATACCCAAGGTGGCGCCAACCGAGTGGCTCTCCCCCCTGCTGAAGCGAGGATGGAAGTGGATAAGCCACGTACGCGCGTCATCCCAGGGGGATGACTACCGAAAACCTCAGTAGGGCCGACAACAATCTAACATGCCGTCTACCGGCTCTCCAGGGCGGTGCCGGAGGACATTGATGCGTCTCACAACCCCGCCTGTACGACGGAAACCTGCACAGACGTACCCAATCTCCACGGGTCTCGGGAACCACTGCCACGCCGAGTCCAACCCAATCCAAACGACATACCTACGGGCAGGGCTCGGACGTTTGGCTCGGCGTACTTCTAGTAACGTCAGAAGTACCACGAGTGATGAGTGTGCAGCGCCTGCACCACGGCAGCTGAAGGGGTCGGAATCCCCCCTTACGGGAAACCGCGAGAAACAACTGAAAATCAACAGGAGTTATAAACAATGATAAATCGAGCCTCTAATAACGGATATCTTGAAAACGTCTTATGCCACAAAAACGTTTTCGTCATCACTTAACGTCTACTATTTATACAAGATTATACAAAATTCCTTCCGAATGAAGGGGACTTCACAGGCTGTTCCCAGAAAATTCAAGGTTTACATTTTATTCGTCATGTAAATATATTTAATATGTGGTACTTTAATCAAAATCGTAAGCGCCATTTTTTGCGAAAATAAAAAATTTCGAAAAATGCCCCATGTAAAGGGTAGTTGGTGAGGGAGGATTTTCTTGAATATCTGCATGTCGCATCTTTGGAGGATACTGATTTAAATACCAAGTAGTTTGGTATTTATGCGACTTCTCGTTTTTTAAATGTTCACACAAAAATCCTGTTTTTATACAGGGGTCTCAAAACATGTATTCCCAGTGAAATCTCGCTATCTAATTTTTGGGTGAAAAGCAATAGCTTCTCTACTTGCTATTTACGCGGTAGAGAAAGTAATAGACGATTGTGGGTGGAGAAAGCCATGTGAATGTAACACTTTTTTTGTGTTGCAGGTGCACAATTAATGACTACTGCACTCCACTTCCGCTACAACTAAGAGGTCATTAGTCCTCTTGGGAGAACAGTCACACACCGTATCACTCACTTCCTCAAACACGTGCAGACAAAAGAACAAGTTACTTCTTTTGTTATTGCGCGGGAAATTAGCGGATGCAGCATGTGAACTAACCGTTACGCTGCCGTGAGCTTCTGCCACTTGAGACGGAGCTTCCTCAAGATGAACTCCGGAACCTAGGTATACAGTTAATATAGCTGTGGTTATGCACATGCGCAGAACTTTACCGACTCGCCTGCTTCCAGACAGAATAAGGTAATACAAGCCGGCATCTGGGGAAAATACTGGAAATGAGAGATAGTGAATTAAAATGGCCCAGAGCTTCTTGTTTTATTATTCAGCAAGTTGTGAATATAGATTGAGAAACTACAAGGTGAGTCAAAAGACTCCGCACCGCCTGCGCGGTGTTTTTACTGTCCGCGTCCTCGGCGCTCGTTGCCGTCTGCCGCTATCATAGAAAGGCGCGGATGGAACCATACAACATGTTTAAAACTGCTTTTAAAGGCTTTACTAACCAACTTTATGAAAGGAAATGCTGAAACTGGCCACCGCCGTTATCCATACATTTTTGGCAACTCTTCGCTGAGTATGGATGGAAGGATCTTAGTGCTTACAGAGAATTGTGCTGACATTTGAAAGCTCGCTGGGTCCATGTTACACTTGAAGATTTTGTATACCATACGACACTGAGTGGACGTTATGGCGTGACCACGAGTTTGTCTCCTATGCACGATAGTGCTGCTATGCCACGCGGATGAAGTCTGAAACATCACTCATTGTTAGCTTCCACTCTTTCCGCTTACATTACAACAAAGTGCTCAGAGATGTGTGCATTAAGCTCTTATGCAGAGTGAATCACCTAAAACTTGCACCGCAAATATTTCGGAAATGTAAAGTGCTATTGATGTGCAGTTATCACAGCATTGATTGGTAGTCAGACGCTAGTACATTTAGCCTAAATATATTTTAATAATACTGAGAAAGTGTATGTTTTGAGCAAACATACAATTTTTTTAAATTGAACAATGCCTAGACATCAACAGAATAAAGATAGGGTAAATTAGAACGTCGATGGTCTTTGTTGCAGGATTCTAGTGCAAGTGGTTTACGAGAAATCTTATTTTGAAAGTTTTACACACCGACACTTGTACAACCTGTGGTAGCACAAACTAACGAAAAACAAAAGAGAATTACAATATTAATTTGCGGATCTACTACAACGGCAGCCAAAACATTAATTTCTACCTCTTCTCCAGTCACTTGTTTGTTTCTGTTACGTTTCTTAGGTGTTACAGTACCACTTTCACGTAATTGGTTGAAGAGGTTGATAAATAATTGCCGAGATGGTTGACGTCTATTGGGATACGTTTCCGCATACACCGTACAGGAATGAACTGCATTCTTCCTACTCTCTCCATACACCATGAGCATGTCGGCCTTTTCTGCATTAGTAAACCCCATCTTCCACTCACGACTTACTGCTTGAACTGTCACAAACTGACTGACCAGAAAGTCGCAATGCAATCAATGAACAGAAAGCACAGTGCAAACAAACATAACAACATCGTACCTAGCAACTAAGCACGTTGAATGGGACAAACAATTGTCGGGGTGGAAAGTTTTCAAAATACGATTTCCCGTAAACCACTTGCACTAGAATCCTGCAACAAAGACCGTTGACATTCTAATTTACCCTACCATTATTCTGTTGATGTAACTAGGCATTGTTCGATTTAAAAAAATTGTATGTTTGCTCAAAAAGTACGCTTTCTCAGTATTATTAGAATCTGTTTATAGGCTGAATGTACGACCCCCTGACTACAATAAATGCTGTGAAAACTGCAAATCACTCTAGCACTTTCCATTTCCGAAATATTTGCGATGCAAGTTTTAGGCGATTCATCCTGTTTATAACGTTTTACTTTTCTGACATCTCAAACGGATCATCTTGTATGATGCGAAACTTCGTCTCCCTTATATAAATTGTAGAGGAAATAAAAATCTGTACAAATACAGTAGGACTTAGGAAGATTGAGGTTGTGTCAAACATCTAGCACGTGAAGACTCGTGTAAACAAGCTTAATGGAATCGGTATGTAATGATACGAGCACTACTACAGCTGCTGCATATGATCGAATTTGTTGGCCAGCAGACGTCGGTTGACTTGGGCGCGCGTGGGTGCCCATGTGGGTAGCCAGCGAGTTTAACATTGATTTCCCCCTATGTGAATAATAACACCTTGTAGGCGTTACAATACACAAGATCCTTGCTGGCGGCCTCCCAAATTGTTCCGATGTCATGAGATGTTTTCATTATGGCATTATAAAGCACGCGTTCCCTCCGAGTGGTGCAGGCTAGGCCCGCACGGAAGTAAACAAACTCTGTGGGCTGATCTAGAACAGGGCTTGACAAAACTACGAGCTGCTTTTGTTTGGCCCGCCTGCAAACTATAAAGAAACGGTGCGCTAGTATTAATTTACTCACCAATTTTGAACAATTAAATAAAATTAAGCGCTCAAAATTTTAATCGATGTACAGTGTGAAGATGCAATTTATTAGCTCCACGTATGGACGCAAATTTGAAGATGTTATTTTTCTTTGCGTTGTTTGCTGCTACGTATGAAAAGCCGATTTGAAGTAGGAGTTGTATTATTTTTCAAATGTTGGGGAACCGAACACTTTAAGTAGTTGCAATCTCACGTATGTTAAACAGTTTCCGGTAGTCTTCGCCCCAAATGTACTTTCAGGTGGCCTTTGACCCAAGTTTAAAAAAATATTAACTTGTTATTAAACTGCTTCTTTAAATATTTATGTTTGCCTCGGCTGCGTCAGTATTATTGTTAGAGACACGTTTCTCTTAGGCAGGGTTTTGATACGACTAAGAATGTAGACTTACACAGATTTTAAGTTTTAATTCACTCCTTTTTATTAATCCTTGACACAAATTAAATAGTACTTCACTGATATCGAGAGCTGTGAGATTCTTTTATTTAATATTTGCACTTTTTTAACGCGTATCCTTTTTTTTTTTCGTCTCACACGAATACGACGCATCTTGCATCCGGTTACTATCACGGTCTGCAGGCAACTGAATAGATTTCAACCGTCTAATCTTGTAAATCTCTGTATTTCAAGTCTCTGATTGGCTAATCCTACTCCAATAGAATACCTTCATTTAACTAAAGCTTTTTCTGGTTGTTGATTGGCTATTTTATAAACTGTCACAAAAATTACATTATTACTGCCCTAATAATGAGTAGTAGTATTTAAACTTCCTTACTCATTATTGCCTCAAGGTTACCTCATTGTTAGCAACTTTAACTTATTATTCTCACAGCTCCTACATTATTAAACTACGTAATGCATTCACATAACATTATTGAACATGGATACAATAATATAAGCATGTGCAATGACTGTTACATACATTTTACAAATTATTACATAAACATATTGCTTCAAGGCGGGCGGTTATTGAAATTATATATTATATAATTAGACTGAAATTATTTAAGTGTTAAAAATACTGCCTCAAGTGTTATGACTTACTGAAGGAGAAATATTCTTCTTATTATCCTCCTACTTGTAGGACTTACACGCCAATGTAAATCCTAACCTGTCGAGGAGCAAGCAAACTCTGGATCACAGCATATTCACGATGTGTGATCAGCCCAATGCCTGGTATGGCGGTGTTAGAAGAGGGAAACGAAATGTAATGATGGTGGATCAAATTATCCAACTCAGCATTCGCTTCACGACCGAGGAAAACCACGAAAAAAAATCCTTCGGTCAGATTGCTCGGGCCCCTGGAGGATTGAACTCGGGACCTCCCTGCTGTGTGCCACAGTCGAAGAACAAGTAGGCGTAAGTAAAAGAAGTGAAGCTGGTTGCTTTTACAACTGTCTGCCGAGTGGGACATTTGTAAGATTTTGCACGATGACTATTATACAAAACCAAGCTGTTTTATAGTATACCATTGCGTTATATAAAAGCAACGTCTGTGGTCCGCATTCGGGAGTTCCCCGGCGACCGCCCACTCTAACCCTTGGTTTTCCCGGGTCGTCAGGCAAATGTTGGAGTAGTTTTTTTCATCTCCCGAATTTCCTGTCCCTCCATTTCGTGACGTTCTTCATTTCGTTCATCTTGCATACCGTTGGTCTCTTTCAGGGTCGGAAGTGTCGGCGATGGTGTTTCGGTGCAGCGTGCTGTTTGTGAGTTGACCTCCGTGGTATAGTGGTTACCATACTAGCCTCTAGTTTCAAAGGTTGCGGGCTCAAACCCGGCGGAGGGCGATGGATTTTTTTCGGGCGTAAAAATCCTTAGCATGACTTCCTTCGGAAGGGAAGTAAAGCCGATGGTCCATGTCGTATATTTACGGCACGTAAAAGAACCTCAAGCCTGATAAAGAGGCCTCTGAGCAAAATTACCGATCTTTCACGGCCAATATAGAATGGGACGCTAAGGACCACAGCAGTTAAAGAGCATCCATAAATAAAACTAAATTTTTGATGCTGTTTGTGTAACTTTCTCCGCCCCTCGGTTTTCTGCTGTGGAGCCGAACCCCTTGAGGGACATTGTACCCCCTCTGTGTGTGGTGGAGACCCCGGTCTGCCTGTCCGTCTGCCGGTGTATCCTCTCCTCTCATCCTTCCTCCCAGGACGCCCCCTTGTGGGGCGTAGGTACAATTTTCACTCTGGATCGGTGCGAGTCCCCTCCGTAGTCAATTCAACCCATTATATAAAAGTATATAAGTGAAAAAACATTTTAAAAATGAAATATATCAAATACAAATATAGGTCTGTTGTGGCTGATGAACATTTAGAGTTTGTTTTTATGACAGGTAGCACAGAATTAGAACCACAAATATCTGCAATGATAGCATAAAAAAGTCCATTTCATTCTTCTCATTGAATATGAACTGCTATTAACTGCAAAAGTAGGTACTTCATGTAACATCCTATGAGTCACATTGTCATGAGGCTAAGAATTAAAGAATTATCATTTATGTATTTAATTACATCAGTTCGCCTCGTGCCTGTGAGTTTATGGTCAAAGTTAAGCGACTTCGACCGCGATTCATTCTCTGACGGTTAATGTGGCCCACGTTATCAAAAGCTTGGCAACCCCTGAACTAGAAGGTAAACAGGAAACCAGAGCGTATCTCTGCCTACAGAGTCTCGCTCTTCTACAAAAACGTATTTATTCTATCTACTTGTTACTAATCCAGATGAGCTTTCAATTCACCTTTACACGTCTTGTTGTAGGATACAGTAGCTAAAGTGACAGTCAGATGTTTAAAGAGCGTGTCGCCTGTGATGGCTTTCAAAGAAAGAAAACCAATAACGACCTATTAGTTGAGATAAGTATAAAGGTTTGAAAATTCAAATTAATAACAAGGAATACCTCAGAAATTGTTAACTAAAAACAAAAAATCCAAGAAAGTATTTGACTAAATTTGTGTGCTTTAACGATATTTGCATTTTTTGTGCACTAAGATTTTGTTTACCTGTTACGGTTTACAAATTATACAAAAGTGGTTCAGAATAACTTCAGAGGTATTCCCAGAAAATTCAAGATATTCATTTTATTTATCACGAAAATGATTTAAACACTATTCTATCTTCAAATTCCATACTGTTTCCCATGCTATCGCGAGAAACAACCGAAAATCGACACGACTTAACGGATATTACGAAATACCTTAGGCACAAAAATGTTATTTGTAATACATTGCATGTGTTTCTCTATAACATTTCTTGTGTAGTACGTTTTCATCTATCGCTTAACGTATACTAGTTATGCAAGATTATACAAAATTCCTTCCGAATGAAGAGGACTTCACAGGCTATTCCCAGAAAATTCAAGATACGAGGGCTGTCTCAGAAGTACCCGACCTAACAAAGAAAAACAAAAAATTTTGGGAAAAAACATTTTTATTTCTCTGCATAGTCTCCTTTCAGCTCGATACACTTTTCCCAGCGGTGTTCAATAGCTTCGATACTTTGTTTATACTGAGAACCATCGAGTTCTGCAAAATAGCCATCAACTGCAGACTCCAGCTCTTCACTGTTGGCAAATCTTTTAGCACCAAGGTATTTCTTCAACTTTAAAAATAGAAAATAATCAGACGGGTCTAAATCTGACGAATAGGGTGCATGAGGAAGCAATTCGAACTTTAACTCATTGATTTTGGCCATGCTGATAATGGATGTGTGAACTGGTGCATTTTCTTGATGAAACAAAAGTTTCTTTTCCACTAAATGCGGCCGTTTTTGCTTGATTTAATCATTCAAATGCTGCAATAAGTTTGCATAATACTCGCCATTGATTGATTTTCCTTTTGGAAGAAAATCAATGAAAAAACTCACGCCATGACCTTGCCTGCAGATGGAACTGTCTTACCTTTTTTGGAGCCGATTCTCCCCTTTCAATCCGCTGTTTTGACTGTTTCTTCATATCAAGTGTGAATTGATGGATCCATGTTTTATCCATGGTTATAAATCGACGCAAAAACTCCGCCTTATTGCAGCGAAACATCGCCAAACACTCGACTGAAACCTCCTCATGACGCTGCTTTTGTTCCATTGTGAGCAAACGCGGCATCCATCTTGCGCACAGCTTTCTCATGTCTAAAGTTTTAATTAGTGTGCGATGTACACCACTTTTTGAAATGCCTGCGATGTCTGCTTGCTCGCGCACTTTCAGTCAACAGTCATCCAATACCATTTCTGGATTTTCCTCACAATTTCTGCGTGGTCACCTCATTTGGTCGATCACTGTGATGTTCGTCTTGGCAGCTCGTACGGCCTCGCTTAAACTCTGCCACCCAATATTTTACTGTTGTAAAGGAAGGAGCAGACTCCCCCAGAGTAGAATCTAGCTCAGCTTTAATATTAGTTGGACTAAGACCTCTCAAATGAAAGTATTGTATCACATAACGATGACAAGTTTTATCCATGTTTACAAATTCGCTGAGAGAGTTCACAATTGATGACTGCCAAACAATTACTAAACGACGTAGCATCATCATCAAACTTCAGACTTAAGACTTAAGCTTTATAAGGTTGGTAATTTCTACCACAGTCATTTGTTTGAAACAACAACCACTATCTATACATCAGGTCGGGTACTTCTGGGACTGCCCTCGTATATACATTTTGTCATGTAAATATATTTAATATATGGTATTTTAACCAAAATCGTTAGTGTCTTTTTGGGAACAAAAATTCGAAAAATGTACCATGAAAAAGGTAGTTTGGGGTGGGGGATTTTCTTGAAAAGCTTCGTGTCGCACCTTTGAAAGATAGTGAATTTAAATGTCAAGTTTGGTATTTAACCAACTTTGCGTTTTATGTTGTTCACAGGCACACACGCGTGCGCGGACCTTTTTATAAAAAATACTCTCTTTTTTTTAATTAAGGGAGTCTCAAATTTCCTGTGAAATCTCGATATCGAATTTTTGGGTGGGCTGCAATGCCTTCCCTACCTACTATGCACGTGGTAAAGTAAAAATGGAAAATTAGATTTATGCCATATTTACATACGGAGGTTGGACATTTTTAAGCAATTCCACTGATAAGTTTAAACATTTCGAAGTTTCAGTATATCATATTTCGGGCTGGCGACCCCAGGAAGTTAAATCCCACACTGCGCGTGCGCGCCCAACCCAGGGGAAACCGGGACAAAACGGCATCTGGTGTGCATATGAAGAAGGCACGGCAGTATTTGAACGAGAGGTTAAAATGCAAATGGGCGGTCTGCTTACATGGGAAAGGCATTAGACTGTAAGGTAACAGAGGTGCAACCGCTGGTGTTAACTGCTGGCTAAACAAAGTCGAGCAAATGTGAGATGTCAGGAGAGACACACGCGTTTATATTTCACTGCTCTGTACCACTTTATTATGTCCTGCGTGGCTCTCAAGGACACTTACGTTGTGCTGGAGCTCCAGAGAAAAACATCCATTTATTTGTTGTACATGTAATACATCTGAGTCTAACTTGCTTCACTTCATAGAAGGACTTATTGCTCAGCAAGTGTATTTACATATTGACACTTTCTTTCTTTCACACTTTTGTAGAAAACACTTAGAAATACACACGTTTGGTAACAGAGCGTTTACCTTGCAGATGAAAATCACATTTACTTAACGGTTTCGACGCAGAATAGAATGCACGCTGTATCCGATCCGTTGCGAGTTGTGTTACTGCATTTCGGGAACGATATTAACTTTACTAGTGGTGTTTTAATACACAAAACAGATTTTCGTTTACTTTCAGCTAAATGCTTAAGCAGCTAAAACTGGAATGCACCTATTTCATTTTGTAAGAAACAACAAAATGAGTTACATGTTTAAACTTAACGTATGCGGTCCAGGATCTCCACACGGAGGTCCTGAGCAGAGGTTCCAGTATTTCTCTACAAGACGAAATCCTATCATCGCTCACCACCGTCAACTTAGCCAACTCAGATCATCATTTCTGCCGACTTGCCGCTATTGAATCAGGACTACAGGATCTTCACGCCATCACCGCCGCCGCCTTCTCAACTGCCTTCCACAGCTTCACCACCAGCTGCCTGCAGCGACTTGACACCACCGACATAACAATCAGTGACCTGGGCGAAGTCATTACCAGCCTGCTACCGCTAGCTCCGACAGATTCTCTGGATGAGTTAGGCGCACGCTGACAGGTCTTACTGACCTGATACGAGTCCTGCTCACGACGACGGCCGACTACACCTCGTCGACCTGAAGAGTAGGCACGAAAAGCTTCGGAAGTACATGCTTGTACAAGGACCACCTTGGCACTAGATACCACCGGCAAAACTGAGCGCACCTCTCGAGAGGCGCTCAAGCAATCTCTTTTGAAGTACAATAAAGAAAAACAGGAAATCCCTACCCATTCCCGATACACTCCCTGCGGTGGCAGCCAGGGCTCCAGCACGATCATGGCTGTCACCCGGACATTTCCTTTTCCGCATTAACGGGAGTGCAACAGCGGAATCCTAACACCTATCCTTATTTCTCCTGTCAATTCCTCTCCTTAACTTCACTTCCTATTTCCATCACTACCCCCCCACCCCCCCAAACGGAAAAAGAGCTCATTATGCACATTTAAAGCGTTTGTAGAAATATTGATTGAAAACAAATAAAAGCAAATTGGGTACGTTTATTCAACAATTTAAGGTGATACAATAAAAAAATATTTGATTTTACATTCACATAACTTTCTGTACCCATTCTTCGTGCTAATCGAAATAAACATTTGTAGAAAAGGTTTTATTACATATGTCCTTGTAGATACAACGGAAATAGGGAAATACTGTAGGCTTAGGCGATAGTCAAATGTTTTAAGAGCTGGCCGCTACGTGATGGCTTTGAAATTCCGTTCTCTTTGCATGACCACGACAGAAACGTGAATAACGATTTCTCATTTGAAAAAGGTAAAGTACTTGATCATTAAAAACCTTGGAAGTTGCTGAACTTAAATGCTAGTTTGGTATTTTTCGACACACAAGGACCATTTTATAAAAATGCTTTTGTATTTATTTATTTTTTGATTTAGGGAGTCTCAAAACGCGTATTTCCAGTATAATCTCGGTATGGAATGTAATACTTCCTCTACTTACTCTATAGGTAAGACCGAGCGGGATGGTTCAGGCGTTACATCTGTGGCGCGCATTTAGGAGGTCCCGGGATCGATCCCGGCGACCGCCTACTATGGCCCATGCTTTTTTTGTGGTTTTCCCGGGTCGCCAGGCGAATGCTAGGGTGGTTCATCTTCTACCACGACTCTCCTCCCTCTCCATTCCTGTACCCATCATCTTCCTCGCCATCAGTTCCAGGGTTGTAGGACCAGGCGACGGTGTTCGGTAGGTTGCGGCAGGGCGATGGCTTGCTCTCTGTAAAGGTTTCTTCCTTGGCGTCGCAGCCGCACCGCTCAGTTAGGTCTCTCTTCAGCGTGGGGCTCAGCTTTGAATGGAGGTTGGTAACCTGTGAGCAGGGACCGTGAGGAGTCGGATGTATTCTATTTGGAAACGTTAGGGACCCCGTCCATGTTTGCGTCCGTCGACTTTTGGATCTGGTCCCCCTTCAAGTCTCTCCCCTCATCCTTCCCTCCCAGGGGTCACGTTGGAAGCATAAAGGGTCGACTGACCTGCGTGCGGAGCTCTGTCCCGTTTCCGAGGGCTCCTTCGTGATACGTACCTTTCTTTACCTTTTATTATAGCTAAGCAGTAGAGCAAGTAAAAGTATTAACAGACCAAAATGCATCGAAAGTAATTTGGATTAGCAACATTTCATAAGTAAAACATATTCTCATCCAATACATGGGGATAAAATTAGCTTAGCAGCAACCGACTACTCCTAAGTTGTACTGGTAAATCAGAAAACTACGAATAACTCAACAATATTTAATGTTTAACTTATTCTGACAATGAACCGGTGTTCAGTTCTCCTGGGTTCACCTTGGTTACACGTTAGGTATCTTCTAAGTAACAAGGACAACGCGCATGCTCAGGTAATGTATGCTAACAGTCGAAACGTCGTGTACAGGTAATATGTTTGAACTATCACGTGGTAGGATAAAATACCGATCGTGTTTGCGCGGCAGATAATGGCGAAACTTTCAAAGTTCGTGTCTTACCCCACCGTTGAAATCTCCTCCGAAGTGCCCGTATTTCTTTGGTGCTATTATTTATTGTCTAAACGCTGTTATCGGCATCTTGTCAATATCTACCGCAGAGATCTCCGTCGCCAACATTTAACTGTCACTAGGGAGTTTCCTCAGGCCGCGGTCGGCATTTTAAACAGACGGCAAAGGTCACACTGCTACTAGAAATGCATCTATTGTCTCCATTACTGCTTTGTCTATGCATTTAATTGCTCGTAATGCTTATCAAGCAAAGCGTGTATCCTGGTTGAGTACAGGGCGTTACACAACTCTTAAAATATTTATACTTCTGGCGGAAAACTAAAAAACGGTTCCATTAATGAAACCAACATTAGTAAATAAATCTCAACCTCAGAGGCTATTGTGCATATCAATATCAATTTTGCTGTGGGTTGATACCACAAGTCATTTTCTGGAATTTAAAATAAGTAAGCAAATAATTAAACAAATAACATACACTGCCGTTTGTGAAAATTGCAACACCACGAAGTAAACGCATGAATTTCATACCATAGGTTAGATACATGACAACTAACAAATGATAAACTTTTGAAATCTATACATGACCTTCGAACCGTAATATTCAGTATTTGATGTGGCCTCCATGCGCTACAATTAGAGCTACTATACGCCGTGGCATTGAATCGAAAAGGTTCAGAATAAGTTCCTGAGGGATTTCCCTCCACACAGTTTGTATTCGAGCCCACAAATACGTGACACTGGATACTGGAGGACCGTGACGCACCAACCATATCCCAGACATGTTCGATGGGCGACATGTCAGGCGAACGTGCAGGCCAGGGAAGCAATGGTACCCGTCGCTCTTCGAAGAAGACTTGTACATTCCTCGCAATATGTGGCCGAGCATTGTCCTGTTGAAATGTGGCCTGTGGAGATGCCTGAAGGCATCAGGCTCTACAGTCACCGTTAGATACCGGTTGCTGTTCAAAGTACCCTCAATTCGTAAGAGGCGAGATAGGTTGTTGTAACCAATGGTGCCCCAAACCATCACACCTGGTGTTTGTCCGCTATGCCGCTCAACAATGCAGCCCTCCAGGTTGCGTTCACCACGGTACCGCCGGACACGTTGAATCGGGAGTCGTTCGAAAAGACTAAATTTTGCCACTCAGCACCCCAGTGATGGTGTTCACGTGTCCATTGCAGTAGGAGGAACTTGTGGTTTCTGGACAATGGAAGCCGATGTAATGGCATGCATGCAACCAGTTCAACCAGCAGCAGATGGCGACGAACTGCTGATGCAGACAACTTCACACCTGTTGCAGTGCTCCAGCGTCGAGCCAACACTGTGGATGAAGCTGTATGGTCCGTTGTGGCCATGCGGACAAGATGACGGTCATCCCGTGCTGTGGTCCAGTACCCGCTCTTCGCTGCGTACGACCTTCATCTATCCACTGCTTCCACACACACATCACTGTCGTAGCAGCGTGCCCTGTACGAGCCGAAATGTCACGGTATAACAAACCCGCTTCCCGGAGACCGATCATTCTGCCCCGTCCGAAATCACTCACATACCGATATGGCTTCATTTGACGTCGACGCGGCGTACTGGCACTCACTTTGTTTCCACCTTGTTTGACAGCTCTGCACTGACTACACTGGGTGTTGCACTGACCTTGTCGGACCGACAAGAGAGGGCTCTGCTCGGCCTACGTGTACCCCATCCCTCTACAAATCTAATCACTTATTGCTTGCACACTCTTCTACACTTCCACCAAGTTATTCGGGAAATTCTTTCTTGGTACTGCAATTTTCACAAACAGCACTGTATTTACAACATTAATTTTTAAAGACTGGTGTGCAGTTATTTATTTCCTTAAATTATACAAAATACTTACTTCTCTACTTCTGATAATAAAGGTAAACAAATGGCAGAAATGGTATAGTTAGAAAATATTTCGACAAGATACATCTGCTCTGTGTACGTGATTCTTGTCGTGTGACAAGGAGTTGAGAGATTTTCTGATGTTGATTACTTCAGAATTGGTAGACTGGCCAAATGAAATGACTTTTGGAGCTGCCTGTGAATCCACAATGATCGTGTAATAAAGATTTAGTTGTCTGTTTTATTTTATCCATTCTATTGGCATCTTTATTCCTTGAGCTTCTGTTTGGATGACCGTACATAGTTGGTCAAGGCTATTTGCAGGTCAAGCGGACAGAATGATAAGGTTTTCGATAAACCTTTTGAACGAACAGAATACGTACTTACTGGGTTACTTTACAGAAATAAACGTGACTGCTACACATCGGGCTATTTCTGCGCAATCCTAAAAGGCATTGTTTGCCGCAAGTACATGAGCACAAACATGTCCTCACAATCAAGAAAAACGTATAGTACTCTATACTCCTTACCATGGAGTCTCACAGTATTTACTAGCAGTAGAGATGATTTACGATCGCTCAGGGGTACCAACACTTGAAGACGTTTCTTTCTTGTTATGACATCTGCATCTCTTTTTAGTGTAGGACGATTCGAAACAGAAAAATAGAAGTTAAAATAAACGACTTATACCCTCGAGGTGCTACCAGCATCCTTTCTGGATGATAATTAACGCCAAAACGGTGTTCTAGAATATTCGTGTTCTTGTTTCAAAGCGAGGCAATATCAAACACGTGGGTTTGGGGACCTACGCAAAACGAAGGTTGTTCGTGCAAACTTAGTGCGGATGGCATGTTGGCGCCTTCGGGAGCACAACCTACATTGTAATGGTGCCCCACTCCCACAGAATTCAATGGACTGGGTGAAGTTCATGGCCAATAGCGCGGGTGCCTCACAGGGTGGCTTTTATCCTTGGCGGTCATGCTTCGACCAAAGACGTGTGAAATCCATACCTATTTTTACTTTCCCTACTACCTATAGTAAGGGGACAAGGTACTCTGAAATGGTCAAAAATCACATTTGTTGTTTTAGGCACCAATAAAATCTCTATTATTTCCAGTTTCAGAAAATATGTACTTTTTGGGGGGATTAAGAAGTTTTTAAGACATTTAAATATCATTTAAATGCTAGTCTGCATTCCTTTAAAGCTGTCATACAACGTTCCTTTTTAGAACATTTTTGTATCTTTCAACAACCAACGACTATGTCATGCCCAACGAGTAGTTCAGCAATTAACAAAAGAGGCCAGGACCAAGAGAAGACAATCAGAAAAGCTGAAGCAATCCAGGAATGAAGGTGCACATGATTATGACCCTGGAATATACTGAAGTGTGTCAGAATTTTAACATTCAAACTTTAAATTCAGTTTTCTCAAAACAATATTTTTGGATACTTATGTACATTTTCTCAGAAAGTATGAAAGGTAGAGAGCTGAAATTTTCAGTACATGTATACAAACATAGTTAAACTTTCTGAACCACAATCATAAATTTATAATGTATATTGGTGATATTAAGAAAGCAACAACATTGCAAATTTTCCACAGTTTTACTTTGCAATTATATATATATATATATATATATATATATATATATATATATATATATATATTGGCATTTTCTAGTGAACTGATATACATAACTAAATAATTGAGGTTCAGAAGATAGTTGGTTATACTAAGAACAAGCATGCAAAAGTGTGATTCTGTATTGCAAGTAGTATCAGAGAAAAATGTATATGAATTCACATGTTTTAAGTGTAAATTTTATTATTTTTCTGCTGAATGAAATAATTTTTACGGACTCAACTATATAAGCTATCAATGCAAACAACAACTTGAAATAACTGTCATGATCTATAGAGTAATTCATAAAATATTTCAGGAAAAACCATTGAGAAGTTGGTAATTTAACACACTTAAGGTGTAATTTCCATGTGTTCAGACTACCTTGTCCGCTAAGACGGCAGTATTACATTCGACCCAAAAATTCGATACCAAGATTTCATCGGAAATACATGTTTTGAGGTGTCGTGAATCCAAATGAAGCATTTTTGGAAACATGTCCATGTGTGTGTCTGTCAGTTTGTGAACTCCATAACTCAAAAACGAAAAGTCGGATAAATACCAAACTTGGTATTTGAGTTTAGTAGGTATTTCCAAGGATGCGACACGAAAATTTTCAACAAAATCCTCACCCCAGACCACCCTTTACTTGGAACATTTTTCGAAAATTTTGATTTTCTCAAAAACTGGCTCTAAAGATTTTGATTTAAAATATTATATGTTTAAGATATTTTCATGGAAAATGAAAGTATATCTTGAATTTTCTGGGAATGTCCCCGAAAGTATTCTTCATTGTGAACGACTTTTGCATAACTGGTAAACCATAAGAGATAGACAAAATTTTACTACACAAAGAATGTAGATTGCGTTAAAATACACAATTTATGTCATATACATTTTTTATTGTTGAGTAAACCGTTTTCTAGATATTGCCTGTTATTCTCTTAAATTTTCCAATGCTTTTTCTCAAATGGGAATTCGTTATTCATTTTTTTTTTGTCCTGGACATACAAATGGAATGGAATATTCCGCATAGCAACCAGGTCTTAAAACATTTGACTATCGCTTAAAGTCTACCAATTCCCCTTGCATCTACAAGAAAATTAGCAATAAGATTGACATCTCGATTAATATGAAGTATATGGAGAATAAGCGTTTGTATAAATAGTTTGTACAAGAGTAGAGAAAGTCATGTGAGTGTAACACATCAGATGTTTTTAAGTAAATTATTAGGTTTGAATTTCCTAAAACATACTTTTCTGAAATGTGAAGGTTTCGTCTCCCTTTTCTGTTTTGGCCTGCAAAGAGAACGGAATTTTAAAACGACCACATAGCAATCAGCTCTTAAAAGATCTGACTATCGCTTAAAGCCTACCAATTCCCTTATCCCCATTGTACTTAGAGGGAAATATGTAGTAAAACCATTTCTGCACGTGATTAGCTGATGTTGCAGAGCTGTCAGTACTGATTAAGTGTGACATGTGAAAATGAATTACGTACAGTTTCTTAGTGACAATGCACCGCATTCCTGCCATGCGCTATCTGAATTTTAAGAAAATAAGGATGGTCTGTATCATTTTAAACGGCACCATATCGGTCCCACGATGTCCAAATCATCGCAGATTGCAGCGAAGTCAACTTTTGAAACCAGAATAAGAGGTTGCAATAATTATGGCACTGAGGAGAATGGCTCAGGTAGCTTCTGTGGCCCATGAGCCGACCAATCTGACTGGGTCGTTTTCGTGATTACCCTCAGTCACCAAGATAAATACCGTATTAGATTAATACCATGACCCAAAGTTCCAGTTATGTCTAAAACAATATCGAATACTCTGCCAACTATCCACAGATAATGGAAGCAGGAAGACTGGACGGCAGGCACCCTAATACCATCTGCCCGCACGTATAGAAGCAGAGGTAAAGCTGCCTTGCACTAAGGCCCCCTTGGGCACGTGACGAAGTGATAATATGGTACAGGGATAAGACCTAGAAGGCTGTCTGCCACACATCGAGCCACGAGGTATCTGCTAACAGATTCGCCGCGATTTGACCACTTAGTTAAACGTCATAAAAATCCAAGTGGCAAGAGGGGGGAATCAACATAACATTTTCATCCAGAGACTTTTATATCAAGGTAATGACATCAGACGGAGTGCACGGTAACGGACCATAAGTAGCATTTGAAACATTCTCCAAAATCATAAGTTAGCATTACTTCTCGAGCTGCAACACGTACTGATCTGCAGCACAGCCACCCGGATGTCTGGTGTTGTACATGGCTTGTTTTTGGAGGGACCCGAGTTTCCGAGGAACAAAGGTGTTGAAGGTTAATTTCAATTACAGAAGAAGGCTTGGAGCTGGCTAGAACGTGGGCTGAAGAGCTCATTGGCCTAGCAAGGCAAGTTCCACATGCCCGATATGGGTAACAGCACCGCGTGGGTTGTCCAGAGGAAACGTGCAGGCTTCCTACAGCCCTCCAGATCCGTCCAACGTCTGGCGGGATATTCACGCGTGGTTTTGCGAAAGAGAAAGTCCGTGGGTTTCCCTATGGTCCTTGAAACACAACGGTTTTGCCTCCTTCGCCAAAATCTAGAAAATCGTGTTAATGAGAAAGCGAATTACCGCAACTTCTAGCATCCTCGAAACACAAGGCCTCACTGAAATCTACCAATTCTGTTCCGGTATTTAATGATTGTTACCTCATAGTTTTTCTGTTAGACTTTAATAGCGCATAACAACCATAAAATTGCGAGAAATGTTCCTCAAATCATTTTTACTTTGTCTACAACGTACCCAGCATGTAAAAGAATATTGCATTTCATCCAGAAATCCAATATCGAGATTTCACCCGAAATGCATATTTTGAGGCCCCTGGATAAAAAAAAATCTGTGCTGCACTCACATGACTTTCTCTACTCTTGTACAAACTATTTTTACAAACGCTTATTCCCATTTACTTCATGTTAAACGAGATAAACATTTGCAGAAACTATATTATTGGTAATTTTCTTGTAGATGTAAGGGGAATATGGTAGGCTTTAAGCGATAGTCAAATATTTTAAGAGCCGGTTGCTATGTGGAGTATTCCATTCTCTTTGAATGTCCAGGATATAAAAAAGCGAGTAACCCAATTCCCACTTCAAAAAAAGTATATGTATAAAACAAAACCTATATAACATAAATTGTGTTTTAAGGAGAACTATAAATTTTGTGTAGTAAAATTTTGTCTATCTCTTACGGTTTATCAGTTATGCAGCTGTCATTCAGAACCAAGAGGACCTTTGGGCAAAATTCAAGGTATACATTTCATTTACCATTAAAAATTCTTAAACATACGGTATTTTAATCAAAATCGTTATAGACATTTTGGAGAAAATAAAAGATTTAAAAAAATGTTCCATGTAAAGGGTAGTCTGGGGTGGAGAATTTCCTTAAAAATCTTCGTGTCGCATCCTTGGAAGATACTAATCTCAAACACCAAGTTTAGTATTTATCCGACTTTTCGTTTTTCAGTTATGCCGTTCACAGACTGACACACATTTCCGGTGGAAATCTTGGTATGGAATTTTTGGGTGGTATGCAATACTTACCCTACTTACTATACAGAATAGAGAAAGTAAAAACTTTGAACGAGAGCGGAAAAGCCGCGCTATTTTATGATTTTCCTCTCTATGCATGTTTAATTCAGTGTTTTTCTGCTGTTTATTTCTGTGAAAATGTAGTTTAACTGTTGCCAAAATACACTGTATAATAAACATTTAACAATGAGCTTCTAATATTACACAATTTGTCATTTCTTCATTGTCTAATTATGGCCCAAACTCGGAATAGACTCGCTCTATCCCACATAACCTTACAACAATATTGCAACTCCGTTTCTTCCCTTATGTTGTAACACAGAGTGAGCCAAAAGACTCCGAACCGCCTACACAGTCTTTTTCCTGTCCGCGTCCTCGGCGCTCGTTACCGTCTACCGCTATCATAGAAAGGCGCGGATGAAACCATACAACATTTTTAAAACTACTTTTAAAGGCTTTACTTAGCAACTTTATGAAAGGAGATGCTGAAGCTGGCCACCGTCGCTGTCCATACATTTTTGGCACCTCTTTACGAAGCTATCCATCACTCGCCGTAGTTCACGATGAGAAATTTCCTGGTGGATATTTTGTTTTAATTCTTCCAGGTGTGTGGGTTTGTCTTGTACACTTTATGTTTTAAGTTAACCCGGAGGGGTATTTTATGAACAATATTACCGGCTGCGCGGTGTTTTTCTACTGGGCGTGTGGAAATATGAATAAAACATGATAAAGCACTGCTGCTATAAACAAAGTCACGCTGTAGTGTGAAGTGCAGTTTTGAGTTGACGGTGATGTGATGTGGTTCAGTTATTACGAGTTATTTGTTATTTTGTCCTGTACTTAGTCATAAAGTATATTATGGCTTAGTATATGTTTTCTACTGCACAGCGTGTATTTATTTATGATTCGTATGTGTTAACTCGGTCAGCTCGCCAAGTGAAAGTACAATTTGCAGAAAGATTTCCAGGTGTAAAAGTTCCAGGCCGTACAACAATCCATTAACTTTACAGTAAATTTTAGGCCACAGGAAGTGTTCAGAATAAGAAATATAACAGACGGCGTTCGGTTCTTACCGAAGAAACATTAGACGACATCGGTCATGATGGATAGTTTCCTATTTCAGCATCTCGTTTCATAAATTTGGTAAGTAAAGCCTTTAAAAGTAGTTTTAAAAATGTTGGATGGTTTCATCCGCGGCAGACGGCAACGAGCGCCAGGACGCGGACAGGAAAAACACTGCGCAGGCGGTTCGGAGTCTTTTGACTCACCCTGCAGCAGCGAAATGGACGAAACAATACAGAATCACATTATGCTTGCCTCTTGTCATAAAACATCTCCTTGAGTCTGCTTTGAATCATAAACGTTTTGAAGTGACGGACAGAGCATCGTTCTTTAAACCACCATTCAAACACTTGCAGGATTCTCAAGATCATACGATGGGAAACCATTATAAAAGACTCGCCGCGCAAATTCACCTAACGACAAAGATGAATGGATCTTTATCGTCTGCAACATATCTTGAAGGTTTTATGTGCGCAGTCTGGCTCCAGGGAGCATCGTAAACATGTCATTAAACTGCAACGTCACCCTGCACAGTGCAGCCAACTTGAGATGATAATATTCTTAACGAAAATCCCTGATGATGCTTGTTACAGAGAGTCGCAGGTTCGAGTAGATCACATCATCTGAGGAATGTGTGTCTGCTTGTAGCTTCCAAAGACCTGCATAACTCTACAAATTATTGTTACAAAAGCTTATTCTTTTACCTGCTTCTCTGTTAATACATTTAAATCTTCATTACACGTTTAAAAATTTCGTTGTAGGTATAAGAATACATTACCGAGCGGCATGGCTCAGGCGGTAAAGTCTGTGGCCCGCATTCGGGAAGTCCCGGGTTCAAATCCCGTGGGCCGACCAATCTGTCTGGGTTTTTTCGTGGTTTTCCTTAGTTGCCAAGGTAAATACCGGGTTGGATATTTAATACCACGACCCAAATTTCCACCTTAAGTGTAAAATAGTAGTAAAATGAAAAATAAGTGGTAATAGCGAATGCTATGCCATCTATCTACAGATGTAAGCAGTTAGACTGGACGGCACCCTAACGCCATCTGCACGGCACGAAGCAGAAGATCCGGCTGCCATGCTGGGGGGTCTCTGTGGGCACGTGACGAAGCAAGATGGCATTTCCAGGGATGAGACCTAGAAGACTAACTGTCCATCACATATCGTTGTAAGAGTTATCCAACAACAGATCCGTCGCGATATAACCAAGGAGTTAAAGCGAATAGAAATAGAATTTAAAAAAAATACAGCATCCTAGAGCGATGGTCAGATTTTTAAAAAGCAGATCGCTATGGCCATTGCATGACCACGAGGGAAACAGAAAAGAAAGAAAAAAATATTAAATTCATATAACTTTCTCCACTTTCTATCGTGTATTAATAAGTATACAAATTATTCTTACGAAAGTTTCCTTTCATTTTAATCAAAATAAACGTTTACAGAAATAGCTACATTACACATTTCGTTATGGATACAAAGAGAACGGCGATAGTCAAATGTTTAACAACTGAACGCTATATGCTGGCCTTAAAATTCCATACTGTTTCCATGACATCGTGAGAAACAACTGAAAATCGACAGGACTTAAAAAAATCGCTAAGTATTGAACAATTCGAACCATTAATAACGGATATCTCGGAAATGGCTGATGCCACAAAAAACTTATTTTAAATAAATTGTGTGTTTCAAAGACATCTATATCGTTTATGCAACACGTTTTCATCTAAAGATTAACTTGTTATACAAGGTTATACAAAATTCCTTCCGAATGAAGTGGAAGGTTATTCCCAAAAACTTCAAAATACGAGGTGTGATCAAAAAGTTTCCGGAATGACTTCACAACAATGCTGACGTTTAGATTTCTTTAATTCTTACCCAGACTGTCCATGCAGCGTTCCTTTCCGATAAAAATGAGAGGTCACGTGACTTCCTGTGACCATGCGGTGACGAGGTTGACGCTCTGAAGTGAACACGTATTTTGCATGTGCTGCGATTTTTCCGCGTAGCAAAAATGTCAGATTACGAAGAACAAAGAACGAACATCAAATTTTGCTTTAAGCTCGGTAAAACTGCAGCAGAAGCCTATGAAATGTTAAGAACAGCTTATGTGGAGGACGTTATGGGCAAAACTCAAGCATTTGAGTGGTTTTCGAAATTTAAAAGCGGTGTGGCATCAGTTAAAGATGCAGATCGTTCGGGGCGACCCTGTTCCAGCGAAACTGATGAAAATATCAATCAGGTGAGGGAAATGGTCTTAAATGATAGGCGCATTACAGTAAGAGAACCTTCTGACTCATTAGGACTCTCCTTTGGAAGTGTTCAAAGTATTTTGAAAGACAATTTGGACATGTTCCTGCATCACGACAATGCGCCGGCGCACAAAGCCCTTTCTGTTCGCCAATTTTTGGATAAAAATAGGATGAATACTGTTCCCCATTCCGCCTATTCTCCAGATTTGGCACCAGCGGACTTTTTTCTTTTCCTGCGACTTAAAATGCAGCTCCGAGGTCACCGTTTTGAGGACATTCATGTCATCCATCGCGAATCGCAGAAGGCTCTGAACATGTTGAAAGAAGAGGACTTCCAGAGGTGTTTCCAGCAGTGGCAGAAGCGCTGGGACAAGTGTATCAACTCCCAAGGAGATTACTTCGAGGGTGACAGTGCAGATTAGACAAAACAAACTGTTGTGTAGTGTTTATGACGTCATTCCGAAAACTTTTTGATCACAACTCGTATACATTTTATTTGTCATGTAAATATCATTAATGTATGGCATTTTAATCAAATCGTTAGTGGCATTTTTGAGAAAATAAAACATTTCGAAAAATGTTCCATGTAAAAGGTACTTAAAGGTGTCGCATCTTTGGAAGGTACCAGTATTTGTCCGATTTTTTGTTTTTGAGTTACGCTGTTCACACAAACACATTTGTCTAAAAATGCTTTTTTGGGGGTTCAGGTGGCCTCAAAACCTGTATTTCCGCTGAAATATCGGCATCGAATTTTTTAAAAGAGTAGAGACTTGCCATTTAATTAAGTATTTGAAAATTCAAATGAATAACAAAAAATATCTCGGACATGGTTAACGGCACAAAAATGTTATTTGACATACGTTGTGTGGTTTGTTGGCCTACATTTTTTGTGTAGTCAAGTTTTGTCAATCTCAGTTTACCAGTTTCATTAGATAAAAATCATTTAGAATGAAGAGGACTTCACAGTCTAGTCACAGAAATTTCAAGATATACCAACATTTTACTTGTCATGCAAACATTTTAGATTTGGTAAGTTTTATCAACATTATTAGTCATTTTTGAGAAAGTATAAAACAACGAAATGTTTTTCATGTAGAGGGGTGAGAGGATTTTCTTGAAAATCTTCGTGTCATGGAAAACACTGAACTCAAACATCACATTTAGTATTTAACCGGTTTTCGTTTCACAGACAGGCACACAGACAAAGACACAAACACATACATAGGGACCTTTTTCCTTTCTCTACTATGTATAGTAAGTAGGGGAAGTATTGTATTTCATCCAAAAATTCGATACCGAGATTTCACCTGAAATACATGTTTTGAGACTCCTTGAATCTAAAAAAAAAAGCATTTTTGGAAACATGTCCGTGTGTGTGTCTGTCTGTGAATAGCATAACTTCGAAACGAACAGTTAGATAAACACCAAACTTCGTATTTATGTTCAGTATCTTCCAAGGATGCGACACGAAGGTTTTCAAGAAAATCCTCCCACCCCAGATTACCCTTTACATGGAAGATTTTTCGAAAATTTTAATTTTCTCAAAAATGGCTCTAACGATTTTGATTAAAATATCATATGTTTAAGATATTTTTATGACAAATAAAATGTATATCTTGAATTTCCTGGGAATGTCTCCAAAAGTATTCTTCACTGTGAACGACTTTTGCATAACTGGTAAGCCATAAGAGGTAGACAAAATTTTACTACAGAAAAGATGTAGATTGCGTTAAAATACAGAATTTAAGTCATATACATTTTTTTGTTGAGTGAACCATTTTAGAGATATTGCTTGTTATTCCCTTAAATTTTTCAATACTTATTTTCTCAAATGGGAATTCGTTATTCTTTTTTTTTTGTCTTGGATATGCAAAGAGTATTAATCTGTGGCAAAGGGAATGGTGCTGCACCTAGCAACCAGTTATTAAGAGATATGTATGTGCTTAAAGGCTACTGTTTTTCTATATTGCCCTTGTAAATATATATTCCCCTTACATCTACAAGAAAATTAGCAATAAGATAGAGTCTGCAAATGTTTATCTCGATTAACATGAAGTAGATGGAAAATAAGCGTTTGTAAAAACAGTTTGTACAAGAGTAGAGAAAGTCATGTGAGTGTAACACATCAGATTTTTTAAAAACAGTTTTTATTGGGCTTAGGGAGTCTCAAAACATAATACTTCCGGTGAAACCTCGGTATCGCTGTGAATGGATAATGGGTGGAGAAAATCGTGTTTTCACCACTGAACAATGTAAAACTTAGGATCTCAATATGCCGTCTTCCAGAGCTATAAAAGAAGCTGCAGGAGTTGCTATAGCAACAGGGTGTGGACCAGGTTGTTTACTGCCGTGGCGTGTAAAACCATCAATGGAACGTCATCGATGAATGACCGCACTTGGCTCATTCACAACGGCAGAGAAACAAACCTCCACTGCCTACGCTGCGCCGCACCCCACTGTAAACACTTGTCATTGTTGCCAACCTAAAGGCTTATACATAAATTATTTTACCGGTGGGGAGTGTGAAGAAGTCAAGTGATGTTAACTCAACAATCTATCCTCGTTCTCTTATCCACTTGTTCAATAAGAACGTCAGATTTTCATTTGCTTCCACTAACAGAACATGGCTTAAGATCACCACATACATCCGGCAAATAATGCAGCAGTATATAGAAGAATGAGTAGAGAAAGTCATATGAATACAAAAGTAGTAGTATTGCATACCAACCAAAAATTCGATACACAGATTTCAACGGAAATACACGTTTTCAGACTCCCTGAAAAAAAAAAACAACACATTTTTGGAAAAAGGCCCGTGTCTGTGAACAGCATAACTCAGAAACGAACAGTCGGATAAACACCAAACTTATTATTTAGGTTCAGTATATTCCAGAGATGCGACACGAAGGTTTTCAAGAACATCCCCCACCCCAGGTTACCGTTTACGTGGAACATTTTTCGAAAATTTTAGTTTTCTCAAAAATGGCTATAACGATTTTGATTAAAATATCATGTGTTTAAGATATTTTCATGACAAATGAAATGTATATCTCGAATTTTCTGGGAATGGCTCCAAAAGTATTCTTCATTGTGAACGACTTTTGCATAACTGGTAAACCATAAGAGATAGACAAAATTTTACTACACAAAAAATGTAGATCGCGTTAAAATACACAATTTATGTCATATACTTTTTTTTGTTGAGTGAGCCGTTTTCGAGATATTGCTTGTTATTCCCTTAAAATTTCCAATACTTTTTCTCAAATGGGAATTCGTTATTCATTTTGTTTTGTCCTGGTGATGCAAAGAGAATGGAACACTCCACATAGCAACCAGCTGTTAAAACATTTGACTATCGCTTAAAGCCTACCATATTCCCCTTGCACCTACAATAAAATTAGCAATAAGATTAACATCTCGATTAACATGAAGCATATGGAGAATAAGCGTTTGTAAAAATAGTTTTACAAGGGTAGAGAAAGTCATTTGAGTGTAACACATCAGATTTTTTCTTCTGTTCTCCCCCAATCTCCTGCACTACTGTGTCTTAGTCATAGATAGTCAATTGTCCTCACTACTTCCAGCCCCGTTCCTTCCCAATACCACTTTTCGGTCTTTCTTAGTTGATATCCTTTCTTAAAAATCATCATTTACATTTGTTGTTGTTTGTTTTCAACCACCAATCTTTACAGTATTAGCCAGTTGCTTCAATAGCTTTACTTAGGGCCACCACTGAGAAGGAACCTGCCACTAGATCATCTGTAAACAGTAATCCTGGTGTTTCCTTATTATTAATAACTGGAGAATGCTTATTCAAATGCAACTGACTTGGTAAACTCCCATTGTTGAATCTCCAGCGGAGTCCACATTCCTTCAAAACGTTAGTATTAATTGGAATCTGTCGACACTTCAAGATATTAAATAATCATTTCTGGGTGGCACTTTGGCCATAAACTTCTCAGGAATTTGGAGAGATTGAGATTGCCAATTAATTTTTACCGACCAAAGCAATCTCTAGCGAACTTTTCGAGGCAGACTTGGGCAGATAAGCGGCCCAGACTTGTGTGGGAAGAACTTGTTTGTTCTTCAACGTTCAACATTGTTCTGGCAAACGTCCTAGACGGCCCACGCAAGGACAGAACGGCAAACAATGCCTTCCAGCAAGAACGGAAAATCAAATTGAGCCAGCAGTCACTTCGGGACGAACAAGATCAGCAAAACATACTACCGGAATCGCGGTTTTTGCCGAGTTTTATTGAAACTGTGGAAACAATCTGAAAACTTCCACGCAAAGCGAGATTAGTATTCCTAACCTGTGTACACAACACTAATTATCTGCACTTGTCTCATAGTTTTTTAAAAAACTCTCAGCAGCACTGAACTGTGAGGTAAATCTGGGGAGAATGGATGGGGGAGGAGTGTTACATAACACTTTTATGAACAAGTACATTGCTTTTATAATCATTTAGTTATAGCTTTTTCAAGGGAAGCAAAAGTCTCCTTTTATGCAAATGGAATCACTTTGCATTCTATGTCCCTGAGCAAAGTTCAGGGTAACCTGCACTTCTAATATGAATTCCCATTGTAAAGAGGCATACTATACTAGGTATAGTAAGTAGGGGAAGTATTGATTACACCCAAAAATTAGATATACAGATTTCACCGGAAATATATGTTTTGAGGTCCCTGAATAAAAAGAAAACATTCTTAGAAAAAGGTCTGTAAGTACGTATGTGTGACTGAACAGCGTAACTCAAAAACGAAAAGTCGGATAAATACCAAATTTGGTATTTAAGTTCAGTATCTTTCAAAGGCGACACGAAGATTTTCGAGAAAATTCCCTCTCAGACTTCCCTTTACATGGAACATTTTTCGAAAATGGCTGTGATGATTTTGATTAAAGTATCATATGTTTAAGATATTTTTGTGGTAAATGAAATGTATATCTTGAATTTTCTGAGAATCTTGCCAAAAGTACTCTTCATTCCGAATGTCTTTCACATAACTGGTAAACCGCAAGAGATAGACAAAATTTTACTTCACAAAAAATGTAGATCTCGTTAGATCAACAATTTATGACATATAATATATATACACATATATATATGTATATATATATATTGTTGTATAAACCATTTCCGAGATATTCCTTGTTATTTATCTGAATTTTCCAATACTTGTACTTTTCCCCAAATCAGAATTCGTTATTCGTTTTTAATGTCCTGGACAAACAAAGATAATGGAATACTCCACATAGCAACCAGCTCTTAAAATATTTGACTATCGCTTAAAGCCTACCATATTCCCCTTGCACCTACATGAGAATTAGCGATAAGACATGAAGTAGATGGAAAATAAACGTTTGTAAAAATAGTTTATATAAGAGTAGAAAAAGTATGTGAGTGCAACGCAACAGATTATTTTATCATTTCTCTTGCATTGTCTTTCCTTTTCATCTTTCAGGTGTGCTTGTAGGTTTGGTGGCGTATGGCGGTGCCGAACAGCTGGCACGGATCTATGCTCAAAGGAAAGGGTACTCTCCACATGGACACCAGAGGGCTGCTTGGTCAAATGGTCGTTCATCGCCCTGTATAGGTAACTCCACAGTGGGGGCTGCCAGGGACTTCCGCGCGTCTCTGGCTGTAGCCTCCTGTGGTTCCTTCACCACATCCCCTCCTCCTGGGCGGTGGTAGCCACAGTAGATATATGTAAGTCGGAGTACGCGAGGAGTCACCCTCCGTTGTATAACCTATACCTGAGGTGTAAATATAATTTTAGAATTCAAACTAATTGAAAGCCACTTTTCTCCAAAATGTAATTTAAACGGAAGAACAAAAACGCTGATTATTGAATTAGAAATAACCGCCAGGTTTATTTGTGCATACGAACGTTCACGACGGAAGTTGCAGAAATGACATCACTACCTTGGAGAAGGGCATGGTTTTCTCCAACACAAACACTACTGACATCATCATGCTATGAGAGCACCTCTATATCCAGAAGTTCACATGTTTCGAGTGCTGGCGGCCATTTATCTGCAAAAAATGCATTTGAACACATCCTCTCCTTCAAACAGAGAAATGTCACGAATCTACATACAAACATGGCACAAGTCACGACCCCTGAAGGTTGAGAGGCAGTGAAAACTGGCATTAGTCATACCAGTCGTTAACGTTCCTGGACGAGCGTTTCAGGCTGCTTTAGGGGATCCGCGAGGGAAGGAAATGTATACGGCAGAGACAATTTTACATTTCGATTTTGCTTTCCTATATGCTAAAACTTTTCATGCAAAGTCCTCCCCTGCAGAGAGAAAAAAACAATCTGATGTGTTACACTCACATGCCTTTCTCTACTCTTGTACAAACTATTTTTACAAACGCTTATTCTCCATATACTTCATGTTAATCGAGATGTTAATCTTATTGCTAATTTTCTTGTAGGTGCAAGGGGAATATGGTAGGCTTTAAGCGATAGTCAAATATTTTAAGAGCTGGTTGCTATGTGGCGCATTCCAATCTCTTTGCATTACCAGGACAAAAAAAATGAATAACGAATTTGAGAAAAAGTACGAGTATTGGAAAATTTAAGGGAATAACAAGCAATATCTCGAAAATGGTTCACTCAACAAAAATAAATGTATATGACATAAATTGTGTATTATAACGCGATCTACATCTTTTTTGTAGTAAAATTTTGTCTATCTCTTATGGTTTACCAGTTATGTAAAAGTCGTTCACAATGAAGAATACTTTTGGAGACATTCCCAGAAAATTCGAGATATACATTTTATTTGCCTTGAAAATATCTTAAACATATGATATTTTAATCAAAATCGTTACAGCCATTTTTGAGAAAATTAAAACTTACGAAAAATATCCCATGTAAAGGGTAATCTGAAGTGGGGGAATTTTCTTGAAAACCTTCGTGTCGCATCTCTGGAAGATACTGAACCTAAATACCAAGTTTGCTGTTTATCAGGCTGTTCTTTTCTGAGTTATGCTGTTCACATACACACACGGACATGTTTCCAAAAATGCTTTTATTGGATTCAGGGGGCCTCAGAACATATATTTCCGGTGAAATCTCGGTATCGAATTTTTGGGTGCAATACAATACTTCTCCTACTTACTGTACGTAGTAAAGAAAGTAAAAATATATATGACATAAATTGTAATTCTAACGAGATCTACAATTTTAGTGAAATAAAATTTTGTCCATCTCTCGCGGTTTACCAGTTAGGTGAGTCATTCAGAATGAGGAGCACTTTTGGCGAAATTCTCAGAAAATTCAAGATATACATTTCATTTACGACAAAAATTTCTTAAACATATGATACTTTAATTAAAATTATTTGAGCCCTATTTGACAAAATCAAAATTTTCGAAAAATGTTTCATGTAAATGGTAGTCTGGGTGGGTTTTTTTTTAAATTTTCGTGTCGCATTCTTGGAATATACTAAACTCAAATATGTACCAAGTTTAACATTTATCCGACTTTTCATTTTTGAGTTATGCTGTTCACAGACAAATGGACATGTTTCCAAAAATGCCTTACTTCGATTCATGGCTCCTCACAACATATAGTTCCGGTGAAATCTCGGTAGGTATACTTACTAAACTTAGTGGTGAAAGTAAAAAACACGTCGCTATGATGACTTTGAAATCCCATAATTTTGCATGACCACGGAGAAAATACACTACCGTTTGTGAAAATTGCAACACCAAGAAAGAATTTCCCGAATAACTCCAAACTTGGTGGAAGTGTAGAAGAGTGTACAAGCAATAAGTGATTAGGTTTATAGAGAGATGGGGTACACGTAGGCCGAGCAGAGCCCTCTCGTGTCGGTCCGACAAGGCCAGCGTTGCGCCCAGTGTAGTCAGTGCAGAGCTGTCAAACAAGGTGGAAACAACAATGTGATGGCCAGTATGCCTCGTCGACGTCAAAGAGAGCCATATCGGCATGTGAGTGAGTTCGAACGGGGCAGCATGATCGGGAAGCGGGTTTGTCACACCGTGACATTTCGGCTCGTACAGGGCAGCTGCTACGACAGTGTTGCGTGTGTGGAAGCAGTGGATAGATGAAGGTCGTACGCTGCGAAGAGCGGGTACTGCACCACAGCAAGGGATGACCGTCATCTTGTCCGCATGAACATAACGGACCTTACAACTTCATCCACAGTGTTGGCTCGATCCTGGAGCACTGCAACAGGTGTGAACTTGTCTGCATCAACAGTTCGTCGCCGTCTGTTGCAGGTTAGACTGGTTGCATGCATGCCATTACGTCGGCTTCCATTGTCCAGAAACTACAAGCTCCTCCGAGCGCAATGGGCACGTGAACACCGTCACTGGGGTGCTGAGTGACAAAATGTAGTCTTTTCGGACGAGTCTCGCTACGAGGTGTCCTACAGTTATGGCCGCATACGTGCCCAGCGGTACCTGGAGGGCTGCATTGTTGAGCAGCATAGCGGACAAACTCCAGGTGTGATGTTTTGGGGCGCCATTGGTTACAACTATCGATCTCGCCTCCTACGAATTGAGGGCACTTTGAACAGCAACCGGTACCTAACGGTGGCTGTAGACCCTGAGGTACTCCCCTGCTTCAGGCATCTCCAGGCCACATTTCAACAGGACAATGCCCGGCCACATATTGCGAGGAATGTACAAGCCTTCTTCGAAGAGCGACGGGTACCATTGCTTCCCTGGCCTGCACGTTCGCCTGACATGTCGCCCATCGAACATGTCTGGGATATGGTTGGTCGTTACGGTCCTCCAGTAATCAGTGTCACGGATTTGTGGGCTCGAATATAAACTGAGGGAAATCCCTTAGGAATTTATTCAGAACCTTTTTTATACAATGCCACGGCGTATAGGTGCTCTAATTGCAGCCCATGGAGGCCACACCAAATACTGAATATTAGGGCTCCAAGGTCATGTATAGATTTGAAAAGTTTATCATTTTTTACTTGTCATTTACATAATCTGTACTATTAAATTCATGCGTTTCCTTCTTGGTGTTGCAATTTTCACAAACGGCAGTGTAAATAACAAAAATAAAAGCAATTGCGACTTACCACTTGAAGATGTAAGTGTTTGAAAATTCAGATCAATAACAAAGAATACCTCGGAAATGGTTAACGTCAGTACAAACATTTATTGGACATAAATTGTGTGCTTTAAGAGGATCTACATTTTTTTATGTAGTAAGAATTTGTCTCTCCTTTACGGTTTACCAACTAAACAAAAGTCATTCAGAATGAAGAGGAGGTCCAGAAGATTCAAAATAAACATTTTATCTGCCATTAGATATCTGAAATGTATTGCATTTTAATCGAAATCTTTGAGACAATGACAAAAATTATGATTTCTTTCTGCGTCTGTAGAATAGTATGGGTTGGGGGGGATTTTCTTGAAAATCTTCGCGTGTGTTACGTCTTTAGAATACACTGAACTTAATACGAAGTTTGGTGTTTATCCGACTTTTCGTTTTTGAGTTATGGTGTTCTCAGACACATTTTTATAGAATACTATTTTTACTTTCTCTACTACGTATAGTAAGTAGGGGAAGTATTGCATTCCACCCAAAAATTCGATACCGAGATTTCACCGGAAATACATGTTTTGAGAATCACTGAATCCAAAAAAAGCATTTTTGGAAACATGTCCGTGTGTGTGTCTGTCTGTGTGTCTGTGTGTCTGTCTGTGTGTCTGTCTGTGTGTCTGTCTGTGTGTCTGTGTGTCTGTGAACAGCATAACTCAAAAACGAACAGTCGGATAAACACCAAACTTGGTATTTAGGTTCAGTATCTTCCAGAGATGCGACACGAAGGTTTTCAAGAAGATCCCCCCACCCCAGACTACCCTTTACATGGAACATTTTTCGAAAATTTTAATTTTCTCAAAAACGGCTCTAACGATTTTGATTAAAATATCATATGTTTAAGATATTGTCATGACAAATAAAATGTATATCTCGAATTTTCTGGGAATGTCTCCAAAAATATTCTTCATTGTGAACGACTTTTGCATAACTGGTAAACCATAAGAGATAGACAAAATTTTACTACATAAAAAATGTAGATCGCGTTAAAATACACAACTTATGTCATATACGTTTCTTTTGTTGAGTGAACCGTTTTCGAGATATTGCTTGTTATTTCCTTAAATTTTCCAATACTTATACTTTTTCTCAAATTCGTTATTCATTTTTTTATGTCCTGAACATGCAAAGAGAATGGAATTCGCCACATAGCAACCAGCGTTAAAATATTTGACTATCGCTTAAAAGCTACCATATTCCCCTTGCATCTACAAGAAAATTACCAATAAGATTGACATCTCGATATCTCGATTAACATGAAGCATATGGAGAATAGGCGTTTGTAAAATTAGATTGTACAAGAGTAGAGAAAGTTATGTGAGTGTAACACATCAGATTTTTTTTTATTCAGACGGTCTCAAGCGGTGCATTTCCGGTGGAATCTCAGTATAGAATTTTTGGATGCAATACAATAAATTACGTGCCTACTAGGTGCGTAGAGACGGGGGGGGGGAGAAAAGAATCGCACATGTTCAAACTTGTTACACCCATTAATCTTAAAAAATATTTCTTCTAAAGCTAATTTGAACAAAAAGGGCAAACTGACATGAATTTCCTATTTTAATGAGTTCTGATTTTTTACGGTTTCTCTGTTATTCAAAATTCAATGCGATATGAAGAAAAAGGACACTTGGAAAATTCAAGACGTGCATTTTATTATTAGGCTATTATTTCAAACTATATGCTTTAATCGAATTCCTGAAGAGTAATTTTTAAGAATATGAAAAATAAGGATCTGTAACAAGAAGAGGGAGGGGAGCAATATTTAGAAAAATCTTCACTTTGTGTCCTTAAGCCTGAAAATTCAGTCGGTTTTTCGGTTTTGATTTGCGCTAACCGAGAGGGATGGTTCAAGCGGTAACATCTGGGGCTAGCATCCGGGAGGTCCCAGGTTCAAACCCCCAGGGGCCAAACAGCCTGACTGAAGGTTTTTTCGCGGTTTTCCTCAGTCGCTAGGAGACTGCTGGGTTGGATAATTTGATCCGAAGTTTTCCTATCTCCTTCATCACTACATTTCATTTCCTTCGTCTTCACCGCCATACCGCATTGGACTGATCACTCATCCTGGAAATGCTATGTTCCAGAGTTTGCTTGCTCCTCGACAGACTACTGACACAAGACATTGTGCTGATCACTCATCCCGGAAATGCTATGTTATAGAGTTTGCTAGCTCCTCGACAGACTACTGACACAAGACATTGTGCTGATCACTCATCCTGGAAATGCTATGTTCCAGAGTTTGCTTGCTCCTCGACAGACTACTGACACAAGACATTGTGCTGATCACTCATCCTGGAAATGCTATGTTATAGAGTTTGCTTGCTCCTCGACAGACTACTGACACAAGACATTGTGCTGATCACTCATCCTGGAAATGCTATGTTCCAGAGTTTGCTTGCTCCTCGACAGGTACTGAGCCAAGACATTGGACTGATCACTCATCCTGGAAATGCTATGTTCCAGAGTTTGCTTGCTCCTCGACAGGTACTGAGCCAAGGCATTGGACTGATCACTCATCCTGGAAATGCTATGTTCCAGAGTTTGCTTGCTCCTCGACAGGTACTGAGCCAAGACATTGGACTGATCACCCATTCTGGAAATGCTATGATCCAGAGTTTGCTTGCTCCTCGACAGACTACTGACACAAGACATTGTGCTGATCACTCATCCTGGAAATGCTATGTTCCAGAGTTTGCTTGCTCCTCGACAGGTACTGAGCCAAGATATTGGACTGATCACCCATACTGGAAATGCTATGATCCAGAGTTTGCTTGCTCCTCGAGCGGCTACTGAGCCAAGACATTGGCCTGATCACTCATGCTGGATATGCTATGATCTAGAGTTTGATTATTCCTCGACAACCTACTGACACAAGACATTGGGCTGATCACTCATCCTGGATATGCTATGATCTAGAGTTTGCTTACTCCTCGACAGACTACTGACACAAGACATTGGGCTGATCACTCATCCTGGATATGCTATGATCTAGAGTTTGCTTGCACCTCGACAGGCTACTGACACAAGCCATTGGGCTGATCACTCATCCTGGATATGCTATGATCTAGAGTTTGCTTGCTCCTCGACAGACTACTGACACAAGACATTGGGCTGATCACTCATCCTGGAAATGCTATGTTCCAGAGTTTGCTTGCTCCTCGACAGGTACTGAGCCAAGACATTGGACTGATCACCCATCCTGGAAATGCTATGATCCAGAGTTTGCTTGCTCCTCGACAGGCTACTGAGCCAAGACATTGGCCTGATCTCTCATGCTGGATATGCTATGATCTAGAGTTTGCTTATTCCTCGACAGCCTACTGACACAAGACATTGGGCTGATCACTCATCCTAGATATGCTATGATCTAGAGTTTGCTTACTCCTCGACAGACCACTGACACAAGACATTGGGCTGATCACTCATCCTGGATATGCTATGATCTAGAGTTTGCTTGCACCTCGACAGGCTACTGACACAAGACATTGGGCTGATCACTCATCCTGGATATGCTATGATCTAGAGTTTGCTTGCACCTCGACAGGCTACTGACACAAGACATTGGACTGATCACTCATCCTGGATATGCTATGATCTAGAGTTTGCTTGCACCTCGACAGGATACTGACACAAGACATTGGGCTGATCACTCATCCTGGATATGCTATGATCTAGAGTTTGCTTGCACCTCGACAGGCTACTGACAAAAGACATTGGGCTGATCACTCATCCTGGATATGCTATGATCTAGAGTTTGCTTGCACCTCGACAGGCTACTGACACAAGACATTGGGCTGATCACTCATCCGGGAGATGCTATGATCTAGAGTTTGCTTGCTCCTCGACAGACCACTGACACAAGACATTGGGCTGATCACTCATCCGGGATATGCTATGATCCAGAGTTTGCTTGTTCCTCGACAGGCTACTGACACAAGACATTGGGCTGATCACCCATCCTGGATATGCTATGATCCAGAGTTTGCTTGCACCTCGACAGACTACTGACACAAGCCATTGGGCTGATCACCCATCCTGGATATGCTATGATCCAGAGTTTGCTTGCTCCTCAACAGACTACTAACACAAGACATTGGGCTGATCACCCATCCTGGATATGCTATGACCAGAGCTTGCTTGCTCCTCGACAGGCTACTGACACAAAGCATTGGACTGATCACCCATCCTTGATATGCTATGATCCAGAGCTTGCTTGCTCCTCGACAGGCTACTGACACAAGACATTGGGCTGATCACTCATCCTGGATATGCTATGATCCAGAGCTTGTTTGCTCCTCGACAGGCTACTGACACAAGACATTGGACTGATCACTCATCCTGGATATGCTATGATCCAGAGCTTGCTTGCTCCTCGACAGGCTACTGACACAAGACATTGGACTGATCACACATCTTGGATATGTTATGATGCAGAGTTTGCTTGCTCCTCGACAGACTACTGACCCAAGACATTGGGCTGATCACTCATCCTGGATATACTATGATTCAGAGTTTGTTTGCTCCTCGACAGACTACTGACCCAATATATGGGCTGATCACTCATCCTGGATATGCTATGATCCAGTTTGCTTGCTCCACGACAGACTACTGATTCTAGGCATTAGACTGATCACCCATCCTGGATATACTATGATCCAAAGTTTGCTTGCTCCTCGACAGACTACTGACACCAGATAATGGACTGATCACCCATCCTGGATATACTATGATCCAGTTTGCTTGCTCCACGACAGACTACTGACTCTAGGCATTGGACTGATCACCTATCCTGGATATACTATGATCCAAAGCTTGCTTGCTCCACGACAGACTACTGATTCTAGGCATTAGACTGATCACCCATCCTGGATATACTATGATCCAAAGCTTGCTTGCTCCTCGACAGACTACTGATTCTAGGCATTGGACTGATCACCTATCCTGGATATGCTATGATCCAAAGCTTGCTTGCTCCTCGACAGACTACTGATTCTAGGCATTGGACTGATCACCTATCCTGGATATGCTATGATCCAAAGCTTGCTTGCTCCTCGACAGACTACTGACTCTAGGCATTGGCTTGTAAGTGCTTGGAGGTGGAGGGTAACCGTTAAAGAAGAAGAATTACGCTGTACACAAACGGATTCAAACGGAGTACGCATCCCCTACCTTAAGTACCTAAGTGGTAGAGAGGGAATAGCAATATATAAAACAAAACTGTATCAAGGCGACAGAAAATAACGTTTTTTCTCATATATATGACGTGTCTCACTTTCGTCCAACGCAAGCTGCCTCAACAGGTGTTTTCATTTGCATAGCGTTGGCTGCCGGTTCCAACAACAGGTGCGTGGATCTAACGGCCACGAGTTCGTTACCTAAAGCGGCCGCATTGGATATGCTCCAAAACATGACACATAACCGACAACCTAATTGCGCAAGCGCGGGAGAGAAAGTCAGGAAGCGTTTATGACTCATCAAACTATTTTCGTTTGACCCACTGACAGCCATTTTGTTTTAGGAATTCAAAAATAAACAATACTTTTTGCATGTAAAGGATAGATTGGGGTGAGGGATTTTTTTTAATCTTGTGTCACATTCTTGGAAGACGCTGAACCTAATACCAGATTTGGTACTTACTTTCTCTAGCAGGTAGAGAAGGCAAAGTATTCCACCCAAAAATTCGATACCATGATTTCACCCTTAAATGCAAGGGTGTCTCTATCTCCCTCTGTCTCTGTATGTGTGGCTGTGCATAACCCAAAATAAAAGAAATGTCGAATTAAATACCAAACCTGGTATTCAAGTAGAGTACTTTCCAAATATTCGAAAGGAAGATTTTCAATAAAATCCCCCCACCTCAAACTACCGTGTATATGGAACATTTTCCAATTTTTTTTATTTTCTAAAAAATGGATAAGGAATTTCTATTAAAACACCGTATATTAAAGATATTTATATAACAAACAAAATGTATGTATTGAATTTTCTGGAAATAGCTTGTAAAGTCCTCTTCATTCCGAAGGAATTTTGTATAATTTCTATAACTGGTAAAATCTTTGGTGATAGCAGAACACGTACAACATAAGAAATGTAGTTCTCTTTAAAACACATAATTTATTCCAAATAACTTTTTCTGTGATGTTAGCCATTTCCGAGATATCCGTCGTTAATGGTTTAAATTGTTCAATTCTACGCCATTTTATTAGATCTTTCGGCATTCAGTTGTTTCTCGCGATGTCATGGAAACAGTATGGAATTTTAAGACCAACATATAGCATCCAGTTGTTAAACATTTGACTATCGCTGTTCTCTTTATATTTATAACGAAATGTGTAATGTAGTTATTTCCTTACTGGTTTGTCTCCATTAAAATGAACTAGATATAACAATAAGCTTTCGTAAGAACAGTTTTTATATCCATTAATAAATGATAGAGGACAGAGAAAGTTATGTGAACGTAACACGTTAGATTTTCGTTATTGGGTATTGCTGTTCACAAACACACATAACGTTTTCTAAACATTTTTTTAATAAAGGATGCGCAACCCATGCATTCCCAATAAAATCTCTATACTAAATTCTTTATTAGAATACATTACTACCTCAATTTACTATACGAAGTTTAGTAGAGAAAGTAATATCACTGCCACTGTTTCCAAAACTAGAATTCGCATACTCAACTAGAAATCCAAAAATACAAATCTGATGTGATACATTCTTTCTCTTCTCTGCATCTTTATTACTGCACATACAAGATATTCTTACTGAAGTTTATTTTTTTATCTACTACATTTTAATCCAAATAAACGTTTGCAGAAATAGCTACATTACACATTTCGTTATAGATACAAAGAGAACAGCGATAGTCAAATGTTTAACAACTGGACGCTATATGCTGGCCTTAAAATTCCATACTGTTTCCATGACATCGCGAGAAACAACCGAGAATCGGTGGGACTTTAAAAGAATGACAAGCATTGAACAATTTGAACTTTTAATAACGGATATCTCAGAAATGGCTTATGCCATAGAAAAACTTATTTTATGTAAACTGTGTGTTTTAAAGAGATCTACATTTTTTGTGGTACGTTTTCGTCTATCCTTTAACGTTTACCAGTTATACAAGATTATACAAAAATTCCTTCCGAATGAAGACTTCGCAGACTATTCCCAGAGAATTCAAGATACACGTTTTGTTTATCATGTAAATATCTATAATATATGACATTCTGATCAAAATTAAAGTGTTTTTTTTTAAATTAAAATTTTCGAAAAACGTTCCAAGTAAAGGGTAGTTGGGTGTGGGTGATTTTGTTGAAAAACTGTGTACGTGGTAAAGAAAGTAAAAATTCAAGTCTCATATTTAACATTTATTTTCTCCCAGTCTAGTTGGATAATTAATGGTTTATATCTTCAATTTACTAATACCATATTAAAGAGTTTAATTATAAAATATTATTTTTTTAAAAAATACTAATTATCCTTGAATTTGTACCAAATCTCAAAATTCTTGTATAAAATCTCTATTGCAAATATTTCGCTCTTGTTGATTAACACCCTAATGAAAATGTTAGCCACATAGTTGCGGTCTGTTTGATGCGCACGGACCGATGACAAAAAGATCCAGCACATTAATCAATGACACTTTCATTGCAAACCAACATTACACCTGGTTTACGTGATCAAATCCAAAACCACGGAGAGAAACCCCCCAATGCCAGAAGCCTGTGTGAAAACGTGGTTTACAAGCGGGTTTAGCTGGAATGCACAACAATTAGAGCGGAACAGTATCACGCAAAGGATGTCCATTTATCCTTTATAGAAATTATAGGCACCTGCCAACAGCTTCGTGTCCATGGAAACTAAGATTACGCGTTCTTAATACCGCTGTAAGAGAAAACAGGCATTCACTGCAAATTGAGAAAAAAGATAGAAACGAAATCTGTGTTACACTCACATGACTTTCTCTACTCTTATACAAACTATTTATACAAACGCTTATTCTCCATATGCTTCATGTTAATCGAGATGTTAATCTTACTGCTAATTTTCTTGTAGATGCAAGGGGAATTGGTAGGCTTTAAGCGATAGTCAAATATTTTAAGAGCTGGTTGCTATGTGGCGCATTCCATTCTCTTTGCATTACCAGGACAAAAAAAATTAATAACGAATTTGAGAAAAAGTAAAAGTATTGGAAAATTTAAGGGAATAACAACAATATCTCGAAAATGGTTCACCTAACAAAAAAAATGTTTATGACATAAATTGTGTATTTTAACGCGATCTACATTTTTTGTGTAGTAAACTTTAGTCTATCTCTTATGATTTACCAGTTATGCAAAAGTCGTTCACAATGAAGAATACTTTTGGAGACATTTCCAGAAAATTCCAGATATACATTTCATTTGTCATGAAAATATCTTAAATATATGATATTTTAATAAAAATCGATAGAGCCATTTTTGAGAAAAATTAAAATTTTCGAAAAATGTTCCATGTAAAGGGCAATCTGGGGTGGGGGGATTTTCTTGAAAACCTTCGTGTCGCATCTCTGGAAGATACCGAACCTAAATACCAAGTTTGGTGTTTATCCGACTGTTCGTTTCTGAGTTATGTTGTTCACATACACACACGGACATGTTTCCAAAAATGCTTTTTTTGGATTCAGGGTGTCTGAAAACATGTATTTCTGATGAAATCTCGGTATCGAATTTTTGGGTGGAATACAATACTTACCCTACGTAGAAGAGAAAGTAATAAAACAGAGCAAATTTCGGATGACACCAGATAAGTTATTTTGGGTTCATTTTGAATTATTAAAAAGGATCATAGTTGCACTTTTCTCTTCAAAAATTTCATTGCATGCGTATGAGTTCTGAGTCTAGCTATGATTTTGATTATAATGATAAAATATATATAATATATAAGTTTCTCTATCCACTATCGTTTAATTTTATATAGCTTCCACAAACTATTTTGCTCATTTTTCTATCTACTTTATGTTATCGAGATAAACCTTTGCAAAAATAGTTTGCTACGCGTTTCGCTGAAGGTAAGGGAGAGAGGAAACCGAATCGACAGGCACATGTTTAAAATTCTTGGCTTTGAAATTCCATACTCTTTCACGATAAAACGACTTAACAGCGACAAAACTTTAAAAATGACGAAATATTAAATTAAAACAAAAACAAATGGCTAATTCCATATGAAAGAAATCTGAAATAAATTGTGTTTCAAAGAGATCTACACTTTTTGTGTAGTACGTTTTTGCCTAGAGCAAACAAACAGAACTTCACATCCTATTTTCAGAAAATTGTAAGATATAATTTTCTTTGACATGTAAACACCTTAAACATATGATACTTTAATTAAATTGAGAAAATAAAAAACATCCAATTTATCCCATACAAAGAGTAAATTGGGGATTTTGTTGAAAATCTTCGTGTCGCATCCTTAGAAAATACTGAAATTAAATACCATGTTTGGTATTCTTCCAACATTTCCTTTTTAACTTTTGTTTACACACACACACAACACACCTTTTTCCAAAAATCTGATGTTATACTCACATGACTTTCTCTACTATTGTACAAACTATTTTTACAAAAGTTTATTCTCCGTCTACTTCATGTTAATCGAGATGTCAATCTTATTCCTAATTTTCTTGTAGATGCAAGGGGAATATGGCACGCTTTAAGCGATAGTCAAATGTTTTAAGAGCTGGTTGCTATGTGGCGCATTCCATTCTCTTTGTATGTCCAGGACATAAAAAAATGAATAACGAATTCGCATTTGAGAAAAAGTATAAGTATTGGAAAATTCAAACAAATAACAAGGAATATCTCGGGAATGGTTCACTCCACAAAAAAGTCTATGCGACATAAATTGTGTGTTTTAACGAGATCTACATTTTTTGTGTAGTAAAATTTTATGTATCTGTTTACCAGTTATGCGAAAGTCATTCAGAATGAAGAGGACTTTTTGGGACATTCCCAGAAAATTCATGATATACATTTAATTTGCCATGAAAATATCTTAAACGTATGATATTTTAATCAAAATCGTTGAAGCCACTTTTGAGAAAATGAAAAGTTTCGAAAAATGTTTCATGTAAAGGGTAATCTGGGGTAGGGGGGATTTTTTTTTAAATCTTCGTGTCTCATCTTTGAAACATACTGCAGCAAAGTAGCCAGTTTGATATTTATCCGACTTTTTATTCGGGGTGCCTCAAAACATGTATTTTTCGGTGAAATCTCGATATAGAATTTTTGGGTGGAATGCGATACTTCGCCTGCTTACTAGACGTAATAGAGAAAGTAAAAATGCTTTCTTTGGATTTAGGGACCTCAAAACGTGATTTCGTTGAAATCTCGGTATCGAATGCTTGGTGGAATACAATACTTCCTCTACCGAGTTTAGGTAGGTGTTAGAGAAAGTACAAGCACTCCATCATGAGAAGGGATTATGATGAAATTCAAGGCACAAAATTCACAGGTTAGGTTTGAGCGGGACATGACAAGGAAGCCCTCTAAATTAATTATGAGCGTGCAAAAGAAATAGAATATTCATGGCCTTTCATCCGGGTAACTAACGAAAGGTTGCGCCGAGTCAGAGCTAAATTAATCTATGTACAGTTGTGTGCAAAAAACATTGTCAATCTCACACGGATCGCAACCGTGATGTTTGGTCAGTAAAGCTGCCATATTTTCCTAACATTTGAATTCAGCCAAAACACATGCTGTGTTATTTGAGTGCCCTGAAGCTAATAGCAGAAAATAACATTTTAGTCAGTGAAAAAATATCAATGGGAATAAGGAACGTAGCGAGTTTGGCCCGATTGGATGTAAATGAGGTGTATAGATTGGTACATTTGAAGACTAAAGGAATGGTCTTGAAGGGACTGAGATCAGTGGCGGCAGGCAGTGGAGGATTCTAGGGCGGCGCCTCGTGAATAAAACATAAACACACGAAAGGAAGGATAATATAAGATGTCATTGCAGTATTAATTTCTGCACTCCCGATTTACGAGGGCTGATCAATAAAGACTGAGATTGATTTTTTCCTGTAGCTTTCTTGAGAGTTTCCTGTCTCTACCATGAATATTTGAAAAGAGCGGGGTTTCATGTATAATGTCCATAGGCGGCAGCACTCTCGTATTGGTAGGTTGGTAGTAATGCTGTATATTGTTGACCCTAGTTGAATTTCGCATACCACAAAATGAAGGTGACACAAGAGGAGCAATAAAATTTTGTTTTGGTTTAAATCATACAGCCTCTGAAACTTTGGAAAAGCTGAAGCAAGCATACGGTGAAGATGCACTATCTCGTGCAACAGTGTTTAGGTGGTTCAAAGACTTCAAAGTAGAGCGAGTCCTCTCTGCTATGCAAGGTGGGCCTGGTGCTTCGGCTTCTGCTATGACTGAAGTCAACATCAACACAGCTACTGTGATTGTTGTTCCCACTCACACCACTGTTACAGCAGCCTACTACACGTCAGTATTGGCTACACCGAGGAAGCACATTGCAAGGAAACATCCAGAACCTATCACAACAACGTGCGGCCTCACGTTGCAAATCAAGTCCAGGAATTTTTTGCTAAATTCAACATTACCTGTGTGCCGCATCTGCCTTATAGCCCCAATCTTGTCCCCTGTGATTTCTTTTTATTCCCATCACTAAAGGCAAAGCTCCGGGGCATTATATTTGAGAGCACTGAAGCAGTGCTGAAGAAAAGTGAGGTGATTCTCAAAGACCTGACAAAGAATGGCCTGTACCATGTGTTCGAGGACTGGCAGAGACGCTATAAAAAGTGCATTCAAGTAGGAGGGCACTACTTTGTAAAAGACCATGTCAACATTGAAATGGAGTAATAAATATCTGTGAAAAAAATTAGTCTCAGTCTTTATTGATCAGCCCACGTATATCATAGATTTTGTTTTGAGCGAAACGTTTTTGCAACGCTTATACAGCGAGTAGCGCGAATGCCTTCATTACGGAGTATTTTTCGGACTACATCAAGTCCGTCTGGGAATCTTCGCGTTTATGGATACTGCCAGAGATGAGGCGTGCGAAGGGGAATGCTTCGAGTATGGGTGAGGGGTGCCAAGAGGTAACAGTAACTTGGCGGAGTCCGAAGCGCTTCGTTATTGGTTCTTTCTCCACACGATCTTTCCCATCTGAAGTCATTCAATTTCGCTGCGCCACCATGTGAAAAGAAAATGTATTCAGTCCTATCTAAAATGTAATTCTATTATATAAATTGATTTAAAGTTGAATCAAATTCTTAAGCTATGCTGCGATTTAAAGTATAGTATTGTAGAGTTAAAACGATTCAGCGCAGAAAATAAATCGCCCCCTTGTATTACAATCTGTGTTGGTCACTCTTGTTTGCGAGTCACATAATCAGAGTGCACGCGTTCAATAGCGAAAACATGTCAATGGAAGTATTGCTGATGTCGTGCGGCAGTGTGCTAAAACTTTCGTCCTGCACCCTCCAACTGCTTGAAGAATATCAACGAAAAGCTTATAAATTTATTCGGGCGACATTGGACATTGGTATGAGTCAAATCCAAAACATTTTACGTCAAAGTTAGACTGAGAAAACTTTGTTGTCAGTGGATTCCACATAAACTGATTCCCAATCAAAAACAACAAATTCCAAGGTGGAACTTCAAATCTGGATTGGAATATCGTTACTGGTGAAGAATCTTGGATTTACTGTTATGTTACTAAAACGAAAAGTCACGGCTCAATAAGTCTTTCGAACAGAAACTAAAGCCCGCAAAAGTCCGACGAATTCTCAGTGCTGGTAAAGATGGTTGCTAGTTTTTTTTTCTAAAATAGGCTATATTGCTACTACACCTTTAGAAGATAGACGTAATATTGCTGCCGATTGGTACATAAATGTCTGTTTACAGCAAATTTTTTAAAGAAGTTCGTGAAAAAACGCCCAGAAGGAAAAATAATGTTGCATCATAACAACCCATTGTCGTATACAGCAAACCTAACAACTGAATATTTGCATGCCCTAAAGTTCACCACAATGGACCCTTAACATACAGCCCTGACCTAGCACCTTGTGATTCCTTTTTGTTTCCAAAAATTAAGGGGAGTCGTCGAGCCAAAAGTGAAAAAATAAATACATTTTTATTTTTCTGCATTTTATGAAAATATGGTTAATCTGCTTAACTTGGTGTTTGGTTCATTAAAATATTCACTATTATAAATTAATTTCTTAAAATATTATGATTGAGTTTTATACACATTTTTACTTTAAATGTGAAATTACTCAAAAGAGCATTTTTCAACATAATGATCCGTTTTCTCTGAAACTACAAGGTATATCTGCATAAAAAGTTTTACCACATAGTATAGGGTCTTTCAACAAGAGTGTCCTATCTTTGAACTTAAATAAAACACGTTCTATAAATGATAGAGGCTTATTATTTTTAATTTTGGAACATAATTAATGCCATTACGTGTGGAAGAGAACATCAGTTAAGTGACCGCCGCGACTTCGTTGGGTTGCGCGTATACGGTTGACCCAATTTTCAATGACAAAATAACGTAAATTAGGTCCAACTTCACGAATAACACGCGTGATGTTATTCATAAGATCATTTACTGCTTCTGGCTTGTTGACATAAACTTGAGATTTAACATAACCCCACAAGAAGTAATCCAACGGCGTTAAATCACAAGACCTCGGGGGCCAGTTAACATCACCAACACGGGAAATGATGAAACCTCTGAACTTCTCCTTCAAAATATCCATTGTTTCGAGAGCACTATAACATGTGGCACCACCTTGCGGGAACCAGATGTTTCTGAGATCCATTCATCCAACTGAGGCCAAAAATAGTCCCTTATAAGAGTCCGGTATCTTTCTCCATTGACAGTTAGAGCTTCTCCATCTTCATCTTGGAAAAAAATATGGACCAATGATTCCACCATACCAAAATCCACACCACACAGTAACCTTTTGGGGATGAAGTGGCCGTTCTTGAATCTGCATTGGATTGTGATTGCTCCAATAGTGACAATTTTGTTTGTTAACACAACCATCCATCCAAAAGTGGGCATCGTCGCTGAAGATAATTTTTCGACAAAAATCCGGGCCAGCTTCCAATTGCTCCATAGCCCAGTCAGCGAATACACAGCGCAACCTATGGTCATTGGGCTTTAGTTATTGAGTTAACACCATTTTGTAAGCGTGAAACTTCAAGTACAGATGCAGAATTCGCCAAGTTCTGGTCGGCGAAAGCCCCAATTCTTGCGCTCGACGAGCAATTGATTTGTTTCCGTTCTCTCGTACACTCTCACGAACGGCGCCTATGTTTTCGTTGGAGCGCTTACGTCGATTACGTACAGGCGTTCTTTGATCGCTGACAGAACCACTTCTTTCAAATTTATCGATCAAACGCCGAATCGTTCTCTCGCAGGGACGATTATGCACACCGTAAACTTCATGCAATTCACGGAAGGTTTGGCGAACAGATGATCCATTTTGATAATAAATTTTCACTGTTTCTACGCGTTGCTGAATGCTGTGACGTTCCATGGCTATTTGTCAATAACAACTGTAATCACATGAAAAAAATGACTGCTGTAACTCAATAACAATGGCAGCTATCACATGTTAAAGACAGGACACTCTTATTGAAAGATCCTTTACAAACAATCTCATCACCATGCTGAATTGCTTTAGTTAAAGTTTTTCACATAGTTTATTTTAAAAAAAATAAATTGTCAGTCATAAATTTTTTCCAGTCAGTGTTTTAACATTTAAATGAATCTGTCTACTCAGAGGAAATGAATAAATACCATATAAAAATATCACACTTCTACGTCAAGTGGGTTCTGAAAAACGGGCTATTAACTTAGATAATTTAACATTAGTGAGATAGGGCTTGACGACTCCCCTTAAAGATAAAATGCGGGAACTTTATAAAAACCTGATTTGTGAAGTGCCTCAGGAAGGGAGGATCACTGCTTTAAGGACTGTATTGATGCTAAAGGGGAACTGGCATAACGGCGCCAGTGGAAGGTACGACTCAGAGGTCTATTTCTGGTGAAATCTCAATATAACATTTTTTGGACAGAATACAATATTACCTCTACCTACAACAAGTAAGCGGTACAAAAACCAAAAATGGATCGAGATCTAGAGATGCTTTGAACATCACGAATCTATGAAAGCTTGAATGTGTTTCACATTGAGGTTAAGAGGAGAAGTGAAAGTTTGGACACCCCAGGTATGTTCTGAGTCAACAACATGTTGTACGTAACCGCAGTTGGGACAACATGCTGCTAATCCTATTATACGATTATGGCGTGGACCTCATAAATCCTACCACATTTACGAGCTCTTATTCTTTTTTATTTGTTTCTTCAGGCAATAAACAAACAAGCAAGTAAGTGTGAAGTGGTCTGCACTCCACTTGTTGAGTTCTGAACGACACTGCCTGTGTCTGGATCAATGAATACCTGTAGTGCCCTAGATATTTGCTATTGGTAAACAATTGCTACCTCACATTTCAACAGGCTTAAATGAATTGTTTAGTACCATTCAGAAAACTGGTCAACTAAAACGTTACCAACTTTATTTTTGCTTCATGTAACTGCATGAACAACTTGATTTCTAATGAGTTCCTTTGTGTTCGAGAACGTTCTCAGCTTTACCATAAACTGATAAATTTGTCACATGAAATGACAGAGAGAGATAAGATGGAACAAAACCGTAAAGTAAATCCGCGTGAGAAAAACACTTTACTCTTTTAACATGATCTGGAACGACAGATGTCGAATATAAAGGAAATGCGACGCAGATTCTGGGACCACAGCAGTTAAAGAGCGTCCATAAACAAAACTCAATTTCAATTTCAAATCCTGCGGAGGGTGCTTGATTTTTTCGGGCGTAAAGATCCTTAGCATAGCTTCCTTCGGAAGGGAAGTAAAGTAGATTTACGGCAAGTAAAAGAACCTCAAGTATAATATAGAGGCCTCTGAGCAAAATAACCGGTCTTTCAAGCCCAATATAGAATGGGACGCTAAAGACCACAGCAGTTAAACAGCGTCCATAAATAAAACTGAAATTCAATTTCAAATCCTGCGGAGGACAATTGATTTTTTCGGGCGTAAAGATCCTTAGCATAGCTTCCTTTGGAAGGGAAGTAAAGTAGATTTACGGCACGTAAAAGAACCTCAAGTCTGATCAACAGGCCTCTGAGCAAAATTACCGGTCTTTCACGCCCAATATAGAATGGGATGCTAAGGACCATAGTAGTTAAAGTACGTCCATAAATAAAAGTCAATTTAATTTATTTAATTTGATTAGGCATGAAAACGATATCCCCTAACTTCCAGTCAAGTAACTTTACGGTCACTTCTTGACCTCTCTACGCAAAGAAATTAAAATCACACATCTATTTGATAAAAACCATTTCTGAAGTGTTACATTCACACTACTTTCTACACCCCATCGTACATTTTTATGCAGCATCTACACACTTGTAGTAGTAGAGAATGTGAAAGCTATACCAATCCTGATACAGTGCCAGTATGAAGTCATCACACACAGAAGCCTGGTTGGGGAACTGCGATGAGGCGTGTACAACCTCGTGATAATGTGATATCCCATAAATCATAGATCCCTATCAAGGTACGTGGTTTTATTCAGCCTAACCTCGCCTAGTGATTATTTTCTCTCAAGAAATTCCTACTGCACAGCGATTTCAGCATGATAACACCCTCAAGACAGTTGTATGAGTTTATCTCGACGATCAGGACATATTCCTGAACTCCGCGGAGATTAAATCACCGGAGGCTTCGATGTCAACAGGGATTAGGTAAACTGAGTCATTAAATGGACCTACTTTCGGCTGACGAGAAGCTACACGAATTTCCTCTAGAGGTGCACCATACAGACTCCCACAGAGATCTGTATGCTGGTGCCGTCATTCATGATGAAGACAAACTTGGGAGACAACGCCCCCTGAAGCCCTTGCTACCGTAAACAGCTACTTACAGTTGGCCATGGAACTGTTCCAGAAACTCACCTGCAACAAACAGAAGAAAACAGCAATTAAAATGCAGGCAAGCAACTCCACGTGGACTTACACTAGAGAAACTACCAGCATTGTCTGTGGCTTTTATGGTTGTTACGAGAACATAGCTTGGCTTTAGTGTAACTTCACGAAACGGGAAAACATCCGAGTGTTGCATTCACATGACTTTCTTTACTCACTGTTCTATCTATCTAATTCTTTTTAATAGAAATAAACTTTCATTGCACATTTCGTGTGCGTATATGAAGAATACAATAGGCTAAAAAGACAGTCAGATTTTTATAAAATTCCATGCTGTTTGCATGACGACGACAGAAAAGAATAGCGATTTGCTAGCTGAAAAAATCTATTGTGTTCCACTCACATGACTTTCTCTATTCTTGTACAAACTATTTTTACAAACGCTTATTCTCCATATGCTTCAAGTTAATCGAGATGTTAATCTTATTTGTAATTTTCTTGTAGATGCAAGGGGAATTGCTAGGTTATAAGCGATAGCCAAATCCTTTAAGAGCTGGTTGCTATGTGGAGTATTCCATTCTCTTTGCATTACCAGGATAAAAAAAACGAATTCCCATTTGAGAAAAGTATAAGTATTGGAAAATTTAAGGGAATAACAAGCAATATCTCGAAAATGGTTCACTCAACAAAAAAAATGTATATGACATAAATTGTGTATTTTAACGGGATCTACATTTTTTGTGTAGTAAAATTTTGACTATCCCTTATGGTTTACCAGTTATGTAAGTCGTTCACAATGAACAATAATTTTGGAGACATTCCCAGAAAATTCGAGATATACACTTCATTTGTCATGAAAACATCTTAAACATATATTTTAATCAAACTAGCAGAAGCCATTTTTGAGAAAAACAAAATATTCGAAAAATATTCCATGTAAAAGGGCAGCTGGGGTGGGGGATTTTCTTGAAAATCTTCGTGTCGCATCATTGGAAGATACTAAACTCAAATACCAAACTTACTATTTATCTGACTTTTGGTTTTTGAGTTATGCTGTTCACAGTCAGACACACAGACACGGACATGTTTCCAAAAATAATTTAATTGGATTCAGGGTACCTCAAGACATGTATTTCCGGTGAGATTTCGGTATCGAATTTTTGGGTGGAATGGAATACTTCCCGTATTTACTATATATAGTAGAGAAAGTAATAACATAGATACAGACAAATTTTGAATTTGGACCAAAGATGTGTGTACTGCCAGTTGTATCAACCGAGCGAATGCCTCGGCGGTAACGTGTGAGGCTCGCATTCGGGGAATCCCGGGTTCGATTCCCGTTGGGCCGACCACTGCCACCTTGGGTTTCTCCAGGTCAGTAGGCGAATGATAGGGTGGTGCCTCTTCTACCACGAATTTCCTACCCATCATTTCCTTTCATCTGTTTCATATTTATGTTTCAGGGTTGCAGGACCAGACGACGGCGACTGGTGCGTTGAGGCGGGACGGTGGAGTTTACGCTGAGTAAAGATGGCGCTTGGATGGCTGCCTGGTGCCATCTAGGGGGTGTCGTTCATATCGGGAGCCCTGGTTGAACACACCAAGGTAGGCTTGTGCCGGCGTCAAGATTGGTGTCATTCTGGAATCGTTAGGAATCCCATTCTTCGGATCTGGTCAACGGGATCTCCCCTTCCTCCCAGGGTTCACTTAAGACACAAAGCGCCTACATTGGCCAACGTGCGGTGCTGAGCTCCAGTGGCTATGGGTGGGGGGTCCCCTGCATCTAACGTTCATGAAGTCGCGGGTTCAAACCCGGCGGAGGGCGATGGATATTTTACGGGCGTAAAACATCCTTAACATGGCTTCCTTCAGAAGGAAAGTAAAGCTGGTGGTTCCGTGTCGTAGATATACGGCACGTAAAAGAACCTCAAGCCTGATAAAGAGACTTCTGAGCAAAATAACTGTGGTCTTTCACGTCCAATACAGAATGGGACACTAACTCTACCTTGAGTTGCTTTACCTCGGACCCTAACAAACTCAAACCTTGAGTTGTCGAGTTGTTGGGTCCTACTTGCAACATATCAAATAAAAACTACTGTAATTTAATACTCATTTACCTCTTCCTTGCTAATTTTCCTCATCCATTTTGCTCTACTCTGCCCAAAAAGTTTCCTACTTCAATTATTACTTTCTCTACTACGTATAGTAAGGGAAGTATTGTATTCATTCATTCATTATCTGTTTACCCTCCTCATATGTAGGACTTACACCCCCCCAGGACTTACAAGCGGGTGCCTGGGGTCAGAGGCCCGTCGAGGAGCATACACTCATGGATCAGACAGAGCATCCAGGATGGGATGGGTTAGACCGCTCGGTGGGAGGCGAGCGGTCTAACCACTCGGTCACGGCGCTGCCTGGAAGTATTGTATTCCACCCAAAAATTCGATACCGAGATTTCACCGGAAATATATGTTTTGAGTCCCCCTGAATCCAAAAAAGCATTTTTGGAAACATGTCCATGTGTGTGTGTGTGTGTGTGTGTGTGTGTGTGTGTGTGTGTGTGTGTGTGTGTGTGTGTGTGTCTGGAAACAGCATAACTCAGAAACGAACAGTTGGATAAACACCAAACTTGGTATTTAGGTTCAGTATCTTCCAAGGATGCGACACGAAGGTTTTCTAGAAAATCCCCCACCCCAGATTACCCTATACATGGAACATTTTTCGAAAATATTAATTTTCTCAAAAATCGCTCTAACGATTTTGATTAAAACATCATATATTTAAGATATTTTCATGACAAATAAAATGTATGTCTTGAATTTTCTGGGAATGTCTCCAAAAGTATTCTTCATTGTGAACGACTTTTGCATAACTGGTAAACCATAACAGATAGACAAAATTTTACTACACAAAAAATGTAGATCGCGTTAAAATACACAATTTATGTCATATACATTTTTGTTGTTGAGTGAACCATTTTCGAGATATTGCTTGTTATTCCCTTACATTTTCCAATACTTATACTTTTTCCCAAACTCGTTATTCATTTTTTTTCGTCCTGGTAATACAAAGAGAATGGAACGCTCCACATAGCAACCAGCTCTTAAAACATTTGACTATCGCTTAAAGTCTACCATATTCCCCTTGCATCTACAAGAAAATTAGCAATAAGATTAACATCTCGATTAACATGAAGTAGATGGAGAATAAGCGTTTGTAAAAATAGTTTGTACAAGAGTAGAGAAAGTTGTGTGAGCGTAACACATGAGATTTTATTTTTCCTAGATTTTACATTTACTAACTTTTTAGCTTGAATTTCTATTGGTAAATTTAGCCATTCTCTCTTCCCTATCCTCTTTCTAAGCAACTTCGTTTCTTCACACTCTAAAACTAAATGCTACTCTTTGACTTTCCGGTGGCATAGTGGGCATTTCTCCAAATCATTCTCTTTTCTCTAAACCTTTCAAATTCACCACCCCTGTCCTAGCGCATGCTCTTGCTGTTTTATTGCATATATCAACATACTGTTCCCTGCTCCATACTACTTCCATTTCTCTGTATAATCTCAGTGAATGGGACACTAAGGATCACAGTAGTTAAAGAGGGTTCATAAATACAAAGAAAACCCTCATCTTCCTCCATCTGACTAATGCTAATCGCTACCCTCCCTCTCCCTCTCTCTTCCTCCTCCTCCACACATGGATCTTTCTGAAGATCTCTTATGTTTTATTCAGAGTAACTTAAAGTGTGTGTCTATGTGGTATCGCATTTATGGGTCAAATGCAGTTTTTCCTCTCCCTTGTGTCAGAAAGTGCACACTAGAAAAAGTAAAAAGTACAGCTGTGTAAAGGTATTTTGCTGGCGATGAAAAGTAAAAACGTGAAGAATTGAGTGATCGAAAAAAAAAAGACAGTAGGAGGCAGGAAAAGCAAATTCGCGGCTACCCACACAGTAGTGGTCAGTTATGTTTTTGTTTCGACAGTTGGACGTGCTGCCCCCTGGCGATACAGATTTACAATCCAGACCTTGGTAGTCCTATTTATAAATGGTAATACACAGCACAAACTCATGTCTTGATCTCGCGATGCCAAACCCCGAGATTCATCCATAAATATAACCTTGGTCGACAAGATTTATTGCACCAAATGTACATTAACTATTATATGGTAATTGTATACCTTCAACATGAACTCATCCAATATTAAGTCATTATACAAATATGAAATGAAATTATCATGGGCTATTCATACAAGCAAGCTTCATTAGGTGCGTTCGCGACTGCCGAGCTTGAGATTACGATCAAATTAACGTGACTTGACGTGACGACGTAATCTAAAAAATAGCACGAGCAATTTCACTTGTGTCATAGGTTTGGTTGCTATGGAAACAGCTCTCTCTATCTCCAGCTGATTACTTTTTATCATAGATTACTATGAAATAACTTTTGCAGAAACAGCTACATTACACATTTCGTTATAGATACAAAGAGAATAGCGATAGTCAAATGTTTAACAACTGGACGCTATATGCTGGCCTTAAAATTCCATACTGTTTCCATGACATCGCGAGAAACAACTGAATGTTGAAAGGACTTAGAACGACCAAAAAATAAACAATTTAAACCTTTAATAACGATATCTTAGAAATGGCTTTTACCACAAATAAATTGTTTAAAATAAACTGTGTTTTAAAGAGATTACGTTTTTGTATAGTACGCTTTCGTCTATCGCTTAACGTTTACCAGTTATACAAGATTATAAAAAATTCCTTCTGAATGAAGAGGATTTCATAGGCTATTCCCCAAAGATTCAAGATATACATTTTATTTGTCATGTAAATATCTTGAATGTATGGTATTTTAATAAAAATCGATAGCCATTTTTTAGAAAATAAATTTCGTAAAGGGTTGTTTGGGGTGGGGGATTTTTTGAAAATCTTCGTGTTACATCTTTAGAAGGTACTGAACCTAAATATCAGGTTTGGTGTTTATCCTACTTTTCGTTCTTGAGTTATGCTGTTCAATGACACACACACACACACACACACACACACACACACAAGTACCATTTTCTAAAAATGCTTTTTTTACTCGAGGGTCCTCAAAACATGTATTTCCGGTGAAACCTCGGTATCTAATTTTTGGGTGGACTGCAATACCTTCTATACCTACTACGTACCTGGTAGAGAAATTAAGAATTTGTCAATGACTGTTTGCTTCCCATTTTAAATGTCATTTGACTAATTTGGACCAATCGGCGTGGATCAAACACCTGTTATACAAGAGGTTAGCTCCATTATATTGTTCTCACAGAAAAACGCAGTATAATGCAATTAAAACTTTAGTAAAGTCACATATGGTGATTCACACAAGTGATCAATGCATATTGTGGTGGAGCGCCGTCATGTTGGAATTACAGTAAGTTAAAATTACTGTAATTCGTTTGCAACCCTGTAATGACCTAGGTAGTTGACATTTTAAGGTATTTCACTCCAGCGACTGTACCATCAAAAACCCAAGGCCCAGTAACACCATGACCTGGGATTCCATCCCAAACAGCAACACCAGGTTGATTCAGCAGCTTCTCAAAGACAATCCTGTGGTTCTCGGAATACCAAAAGTTGCACTTGGGTCTGTTGACGTGGCGTGTTTTCTGTTCACAATGGGTAAATGACTTTTGGCCCACCCTGGATTACTCTAAACTGTTTTTCTTCCGTTTCTCTGTTTTCTAAGCATAGAAAGAGAAGACATTCGAGTATAACCTAAACAAAATGGAGGCTAGATACAGGAAACATTGTATTCCGCCCAAAAATTCGATGCCGAGACTTGAAATAGTTATATCTAGAAGGATCTAAAATCTATACACAGTTCAATAATAGTGTTCTATGGTTTGTTTAAATTTTCTATATTGAGTTGTGCCATCAATAGGTAGTATTATCCAGTCTCAATAGATGCAAGTGCAGTGTTTTTCCCTCACAATGCGGCCGCAGCGCCGGTCTACTCGCCTCGGACTCCCGTCGAAAGTTATAATATTCCCACAATCTCTTCACTTCTCATAGTTGCAATTACAATGATAATAAGCACATATCTTATCATAAGAGATGCTGTCCTTTTCTACCCACAAATTTCTAGCATCTTCTCAGGAAATTTACATTCACACTTAAAGGGTTACATATCCGAAAATGATTACATGTCTCGCCTGATGTTCTCTTTTAATTCTTCCATATATGATTTGATGCGTAAACTTTAATTTTCAAGTTCCTTCAAAGATAAAAATGCATACAATTACATCGGGGGATCGTGAAGGCCATAATCGTTTACTAATTACTCTATCTTCAAACAATTCAGGAATTAAACTTAATGACTCGTCAGCTGTAGCAAAGTTTTGTTGGATAAATCTAGTCTTGACACTGAACATTGGTCAGTTGTTCAAAAAATGGTGCGAGTATGACATTCACACACCTCTCTGCATTGTTTGTTCCAAAAATATTGGTTCTGTATGAATTTACTGCACACAAATTTTCAAGTCATGCAAAGGAATCTCGTGTTTAAAATCGGGTTTCTCTGTACTGCAATATCTGTTATTTTACGTCAAAACATAGCATATAAATGCAACCTTGCTTCGTCACAGAACAAAATAAAGCGTCGATCAATTGCTTTATCGTTTCGCAAAATCAATTATAGAAATTTACCCGATTCTGATAATCACATGAAAAAAAATCTGATGTGTTACATTCACATGACTTTCTCTACTCTTGTACAAACTATTTATACAAACGCTTATTCTCCATTACTTCATGTTAATCGAGATAAACATTTGCAGACTCTATCTTATTGCTAATTTTCTTGTAGATGTAAGGGGAATATATATTTACAAGGGCAATATAGAAAAACAGTAGCCTTTAAGCACATACATATCTCTTAATAGCTGGTTGCTAGGTGCAGCACCATTCCCTTTCCCACAGATTAATACTCTTTGCATATCCAAGACAAAAAAATGAATAACGAATTCCCATTCGAGAAAATAAGTATTGAAAAAGTTAAGGGAATAACAAGTAATATCTCGAAAATGGTTCACTCAACAAAAAAAAAATGTCTATGACATAAATTGTGTATTTTAACGCGATCTACATTTTTTGCGTAGTAAAGTTTGTCTATCTCTTATGGTTTACCAGTTATGCAAAAGTCGTTCACAATGAAGAATACTTTTGGAGACATTCCCAGGAAATTCAAGATATACGTTTTATTTGTCATAAAAATATCTTAAAAATCAAAATCGTTAGAGCCATTTTTGAGAAAATTAAAATTTTCGAAAAATCTTCCATGTAAAGAGTAATCTAGGGTGGGGGGATTTTCTTGAATACCTTCGTGTCGCATCTCTGGAAGATACTGAACCTAAATATCAAGTTTGGTGTTTATCCGACTGTTCGTTTCCGAGTTATGCTGTTCACAGACACACACAGAGACACATACACGGACATGTTTCCAAAAATGCTTTTTTTTTTTAGATTCAGGGGGTCTCAAAACATATTTGCGGTGAAATCTTGTATCGAATTTTTGGGGTGGAATACAATACTTCCCCTACTTACTATACGTAGTAGAGAAAGTAATAAAATTTATGCAACAAACCCCATACATTGTAAAAACTAAAAGAAACTTACCAGGCGAGAACTACATTCATTTTCGGATATTAAACTCTCGAGTGTGAATGAAGATGCCAGAAATGTGTGGATGGACAAGGACATGTCCCTCTCTTATTATAAGCTATGCATCATTGCAATTGTAACTATGACAACCTGATGCGGTTGCGGGGATATTATAACCGCTTCGGCGATAGTCAGAGCTGTTGCTGCGGCCGGCTCTCGAGCCGTCGTATGGTGGCCACAGTATGAAGGAACACAACTGTAATTCAACAGCTGCCATAGCGACCATGTGACCGTGATAAAAGAGTCAACAGAACACACAAAATGGCACAGACATGCTTGACTTTTGAGCAACGCAACAATTCTGTACACGTTCCCCTGCGTCGTGAAAGCTGTAGTGTACCAAAGCACCCCGTTGAACTAAACGAAGAAATAGAAACGGCAGACAGTCCCTGAGGACATTGGAACAGTGTTCATGCAGTAGTTCAGTGTCTGGATTATTGCGGAACATTTTGAACATCCGTAGACCTTAGAAAACACCAACGAAGCTCATCCAGTGATTCACACACAGACAAGTTTGGTGCGGTTGGAGGTCGTCAGATGTTAGATAAGACGTTAGAAATATCAGTGTCATGACGGATGGCAAATTACACATGCAGACCCAGTTGGCAGAGAGTGTACTGAATCACAAGTATTCTCTCCTCAGTATCAGTTTACCTCGAGATAACAGCTCCAAGCAGGGCTATGGGCTAACCTCGCACACAAGTCAAGTTATCTCTGTCATCCCCTCAAATATTCCACTCCTTCCATCCCATACTACTTTCCAACAACAAAAATTTGTCTGCTGTTACATTCACATAACTTTCTTCAGCCACTATCGTTTATTTTAAATCGCTTCTATAAACTATTCTTACAAAAGCTTATTTTTCCATCTACTTCCTGTTAATATCTAAATAAACATTTTCAGACATTTTGTTGGAGGTACAGGAGGCCTCAGATGACTGAAACAATAACCAAATCTTTACATATGCTGGCTTTAAAATGCTGTACTCTTTCCAGGAGCGCGAGAAACAACTGAATGTAACACTTCAAAAATGGCATAAGTATTGAAAAATTCAAATCAATAACAACGAATATCTCTGAATTGGCTGATGGCACAAAAACGTTATTTGAAATAAACTATACGTTTTAAAAGGATATGCTTTGTTTTGTTTATCCTTTCCAGTTTACCAGTTATACAAAGTTATAGAAAATTAATTCCGAATGAAGAGGACGTCACAGACTATTCACAAAACTCTTCTTCTTCCTTAACGGATTATCCTCCTCTTTTGGGATTTATTCCATGGGTCAGTAGCCTGTCGAGGAACAAGCAAACTCTGGATCATAGCATATCCAGGATGAGTGATCGGCCCAATGTCTTGTGTCAGTAGCATATCGAGGAGCAAGCAAACTCTGGATCACAGCAAACCTAGGATGGGTGATCAGTGCAATGTCTTGTGTCAGTAGCCTGTCAAGGAGCAAGCAAACTCTGGATCACAGCAAACCCAGGATGGGTGATCAGTCAAGTGCCTGGTATGCCGGTGAGGAAGAAGGAAATGAAGTAATGAAAGGGATGATAGGAAAATTCGGGGATCAAATTATCCAACCCAGCATTCGCCTAGCAATCGAAGAAACCCGCGAAAAGGCCTTCGGTCAGTTTGGGTAGCCCTGGGGTTTGAATCCGGCACCTCACACAAATACACAAATGCACATATACACAAATGTTTTGTGAAAATATCTTTGGCATTTCATCGTTTCAACCATTTTTGAGAAAATACAAACAGCGAAACATTTTGCAAGTAAAGGATAGTTTGAATTGTGGCGATTTTCTTGAACATGTTCTTGTCGTATCCTTGGAAGATGCTGAACCTAAGCAACAAGTTTGGTACTTATCTGACATTTTGTATTTGAGTTGCGCTGCCCTTTTTGGATTCAGGAAGCCTCCAAGACATCTATTTCCGGTGAAATCCTCCCATACTTACTATAGGTATAGCTTATCAACAGAGGGGAACACCTCGCGCTCTTCGAATTACATGGATCTATTTGGATACCATCCCACAGGAGAATGCGACGAAGCTAAGGAACCACAGCAGGCTATAGGCCGCAGAGACACGCAGAAGCCCCTTTCCAGGCTCAAAGACCCTTCCACTGCTGAAGCTGCCTAAAGAGGGCGATAAATGACCCGTCGACCAAGCTGCCCTCTAACATCTATGGGAAGTAGTATTTCATTTGAGCAAGAATCCACGCCATCTGTCCGGCACCGAGACGCAATGAAAGGGAAATTGTGAAAAGGAAATCGTGGTAGATGAGAAACCACCCCAGTATTTGCCTACCGATCAGGGAAAACCACGAAATACCCATGGTCAAAGTGGGCTGTCATTCGGGACCTACCGAATGCGAGCCTTACCACGGAGCCATCTCGCTTGGTTACTACAGGTAAGTAATACACAATGTAGTGTGAATTTAACATATACCAATTTTTCTTCTTTCTCCTATTAAGGCAGTATTTTAACACTTCAATGATTTCAGTCTAATTATATAATATGTAAATTCAATAACAGCCCGCCTTAAAGCAATATGTGTATGTAACAAGATATAAAAAGTGTATATTACAGTCATTGTATATGTTTATATTATTGTATACATGTTCAATAATGTTATGTGGATGTATTACGTAATTTAATAATGTAGGAGCTGTGAGAATAATAGATAAGTTGCTAACAATGAGGTAACAATGAGGTAACCTTGAGGCAGTAATGACTAAGAATGTTTAATAATGCTACTAGTCATTCTTGGAGCAACAATAATGTAATTTTTGAGACAGTTTAATAAATAGCCAATCAACAACCAGAAAAAGCTTTAGTTAAATGAAGGTGTTCTATTGGAGTAGGATTAGCCAATCAGAGACTTGAAATACAGAAATTTACAAATTTAGGCGGTAGAAATCAAGTCAGTTGTTTGTAGACAGCGCTCATAACTGGACGCGTTGCTTGCAGACAGTGTTCCTAACCTGTCGCGAGACACGTCCTCGAGAAATTTAATATGTATTTTGTGTGAGACAAAAATAGTTTACGTGTTAAAAAGTGCAAGTAATTAATAAAAAAAATCTCACAGCTCTCTCTCTCTCTCTCTCTCTCTCTCTCTCTCTCTCTCTATATATATATATATATATATATATATATATATATATATCAGTGAAGTGGTATTTAAATCGTGTCAAGCATTAATAAAAGGAGTGAAGTAAAATTATAATCTGTGTAAGCCTACATTCTTCTGTCGCACCACTCGCTGCTAAGAGAAACATGTCTCTAACAATAATACTGACGCAGTCGAGGCAAACATATTTAAAGAAAGTCAAATTACAAAGTAAATATTTTTAAACATTTTGGGGGGGGCAAAGGCCACCAGAAAGTACATTTGGGGCGAAGGCTACCGGAAGGCGGGTACTATATGTGTGGTTGCAACGAATTCCAAGTTCGGTTCCCAACAGTTGAAATATAATACAACTCCTTCAATACAACCTACTTCAAATTGACTTTCCATACGTGAAGCAACTACCTACTTCACTATCACCACTCCTCCCTAAAATTTCTGTATCCCTTTTCTTACGAGGGTATGCTATGAGCAAATTCTAACTTCCTGAAGGACTAAAGAAGATTGTGAAAAAAAGACTGTAGCTTTACCACAATTATTTCTCTCAAAAAGAAGCGAGAGCAGTAGCTGTCATGCAACACTGTACAGAGAGACAGACAGGTCCCGCCAAGCCTACAGAAGGCAATTTAGCTTCGGTGTTGAATGTTGAAAACTGTCGCTTCAACAGCTCTATTTCTCGTGCTGCACGTTTATCAAGACTAACACCATCATCATTTTCATAATAATTACATCTCAAAGTGGATGACATACGTCATTTCTTCTACTTACTGCTGTATGCATGTCCACAACAGCAGCACGTGTGTTACGATTGGCCAGCAGGATAAAGCAGGACTAACAAGAGGGAAAGAGAGACCCAAACATATGGGGCAGGGACAAGAAATTCAGAGGCGTTCCTGAGGGGGTACTGCTTGAAGCACCCGCCGTGAAATGGGAACCGGCTTCACCGATGGCTCAGGCAGTCACCAGGGTTTATTCATTGCAGTCTTAGAGTCTGTGACAATCTTGCGCCCGAGGTGGCGGTTCATCAGTGTCGCCCTAGAGGTGCGTGGATATTTTCCTTGGGATCGGTGGTTTTGGCTGCAGTTCTTCGAACATCGTAAGGCTGCCATCGTAAGGATATGGTCTGTTGTGATGCGGATAAATCCTCCTGTGTGATTGCTGGTGGATGAAGCGGTGATGCCCTGTTTCCTGTCCAAGTCTGTCTTTAGGTGTGTCACTGTTTTCTTTGTGAAGTTGTAGCGGAAAAGCGTTGTTCTTTTGGTTGATGCCCTCTGCTGCAGTGTTGTTGTCTCCGGCTATTGTTGCTCGTCGGCTGCTGTTTTCTCCATTCCTAATCTTTACGTATATAGCTAATTTCACGGGTCTCAGGGTCTTCATAGGTGAGGCAAGTTAAAATACCTGCATTTCCCTTAAGAATGTGGTTTATTATCCAATAAATCTTTATTTCGCATTATAACAATTCTCACCATTATATAAATCAGGAGCCTAATTGCACACACGTGCATTTGTCGTCCAGAGAGTATCACTGTGTGTCGACGAGATTATATAAGAGAGTGAAAATCTTACAATCTTCTGTTGTACATTTCTTGGTTGTTAAATATTCTAACATCTTTCTTGGTGAATTATGTTATTATATACAATTCTTGTTTACTATTGATTTATAGGTGTATGTATATATGGTATATCCCCTTTCAAAGTGATCCTGGCTGGAGCAGCTCCACCTGAATATCTTCCAGCTTCCGAGCACAAAATATTACAAGGTATTGCATTCCACCCAAAAATTCAATACCGAGATTTCACCGCAAATACATTTTCTGAGGGGCCCTGAATCCAAAAACCATATTATTACAAGAAGGTCCGTGTGTATCTGTGTGAACAGCTTACTCAAAAGCGAAAAGTTGAATAAGTACCTAACAAACTTGGTATTTAAGCTCAGTATCTTCCAAAAATGGGACAAAGCAAATCGCCCCCAACCCAACTATACTTTACATGGAACATTGGGCGTAAAAAGCCTTAGCATGGCTTCCTTCGGAAGGGAAATAAAGCCGCTGGTCCCATATCGTAGATTTACGGCACGTAAGGGAACCTCTAGCCTGATAAACAGGCCTTCCACGTCCAATATAGAATGGGACGCTAAGGACCACTGAAGTTAAAGAGCGTCCATAAATAAAACTCAATTTAATTTAATTTCATAGAACATCGTTCAAAAATTATGATTTTTTCTAAGAAAACGGCTTTTACGATTTCGATTAAAATACCATATATTAAAGACATTTACATAACAAATACAATGTATATCTTGAATTTTCTGGGTATAGCCTGTGAAGACCTCTTCATTTGGAAAGAATTTTGATAATCTTGTACAACTGATAAACGTTAAGCGATAGAAGAAAACGTACTACACAAAAAATATAGATCTCTTTAAAACACAGAATTTATGTCAAATAAGTTTTTTTGTGGTATCAGCCATTTCTGAGACATCCGCTATTGATGCTTCGAATTGTTCATTACTTGGTCATTCTCTTAAAGTCCCTTAACGTTCAGTTGTTTCTCGAGATTGCATGGAGACAGCATATAGCGTCCAGTTGTTAAACATTTGACTATCGCTGTTCTCTTTGTATCTATAACGAAATGTGTAATGTAGCTATAAATATAGAATATAGGATATAAATATAGAAGATAGGAAAAGTAGGGTTGTAAGAATATTTTATATACGCACTAATAAAGGTATCATCAGATTTTTCGCGTGATCATCCGTGTCGGGTAAATCTTTGTAACTGGATTTTGTGAAATGACAACGTAATTGACCCACGCGTAGTATTCTTTTCTAACGAAGCATGGTTCCATTTATACGGCTATCTTTCGTCGCAACGTAACAGATATTGGAGTACAGAGAAACCCGATTTTACGCACGAAATTTCCTTGCATGACACGAAAATTGGTGCGCAGTGAATGCATACAGCTACAGGAATTATTGATACCATTTTTAAACAGCCGAACAGTGTTCAATGTGTGTCTAGATTTTTTCCAACAAGACCTTTCTATCACGCATACAGCTGATTAGAATTTTTTGAAGAATAGTTAATTAGTAAAGAATTATGGCCCTCACGTTCCCCTGATTTAACTGTATGTGATTCTTATTTATGGGAAAAATAAGGTGTGTGCTACAAACTGCAGAAATGTATAGATTAGAGAAGGACATCTATTATGATAAGGTATGTGTTTATCATCATTGTAATTGTAACTGGCGGTTGCTGGGATATTATAACTGTTTCAGCGAGATCCGAGCTCCGGCGGCCGGTACGCGAGCCACAGTGTGAAGGAAAAGATAGGGGTAGAGAAAGTCATGTGAAACTCTCACTTCAGATTTTTCCATGGTTATCCTTTTTTGGTGGGTTTATGGCTCCGAGAGTGTGCATTCTCGGTGCAAATTATTGAGTGAAATACTCTTTTTACTTTGTCTACTTAGTATAGTAAGCAGGAGAAGTATTGTATTCCAAACAAAAATTCGCACCGAGAATTCAGCAAATACTTGTTTTGAGACCCCGTAAATCCAAAAAAGTATTTTCAGAAAAAGGTTCCGTGTGTGTCTGTGTGTCAGCCTGTGAACAGAATCACTCAAAAACGAAAAGTCGGAAAATACCAAAACTACGTATTTAGGTTTAGTATCCTCCAAGGATGCATCGCGAATATTTTTAAAAAAATCCCCCGCAACTGACTACCCTTTACAAGTAACGTTTTTCGAAATTTTTGATTTCTCAAAAATGGCTGTAATCATTTTGCTTAAAATACCAAACGTTTAAGATATTTTTTTATGACAAATGAAATGTATATCTTGAATTTTCTGGGAATGTCTCCAAAAGTATTCTCCATTGTGAACGACTTTTGCATAACTGGTAAACCATAAGAGATAGACAAAATTTTACTACACAAAAAACTGTAGATCGCGTTAAAATACACAACTTATATCATATACACTTTTTCTCAAATGGGAATTTGTTATTCGTTTTTACTTTCTCTACTACGTATGGCAAGTAGGGGAAGTATTGTATTCCACCCAAAAATTCGATACCGAGATTTCACCGGAAATATGTGTTTTGAGACTCACTGAATCCAAAAAAGCATTTTTGGAAACATGTCCGTGTGTGTGTCTGTCTGTGAACAGCATAACTCAGGAACGAACAGTCGGTATTTAGGTTCAGTATATTACAGAGATGCGACACGAAGGTTTTCAAGAAAATCCCCCCACCCCAGATTACCCTTTACATGGAACATTTTTTGAAAATTTTAATTTTCTCAAAAATGACTCTAATGATTTTGATTAAAATATTATGTATTTAAGATATTTTCATGACAAATGAAATGTATATCTTGAATTTTCTGGGAATGTCTCCAAAAGTATTCTTCATTGTGAACGACTTTTGCATAACTGGTAAACCATAAGAGATAGACAAAATTTTACTACACAAAAAATGTAGATCACGTTAAAATACACAATTTATGTCATACACATTTTTTTTTGAGTGAACCATTTTCGAGATATTGCTTGTTATTCCCTTAAATTTTTGAATACATTGTTTCTCAAACGGGAATTCGTTATTCATTTTTTTCCCTGGACATGCAAAGAGAATGGAATGCGCCACATAGCAACCAGCTCTTAAAATATTTGACTATCGCTTAAAACCTACCAATTCCCTTGCATCTACAAGAAAACTAGCAATAAGATTAACATCCCGATTAACATGGAGCATATGGAGAATACGCGTTTGTAAAAATAGTTTGTACAAGAGTAGAGAATGTCACGTGAGTGTAACACATCAGATTGTTTTTTCTTTACCTAGCATAGATATGGGATAGAGGTTGTAATAATAGACAATCCTGAAAATAAACCGCCCGCCACGTGATTTCAAATTAACACGGGCACTATGAGCAAGTTCATTATGATCCACAATACAAACGTTTAGACCTTAGACAGGCCGGAACATAAACACGGATGTTTAATGTTCCATGGAATCACGAGATGGATGTGAAACGCTACATTAACCTTTCAAATTATCAGCTGTAACTTAATGACGCTCGCAAGCTAATATCAACTCATTAGCAATCCAATAAAAACCCATCAATTTCGTTAAACTATGCGCGCCACAAAGGGCTGCACAGCTAGTGTTGTTTCTACGGCTATAGCTTTTATTCCCCCATCAACCTTTCACACCATTCAACAGAGTATTGATAAAAAAATCTGATGTAAAACGTTCACATGACTTTCTCTACCCTCTCATCTTCATTAGTGGGTATATAAACTATTCAAGCTAAAGCTCATTCTTCTATCTGCTACATTTTAATTCAGATGACGCTTAGCGGTAATAGCTACGTTACATATTTCGTTATACAAACAAATGCAACAGCGACAGTCAAATATTTTATAATATTTCCATACTGTTTCCATGGCATCGCGAGAAACAACTGAATGTTGACAGGGCTTCCAGAGAATGCGGAGGTAATGAACAATTCGAACCATTACCATGGATATCTCAGAAATGGCTTATGACACAAAAAAAGCTTATTTTATATAAATTGAATGTTTTAAAGAGATCTACATTTTTTGTGTAGTACGTTTTCGTCTATCACTTAAAGTTTACTAGTTATACGAGATTATAAAATATCCTCTCTAAATGAAATGTGCTTCACAGGCTATTCCCAGAAAATTCAAGAAATATCTTTAATACACAGTATTTTATTCAAAATCGTTAGGGACATATTTCAGAAAATCAAAATTTTCGAACATGTTCCATGTAAAGCGTAGTCTGTGTGGAGGGTTTTAATGAAAATCTTTGTGTCGCATCCTTGGAAGATACTAAACTCAAATACCAGGTTTGGTATTGAAAAAGAATTGATCTTTACGTTGTTTATTAACCTCACGCTTGGGAAGCCAATTTGAGATAGATAATATTGTTTACGTAGGAGTTACTGTTATTGGAGTTTTTGCACCACGCTTTGGGCGTCAATTTTAAGATTGTATTATTCTTGGAGTTTATTTATTTATTTAGCTCCACGTATGTAAGGCCGATTTTTAAGATGTATTTTTGTTGTTACGATCCAAGTTTTAAAAAATATTAACTATTAACTTTGTTATTAAACTGCTTCTATAGATAGTATTTTATGTTTGTTTTTGCCTCGGCTGCGTCAGTATTTCTTTAGAGACACGTTTCTCTTAATTAGGGTGTGGTGCGACAAGAATGTAGGCTTACACAGATTTTAAGTTTAAATTCACTTCTTTTTATTAATCCTTGACACAAATTAAATAGCACTACACTGATATTAAGAGCTGCGGGATTCTTTAATTTAATACTTGCACTTTGTTAACGCATATGCTTAATTTTCGTTTAACACGAATACGTAATATTTCTTTAGAGAACACATCTTCCACCCGGTCACTACCAAGGTCTGCAGGCAACTGAACATATTTCAGCCGTTCAAACCCGTAAACTTCTGTATTTCAAGTCTCTGATTGGCTAATCCTAGTCCAATAGAATACGTGCATTTTACTAAAGCTTTTTCTGGCTGTTGATTAGCTATTTTTAAACTGTCACAAAATTTACATTATCGTTGCCCTAATCATGACTAGTAGCATTTAAACTCTCAAACTCATTATTGCCTCAAGGCCACCTCATTGTTAGCAACCTTAAACTTATTTTTCTCACAGCTCCTACATTATTAAACTACGTAATGCATTCACATAACATTATTAAACATGTTTACAATAATATAAGCATATGCAATGACTGTTACATACATTTTTTTTACAAATTATTACATACATATAAGGCGGGCTGTTATTGAATTTACATATTATATATAATTTAATTGAAATTATTCAAGCGTTAAAAATACTGTCTCGGTAATTAACTGACTTTTCGTTTTTGAGTTATACTGTTCACAGGCAGATTCACACAGGACATGTTTCCAAAAATGCCTCACTTGAAAATTCCCGCCTTTCTTTATGAAATTACTCTACAATAACCTTGCTCATTTTTGTGGGTCAACCTCCCTTTACCTCTTATAATTGTAATTTCTTACGTCCCCCTTCCCGACAGTCTTAATGGTGCATAGCCGATAAGCAGCCTTTGGCGGTGGAACAATCATCGGTCAGAATGGTCCAGTAACTTGCTAGATAATTACAGCAGGTGACATTTTAAATATTTGCACCTTCTCTTTGGTCCCATAGTTATTTAATGACATAAACGTTTTCACATAAATTACATTGGTGTGCAAAACCTAAGGGCGAGATGGGTAAAGTAACATAACCAATGAACTACTTGGTGGAAGTAGATGAAGGTGCGGGAACATGTTGCCAGAGGTCTCTCACACGTACACAGAAAGATGGACGTCACATGGCGTGTGTGTAGCGAGCCTATAGTACCAAATGGGTCTGGTCCCGCAACACGAGGCAGTTGACGAAACAGGACAAGACGGTGTGTGACAATTAGCTGTTACGGTGCACTGTAGTGATGTTCATTGCAACATGGCCCGTAGACACCATTTGGATAACTTCACACGGAGAAGAATCATCGGGAAACTGCAAGAAGGGCGAAGTGTGACGAGTGTTGCTCAGAAGTTTGGAATTGTTCACAGCATTGTTTCACGTGCATGGGGAACCTTCCAAACCACAGGCGCTGCTGTCCCAATGAGAGGTGGTGGACGATCACGCTCAACTACAGCAGCAGATGATCGCTACATTGTGCAACAGGCAAGAAGGGATCCACGCCAAACAGAGGGTGCAATTGCAACCACATTTAACAGGACAGCTAGGCACGCAATCTCACGATACACAGTGGCACGGCGACTACACAGAAGTGGTCTCCTTGTCCGACGGCCAGTACGTTGTGTTCCATTGACATCCGCACATCGGCGGCTCCATGAGTATCAAAATTGGACCAACGAGGAATGGGGTCGCGTGCTCTTCTCGGATGAGAGCAGATTAAGTCTAAGTAGTGATTCTCGACATACCCTCATCTGATGAGAGGTGGGAACACGTAATGAACCCAGGAACATCCTTGAACATGATCGTTATCGTTTGGGGAGGCATAATGTTGCATGGGTGCACCGACCTCCAAATCTTTGAACACGCTACGCTCACTGGTCAACGTTATTGTGATACTGTACTGCTTCCCCATGTGCGTATTTTCAGGGGTGCAGTCGGCCCTGACTACATTTTTATTGATGACAATGCGCGACCACATCGAACACGTGTGGGATGCTTTGGGGAGACGCATTGCAGCACATCCACATGCACCAACGACCATCCAACAGTTGTCAACACTGCTGGTGGAGGAATGGAACGCCCTACCACAAGAACTGCTTACCAACCTTGTGGCCAGCATGGGAGCACGATGCAGAGCATGCATTGCTGTCCGTGGTGATCATAAGCACCATGTATCTGTTTCTGTAAATCTAGAGAGCCATCATATGTCCTATTGACTTTAGTGTAGCTTATGGTCTATGAATAAAAGTGGCATTTCTGTTCGTCTCATTGCATATTTCGTTTAGTTGCCTACTGTAGCAGTTCCCTCTATGTATGATTCAAGTTTCATCGAGCTATGTGTCACAGCATGCGAACATTACTTTCGTTCTTAGGTTTTGCACAGCGGTGTATTTTGACAGTAGTATCGCATGCGTATCACAGTGTTAGCAGATACGATTATCTGTTTTTTTAGTTGCGTCTTCTGTTTTCTTAGTTGTTAAACCGCCATCTTTATATTCTTTGGAATGAAATATCGGCGAATTTGTTCTGATTTTCTATGTACTTTCTGTGCAGTAACAACAACTTTCTCTACTCCATTGCAATCTCAAGGTCTTCTTCGCAAACGACACTTTACAACTGCAGTCAGTGGCGACTGTTATATAAAAGCACAAGAACACGTGCATACCCCAACTTTTGACACCTTGCGGATTTATTGGTTATTACTTTCTGTACCACGTAGACAGTAGGTAGAGAAAGTATTGCATTCCACAAGAAACTTCTATACTGAGATTTGACTGGAAATACTCGTTTTGAGACCCCCTGAACAAAAAACAAACAGCATAATTTAGGTTCAGTACTTTCCAAAGATGCGACACGAAGATTTTCAAGAAAGTCCCTCCACCCCAGATTACTATTTACATGGAAGAGTTTTCGAAAGGTTTGTTCACGGAGAGCATCCTTTTCCCTGTCACCCTGCACCGAAACACCTTCGCCGACACTTCAGACCCTGAAACAGACCAAACGGGGTGAAGGATGAATGAAATAAATGAAACGAAATGGAGAGACAGGAAATTCGGGGCGTGAAGGAAACCATTTCAGCATACGTCTGACGACCCGGGAAACCCCCATGGGTCAGAGTGGGCGATCGTCGGAGATCGAACCCAGGACCGCTGGAATGCGGCCCAAGGACCTTACCAAGTCTCCCAGCAGGGGGAAAAATCAAATGCCGGTACAGGAAATCGAACTCGAGTCCCTTCACACCGTAGACAGCGGCGTTTGATGAATTAATAATAGTCCACAACTGCAAAATAATTTTATTTTAAAGCAAAATTAGATAATCGGGGCTTGGCCGGGCGGTACAGTGTAACTTATTCTCGGGTTGGGATCGGGCCTAAGAATTTCGGCCGTGCAGACCTCTAATATACAGCGTGAGCCAAAAGACTACGAACCGCCTGCGCGGTGTTTTTCCTGTCCGCGTTTTCGGCGCTCGTTGCTATCTGCCGCTATCATAGAAAGGCGCAGATGAAACCATACAACATTTTTAAAACAACTTTTAAAGGCTTTAGTTACCAAATTTACGAAAGGAGATGCTGAAACTGGCCACCGTCGTTGTCCATACATTTTTGACACCTCTTTAGGAAACTATCCATCATGACCGATGTCGTCTAACGTTTCTTTGGTAAGAACCGAACGCCATCTTTTAGATTTCTTAGCCTGAACACTTCCTGTGGCCTGAAATTTACTGAAAAGTTCATGGATTGTTGTACGGCCTGGAACTTTTACAACTGGAAATCTTTCTGCAAATCGTACTTTCACTTGGCGAGCTGACCGTGTTAACACATACGAATCATAAATAAATACACACTGTGCAGTGGAAAACATATACTGAGACATAATATACTTTGTGACTAAGTACAGGACAAAATAATAAATAACTCGTAATAACTGAACTACATCACATCACCGTCAACCCAATACTGCACTTCACACTGCACAACAGTGTGACTTTGTTTATTACAGCAGTGTTTATCATGTTTTTATCATATTTCCACACGCCCAGTGGAAAAACACCGCGCAGCCGGTAATATTGTTCATAAAATACCCCTCCGGGGTAACTTAAAACATAAAGTGTACAAGACAAACGCACAGACCCTGGAAGAATTAAAACAAAATATCCGCCAGCAAATTTCTCAGCGTGAACTACGGCGAGTGATGGATAGTTTCCTAAAGAGGTGCCGAACAGTTTCAGCATCTCCTTTCGTAAAGTTAGTAAGTAAAGCCTTTAAAAGTGGTTTTAAAAGTGTTGTATGGTTTCATCCACGCTGTCTGTAACAGCGGCAGACCGCAACAAGCACAGCGCAGGCGGTTCGGAGTCTTTTGGCTCACTCTATAGATACACATACATCCAACGTTTCTCTCTTTATAATTTTAGTATGGATTAATTAATTCACGCTGGTCAACTGCAACATTAGTTTGTCTGTTGTGTGCAATTAGAGCACTATGTTCTTGAAGCATTTAGAAAACAGTTATGCTGACACAATGCCATTAGCAAATGGATATAAACACAAACATTGGGAGCCCACACTCGGCGCTAATAGTCAAAGCATTACGGTCTCTCAACCCACCCATGCGTGTATCACGTGGGCAGACAGGCAACACCGGTAGCAGCGGAATAACCTTGGCATATCACTGTCCATTTCATTGCTGCGCCTTAATTACCTCTCACAAGAGTCGAAGCCGACTCCACGTCACTCAAAGCAGCACTGATCTTCTCCGAAGTGATACAACCTGTTTCATAATCCTGTTCTCTAGTCAGGTTTGCTTTCTAAACACACATATGGAAATCGCATACAGCAAAAATAGGGCTTCCCAAACTAGGAATGGAAATTTATATTGCTGCATTTAAATTCTCAGTTTACAGTTACAAAATCTGAGCTAGTCACCATACTGATGAAAATTCATTTGTACCATACAAAGTAGTTTTGCTTTTTTACTTTCTCTACTACGTATAGTAAGTAGGAGAAGTATTGTATTCCACCCAAAAATTCTATATCGAGATTTCACCAGAAATACATGTTTTGAGACACCCTGAATCCAAAAAAAGCATTTTTGGAAACATGTCCGTGTGTGTGTGTGTGTGTGTGTGTGTGTGTGTGTGTGTCTGTGAACAGCATAACTCAAAAACGAACAGTCGGATAAACACCAAACTTGGTATTTAGGTTCAGTATCTTCCAGAGATGCGACAAGAAGGTTTTCAAGAAAATCCCCCCACCCCAGAGTACCCTTTACATGGAAGATTTTTCATAAATTTTAATTTTCTCAAAAATGGCTCTAACGATTTTGATTAAAATATCATATATCTAAGATATTTTTATGACAAATAAAATGTATATCTTGAATTTCCTGGGAATGTCTCCAAAAGTATTCTTTATTGTGAACGACTTTTGCTTAACTGGTAAACCATAAGAGATAGACAAAATTTTACTACACAAAAAATGTAGATCGCGTTAAAATACACAATTTATGTCATATACATTTTTTTGTTGAGTGAACCATTTTCGAGATATTGCTTGTTATTCCCTTAAATTTTTCAATACTTATTTTCTCAAATGGGAATTCGTTATTCATTTTTTGTCTTGGATATGCAAAGGGTATTAATCTGTGGGAAAGGGAATGGTGCTGCACCTAGCAACCAGCTATTAAGGGATATGTATGTGCTTAAAGGCTACTGTATTTCTATATTACGCATGTAAATATGTATTCCCCTTGCATCTACAAGAAAATTAGCAATAAGATAGACTCTGCAAATGTTTATCTCGATTAACATGAAGTGTATTAATCTGTGGCAAAGGGAATGGTGCTGCACCTAGCAACCAGCTATTACGAGATATGCATGTGCTTAAAGGCTACTGTATTTCCAAATTGCCCTTGTAAATATACATTCCCCTTACATCTACAAGAAAATTAACAATAAGATAGAGTCTGCAAATGTTTATCTCGATTAACATGAAGTAGATGGAGAATAAGCGTTTGTAAAAATAGTTTGTACAAGAGTAGAGAAAGTTGTGTGAGTGTAACACATCAGATTTTTTCTACTGCGCTGAACTTGCAGCTTGATCGCTGAACTCACTTGTCATTCTTTTAAAGTCCCATCAATTTTCAGTTGTTTCTCGCGATGTCATGGAAACAGTATGGAATTTTAAGGCCAGCGTATAGCGTCCAGTTGTTAAACATTTGACTATCGCTGTTCCCTTTGTAGCTATAAACAAATATGTAATGTAGCTATTTTTGAAACGGTTTATTTGGATTAAAATAAAGTAGATACAAAAATAAGCTTTAGTAAGAATAGTTTGTATATACATTAATAAAGATAGAGGGTAGAGAAAGTCATGTGAATTAATCGCATCAGATTTTTACAACTGTTTTAGACTTAAGGTATAATTTTGGGTTGTGGTATTAAATATCCAATTTGGTATTTAACTTGGCGACTGGGGGAAGCTACGAAAAACACCAGCCAGATTGACCGGCGCACGGAATTTGAACCAGGGACCTCCCGCCCCTGAGCCACAAGTTATAAAGACACTTCTGTTGCTGTTATTCATGCACGTAAACAGGTTGCTAAGAGATACAGTATACTACACTGCATTCACTCTTAGGTTGATCCGCGCCAAAACAAACGCACGTGACCAGTGCACCGCGGTACAACACTGTAGCAATGCGTGCATGAAAATAGTCCCATGCTAATAATCTAAATTTTAGAATGATTTTATCCTTAAATGGTATAATAAAACTCTAATTAACGCTAATTTGTGCCTTTAAACAGAGTTACAAGCCCCAACATGCAATTCATATATGATGTACCTGACATCCGGTTATGCGTAGAATATTGTTTGTAGCAGCAGTTTCTCTTTAGTATCATGGCGGACGGTGATTTGCTCTTGCGTTTTCGTCGACTTACGTAAAGCATAAGCGGGCAAACCATTGACTAGTGGTGAAAAAACAATATGTTGGAAGTTTATTGTAAGTTATGTGAGAAATATCTAACACTTCCCGTGAAAGAAGTGGTGAAATTAACTTCTGAGTTCACCAATGTTTCGAGTACCAGTATAAACATGCTCGTAAAGAAAAATCAAACAGGAAAGTGGTTACACGCGAGAGAAACAGAAAGCGTTAGAAATACGCGATGCAAGAATGGGACAAGAATGCAATTCACGTAACAATACACAATTTCTTTTTTAAAAATGAGTCATTGATAGTTGATAAAGTGCCGCTTCCAGAGAGCAAACAAATGTAAGATATCGCATACCTGTTACCTTCTTTTTCGCTCGTTTCTTTTAGAATTAACTATTATTATACTGCAAACATTTATTTTGTTGCAACTATCAATCGTATCACTTTCAACCCTAACGGAGTATGCTAGTCATCGTTTAAGTTGTCGGACCAGGTTCTCTGTCACGTGGTCGTGAAAATATGACAGTATTTCTGCCGCGAATGGCGGAAGAATACATTACAACGGTGCACTGGTCACCTGGGTTTTGTTTTGGTGTGGATCAACCTAAGAGTGAATACAGTTTAGTTCGGAAGACATTATAAATAAGCATAGGAACGTTTGCGTACTCTCCTGACCACCTCTCCTAAAAACACTTTTATTAACAAGTGGAGAAAACGTGAAGAAGGGTGATAGAACGTGAGAATGCAAGTTAGAGAGAGAGGAGAGAGGGCAGAAACAATGGCAGAGGGAGAGAAAGCAATAAAAGGGGAGCGACACAGAGTACGCAATAGATGAGCAGAGCAAAGCAAAGGTATAACAGGCTGAACACTTCTAGAGGAAAACTATTGCGTTTTCTGCTTTCAAAAATAACCTAGGAACAGTTTTGGAACAATTTCGAACAACATTTACAACATAGATTGCAATACAACTTTGTCACCCCCAAAAAAGACAACTTGAGTCACGTGAACTTGTGATAGGCGACCTCCAAGCGCCTTCAGAAACTGCAGAAGTTTGTTTGTAAACATCCAAGTATCCGAAAGTACCTGGTGTGCTTGGGCCAGTTCACCAAAAGCCGTTCCCGCTTCCTCGCAGCTGACCGTTTCATTGAGAAGAACATCGTCCTGCGTGGGTCGGACCACTGGTTGACCTTGCAGGACACTCCCAGCAGATACATCCGGGGACAGGCAGTAATTGTTTCCTGATACTCCCTCAAGCACCTGTTTTGCTCAAGGTGTTACTGTTTGCACCTGTTTACAGTGTCTCTCCTAAAATGTGCAAATCCAATCAAAAACTTCTTCGATTGCAATGATCGAGCAAAATAATTGTTCTCGTGCAAGGTGAAGATGATTTCATTTCCAAACAGGGATAAGATGTTGAGTAATCTTCAGTAATTAATCTTCCACATTACTTTGATTAGCGCCGCACTTACTACATATAGCACCATAGACGGCGGACATCGACGAGACACTGAAATAATATCTGTCAAAGGAAAGTTTGGAAGGAACCGTTCCAGTCCTAAGTTTAAGGTACCTCCCCATTATTTGCCAGTTATGAAGACTGGAGAAAACCTCAGTTCTGGTTGGTTTTGAACTGTGGACCTCTCCTTCACAAGCCCTAGCGTTTTAAACCTCAATCACGTGTAGGATTGCACACTACTGTTTAGTGAAGGAAATCAAGGCATTTCCCAGTCACTACTGCCTCTGTAAAAGCAGGATTTCTGTTACCATCAAGAGAAACAAAAGCTGAATTCTTCCCAGTCACTACTGCCTCTGTAAAAACAGGATTTCTGTTACCATCAAGAGAAACAAAAGCTGAATTCTTCCCAGTCACCACTACCTCTGTAAAAACAGGATTTCTGTTACCATCAAGAGAAACAAAAGCTGAATTCTTCCCAGTCACCACTACCTCTGTAAAAACAGGATTTCTGTTACCATCAAGAGAAACAAAAGCTGAATTCTTCCCAGTCACCACTACCTCTGTAAAAACAGGATTTCTGTTACCATCAAGAGAAACAAAAGCTGAATTCTTCCCAGTCACCACTACCTCTGTAAAAGCAGGATTTCTGTTACCATCAAGAGAAACAAAAGCTGAATTCTTCCCAGTCACTACTGCCTCTGTAAAAGCAGGATTTCTGTTACCATCAAGGGAAACGCAAAGCTGAATTCTTCCCAGTCACCACTACTTCTGTAAAAACAGGATTTCTGTTACCATCAAGGGAAACGCAAAGCTGAATTCTTCACAGCCACCACTACCAGTGCAAAACAGGATTTCTGTTACCATCAACAGAAACAAAAGCTGAATTCTTCCCAGTCACCACTACCAGTGCAAAACAGGATTTCTGTTACCATCAAGAGAAACAAAAGCTGAATTCTTCACAGCCACCACTACCAGTGCAAAACAGGATTTCTGTTACCATCAAGAGAAACAAAAGCTGAATTCTTCCCACTCACCACTACCAGTGCAAAACAGGATTTCTGTTACCATCAAGAGAAACAAAAGCTGAATTCTTCACAGCCACCACTACTTCTGTAAAAGCAGGATTTCTGTTACCATCAAGAGAAACAAAAGCTGAATTCTTCACAGCCACCACTACCAGTGCAAAACAGGATTTCTGTTACCATCAAGAGAAACAAAAGCTGAATTCTTCACAGCCACCACTACTTCTGTAAAAGCAGGATTTCTGTTACCATCAAGAGAAACAAAAGCTGAATTCTTCACAGCCACCACTACCTCTGTAAAAGCAGGATTTCTGTTACCATCAAGAGAAACAAAAGCTGAATTCTTCCCACTCACCACTACCAGTGCAAAACAGGATTTCTGTTACCATCAACAGAAACAAAAGCTGAATTCTTCCCAGTCACCACTACTTCTGTAAAAGCAGGATTTCTGTTACCATCAAGAGAAACAAAAGCTGAATTCTTCACAGCCACCACTACCTCTGTAAACGCAGGATTTCTGTTACCATCAAGAGAAACAAAAGCTGAATTCTTCACAGCCACCACTACTTCTGTAAAAGCAGGATTTCTGTTACCATCAAGAGAAACAAAAGCTGAATTCTTCACAGCCACCACTACCTCTGTAAAAGCAGGATTTCTGTTACCATCAAGAGAAACAAAAGCTGAATTCTTCCCACTCACCACTACCAGTGCAAAACAGGATTTCTGTTACCATCAACAGAAACAAAAGCTGAATTCTTCCCAGTCACCACTACCAGTGCAAAACAGGATTTCTGTTACCATCAACAGAAACAAAAGCTGAATTCTTCACAGCCACCACTACTTCTGTAAAAGCAGGATTTCTGTTACCATCAACAGAAACAAAAGCTGAATTCTTCACAGTCACCACTACCTCTGTAAAAGCAGGATTTCTGTTACCATCAAGAGAAACAAAAGCTGAATTCTTCACAGCCACCACTACCAGTGCAAAACAGGATTTCTGTTACCATCAAGAGAAACAAAAGCTGAATTCTTCCCAGTCACCACTACCAGTGCAAAACAGGATTTCTGTTACCATCAACAGAAACAAAAGCTGAATTCTTCCCAGTCACCACTACCAGTGCAAAACAGGATTTCTGTTACCATCAAGAGAAACAAAAGCTGAATTCTTCCCAGTCACCACTACCAGTGCAAAACAGGATTTCTGTTACCATCAACAGAAACAAAAGCTGAATTCTTCCCAGTCACCACTACCAGTGCAAAACAGGATTTCTGTTACCATCAAGAGAAATACAAAGCTGAATTCTTCACAGTCACCACTACCTCTGTAAAAGCAGGATTTCTGTTACCATCAAGAGAAACAAAAGCTGAATTCTGCCCAGTCACCACTACCAGTGCAAAACAGGATTTCTGTTACCATCAACAGAAACAAAAGCTGAATTCTTCACAGTCACCACTACCTCTGTAAAAGCAGGATTTCTGTTACCATCAAGAGAAACAAAAGCTGAATTCTTCACAGCCACCACTACTTCTGTAAAAGCAGGATTTCTGTTACCATCAAGAGAAACAAAAGCTGAATTCTTCACAGCCACCACTACCTCTGTAAAAGCAGGATTTCTGTTACCATCAAGAGAAACAAAAGCTGAATTCTTCACAGCCACCACTACCTCTGTAAAAGCAGGATTTCTGTTACCATCAAGAGAAACAAAAGCTGAATTCTTCCCACTCACCACTACCAGTGCAAAACAGGATTTCTGTTACCATCAACAGAAACAAAAGCTGAATTCTTCCCACTCACCACTACCAGTGCAAAACAGGATTTCTGTTACCATCAACAGAAACAAAAGCTGAATTCTTCCCACTCACCACTACCAGTGCAAAACAGGATTTCTGTTACCATCAAGAGAAACAAAAGCTGAATTCTTCACAGCCACCACTACTTCTGTAAAAGCAGGATTTCTGTTACCATCAACAGAAACAAAAGCTGAATTCTTCACAGCCACCACTACTTCTGTAAAAGCAGGATTTCTGTTACCATCAACAGAAACAAAAGCTGAATTCTTCACAGTCACCACTACCTCTGTAAAAGCAGGATTTCTGTTACCATCAACAGAAACAAAAGCTGAATTCTTCCCAGTCACCACTACCAGTGCAAAACAGGATTTCTGTTACCATCAAGAGAAACAAAAGCTGAATTCTTCACAGCCACCACTACTTCTGTAAAAGCAGGATTTCTGTTACCATCAACAGAAACAAAAGCTGAATTCTTCACAGTCACCACTACCTCTGTAAAAGCAGGATTTCTGTTACCATCAAGAGAAACAAAAGCTGAATTCTTCCCACTCACCACTACCAGTGCAAAACAGGATTTCTGTTACCATCAACAGAAACAAAAGCTGAATTCTTCCCAGTCACCACTACCAGTGCAAAACAGGATTTCTGTTACCATCAACAGAAACAAAAGCTGAATTCTTCACAGCCACCACTACTTCTGTAAAAGCAGGATTTCTGTTACCATCAACAGAAACAAAAGCTGAATTCTTCACAGTCACCACTACCTCTGTAAAAGCAGGATTTCTGTTACCATCAAGAGAAACAAAAGCTGAATTCTTCACAGCCACCACTACCAGTGCAAAACAGGATTTCTGTTACCATCAAGAGAAACAAAAGCTGAATTCTTCCCAGTCACCACTACCAGTGCAAAACAGGATTTCTGTTACCATCAACAGAAACAAAAGCTGAATTCTTCCCAGTCACCACTACTTCTGTAAAAGCAGGATTTCTGTTACCATCAAGAGAAACAAAAGCTGAATTCTTCACAGCCACCACTACCTCTGTAAACGCAGGATTTCTGTTACCATCAAGAGAAACAAAAGCTGAATTCTTCACAGCCACCACTACTTCTGTAAAAGCAGGATTTCTGTTACCATCAAGAGAAACAAAAGCTGAATTCTTCACAGCCACCACTACCTCTGTAAAAGCAGGATTTCTGTTACCATCAAGAGAAACAAAAGCTGAATTCTTCCCACTCACCACTACCAGTGCAAAACAGGATTTCTGTTACCATCAACAGAAACAAAAGCTGAATTCTTCCCAGTCACCACTACCAGTGCAAAACAGGATTTCTGTTACCATCAACAGAAACAAAAGCTGAATTCTTCACAGCCACCACTACTTCTGTAAAAGCAGGATTTCTGTTACCATCAACAGAAACAAAAGCTGAATTCTTCACAGTCACCACTACCTCTGTAAAAGCAGGATTTCTGTTACCATCAAGAGAAACAAAAGCTGAATTCTTCACAGCCACCACTACCAGTGCAAAACAGGATTTCTGTTACCATCAAGAGAAACAAAAGCTGAATTCTTCCCAGTCACCACTACCAGTGCAAAACAGGATTTCTGTTACCATCAACAGAAACAAAAGCTGAATTCTTCCCAGTCACCACTACCAGTGCAAAACAGGATTTCTGTTACCATCAAGAGAAACAAAAGCTGAATTCTTCCCAGTCACCACTACCAGTGCAAAACAGGATTTCTGTTACCATCAACAGAAACAAAAGCTGAATTCTTCCCAGTCACCACTACCAGTGCAAAACAGGATTTCTGTTACCATCAAGAGAAATACAAAGCTGAATTCTTCACAGTCACCACTACCTCTGTAAAAGCAGGATTTCTGTTACCATCAAGAGAAACAAAAGCTGAATTCTGCCCAGTCACCACTACCAGTGCAAAACAGGATTTCTGTTACCATCAACAGAAACAAAAGCTGAATTCTTCACAGTCACCACTACCTCTGTAAAAGCAGGATTTCTGTTACCATCAAGAGAAACAAAAGCTGAATTCTTCACAGCCACCACTACTTCTGTAAAAGCAGGATTTCTGTTACCATCAAGAGAAACAAAAGCTGAATTCTTCACAGCCACCACTACCTCTGTAAAAGCAGGATTTCTGTTACCATCAAGAGAAACAAAAGCTGAATTCTTCACAGCCACCACTACCTCTGTAAAAGCAGGATTTCTGTTACCATCAAGAGAAACAAAAGCTGAATTCTTCCCACTCACCACTACCAGTGCAAAACAGGATTTCTGTTACCATCAACAGAAACAAAAGCTGAATTCTTCCCACTCACCACTACCAGTGCAAAACAGGATTTCTGTTACCATCAACAGAAACAAAAGCTGAATTCTTCCCACTCACCACTACCAGTGCAAAACAGGATTTCTGTTACCATCAAGAGAAACAAAAGCTGAATTCTTCACAGCCACCACTACTTCTGTAAAAGCAGGATTTCTGTTACCATCAACAGAAACAAAAGCTGAATTCTTCACAGCCACCACTACTTCTGTAAAAGCAGGATTTCTGTTACCATCAACAGAAACAAAAGCTGAATTCTTCACAGTCACCACTACCTCTGTAAAAGCAGGATTTCTGTTACCATCAACAGAAACAAAAGCTGAATTCTTCCCAGTCACCACTACCAGTGCAAAACAGGATTTCTGTTACCATCAAGAGAAACAAAAGCTGAATTCTTCACAGCCACCACTACTTCTGTAAAAGCAGGATTTCTGTTACCATCAACAGAAACAAAAGCTGAATTCTTCACAGTCACCACTACCTCTGTAAAAGCAGGATTTCTGTTACCATCAAGAGAAACAAAAGCTGAATTCTTCCCACTCACCACTACCAGTGCAAAACAGGATTTCTGTTACCATCAACAGAAACAAAAGCTGAATTCTTCCCAGTCACCACTACCAGTGCAAAACAGGATTTCTGTTACCATCAACAGAAACAAAAGCTGAATTCTTCACAGCCACCACTACTTCTGTAAAAGCAGGATTTCTGTTACCATCAACAGAAACAAAAGCTGAATTCTTCACAGTCACCACTACCTCTGTAAAAGCAGGATTTCTGTTACCATCAAGAGAAACAAAAGCTGAATTCTTCACAGCCACCACTACCAGTGCAAAACAGGATTTCTGTTACCATCAAGAGAAACAAAAGCTGAATTCTTCCCAGTCACCACTACCAGTGCAAAACAGGATTTCTGTTACCATCAACAGAAACAAAAGCTGAATTCTTCCCAGTCACCACTACCAGTGCAAAACAGGATTTCTGTTACCATCAAGAGAAACAAAAGCTGAATTCTTCCCAGTCACCACTACCAGTGCAAAACAGGATTTCTGTTACCATCAACAGAAACAAAAGCTGAATTCTTCCCACTCACCACTACCAGTGCAAAACAGGATTTCTGTTACCATCAACAGAAACAAAAGCTGAATTCTTCCCAGTCACCACTACCAGTGCAAAACAGGATTTCTGTTACCATCAACAGAAACAAAAGCTGAATTCTTCCCACTCACCACTACCAGTGCAAAACAGGATTTCTGTTACCATCAACAGAAACAAAAGCTGAATTCTTCCCAGTCACCACTACCAGTGCAAAACAGGATTTCTGTTACCATCAAGAGAAATACAAAGCTGAATTCCTCCTAATCACTACTGCCTCTACAAAACAGGATTTTTATCCGTCAAGAGGAATGCAAAGCTGAATATTGGGGACTTCATTATGAACTAATCAGTCAGCCTTTCAAACTCCTGGCTCTATCAAACCTCCATGTATTGAGACCATGCCTGTTCTTCCTGACAAATAAATATTCCTCGTCATGTATTTGAAATCCCAGTAATCCCCATTTCAGCGAATTTGCAAAGCTAATGCCCTTCATCAACTAAGATCGCTAACAGATCGTTAGTCACTGAAGATTGTATTACTTTAGTATCCTTAGCATCCATACAAGACTTGTTCTTGTATGGTACAGTGGTTTCATCCCCGTTTGCTATTTCTGGCTTAGGAGGTTCGTGCTCTGCAAAACATGAAAAAGCTGACACACCAGTACATTGATCGCATTTTGAAACACATCTTGATGTCAAGTAATGTATTACTGAAGTACTTTCTTTGTTTGAATTGGGGAAATGTACACAACTTATTAGCTGGTATATTCCGTTTCTGCACATGTCATAACGTTGATTGCAAATTTAAACTCGGATAGTTTGAAATAAACCTGATGTATCAACACTCATGCGACTTTCTCTACCCATTACAACTTCACATAATCCTATCTATCCATATAACAAGGCAATTCTACTATTCGCGTTAACTTATTCATTATGCATTTTTGACTAGAAATAATATCAAATTGAACAACATGATTTATTTGCATGTACAGCGTGGAAAACAAAACACACCTGTTAAAAAAAATTCTGATATGTTGCACTCACATGACTTTCCCTACTCTTATACAAACTATTTTTACAAACGCTTATTCTCCATATGCTTCATGTTAATCGAGATGTTAATCTTACTGCTAATTTTCTTGTAGATGCAAGGGGAATATGGTAGACTTTAAGCGATAGTCAAATATTTTAAGAGCTGGTTGCTATGTGGCGCACTCCATTCTCTTTGTATATCCAGGACATAAAAAAAAACGAATAACGAATTCCCATTTGAGAAAAAGTATAAGTATTGGAAAACTCAAACAAAACATCAAGGAATATCTCGGGAATGGTTTACTCCACACAAAAAAATGTATATGAAACATAAATTCTGTGTTTTAACGAGATCTACGAGGGCTGATCAATAAAGACTGAGACTGATTTTTTTCTGTAGTTTCCTTCATAGTTTTACGTCTCTATCACGAATGCTTGAAAAGAGCAGGGTTTCATGTATAATGTCCATAAGCGACAGCACTCTCGTAACGGTAGGTTGGTAGTAATGCTGTATATTGTTGACCCTACTTGAATTTCGCATACCACAAAATGGAGGTGACATGAGAGGAGCAATACAGCGCAGTAAAATTTTATTTTCCTTTAAATCATACAGCCTTGAAACTTTGGAAAAGCTGAAGCAAGCATACGGTGAAGATGCACTACCTCGTGCAACGGTGTTTAGGTGGTTCAAGGACTTCAAAGAAGGGCGAGTCCTCTGTGCTAAGCAAGGTGGGACTGGTGTTTCGGAATGGATTGATTTACCAGCATGCAGTTCCCCCCTCACACTATTGTTACAGCAGCTACTACACGTCAGTATTGGCTACACTGAGGAAGCACATTACAAGGAAACGTCCAGAACATCATCGGAATGGGTGATGACTTCATCACGACAACGCTCGGCCTCACGTCGCAAATAAAGTCCAGGAATTTTTGGCTAAATTAAACATTACCTGTGTGCCACATCTGCCTTAAAGCCCCGGTCTTACCCCCTGTGATTTCTTTTTATTCCCATTACTAAAGGCAAAGCTCCGGGGCATTCGATTTGAGAGCACCGAAGCAGTGCTAAAGAAAAGTGAGGCGATTCTCAAAGACCTGACAAAGAATGGCCTGCACCATGTGTTCGAGGACTGGCAGAGACGCTATAAAAGGTGCATTCAGTTAGGAGGGGACTACTTTGAAAACGATCATGTCAATGTTGAAATGGAGTAATAAATATCTGTGAAAAAAAATCAGTCTCAGTCTTTATTGATCAGCCCTCGTACATTTTTTGGATAGTAAAATGTTATCTCTCTTGCGATTTACCAGTTATGCTAAAGTCATTCAGAATGAAGAGGACTTTTGGGGACATTCCCAGAAAATTTAAGATATACATTTCATTTTCCATAAACATATCTTATAATTCAAAGTTTTTAATAAAAAGTTAGAGCCATTTTTGAGAAAATCAAAACTTTCGAAACATGTTCCATGTAAAGTGTAGTATGGGGTGGGGGAATTTTCTTGAAAATCTTCCTGTCGTGTCCTAAGAAGACACTAAACTCAAAAGTTCGGTATTTCTCCAACTTTTCGATTTTGAGTTATGCTGTTCAGACAGACACACCAGACATGTTCCCAAAAATGCTTTATTTGGATTCAAGGCGGTGAAATCTCGTTATCAGGTTTTGGGTGGAATGCAATACTTACCTTACTATACGTAGTAGGGAAAGTAAAGGTAGCGAAGATGATTTTTAAATACCTGACAGTTCAACCTGGAAAGCATTATGTAATGAGTATATTTCGAAATCGGCTAATACTACGAAAAAGTAAATTCTCTATAAGCTACGCGTTTTTGCAGTGGAATGCTATCTAATCTTTTAATCCAGAACGAAGAGATCTTCACAGGTTCTTCGCAGAAAAATCAAGATATCCGTTTTATTAGTCCTGCAAATATGAAACATTGCCCAAGTAAAGGGCAGTTTGGGGTGGGGATATTTTGTTGGAAATCCTGTCACATTCTTGAAAGATGCTGGATTTAAGCACCGAGTTTGATGTGTATTCGACTTTTGATTTTTGAGCTGTGCTGTTTACAGGGGCGCATGCGCGCACGGATCTTTTCTAAAAATCTCCTTTTTTTTAGATTCAAGGAACCAAACATTTATGGATCGAATGCAAAACTTTCCCTACTTACATAGGCAAGTGGTAAAGTAAAAAAGCAACCAAAAACCACATTACCACCGCCTCCAATAATGCTAATAATAATTTCTTGATTCTATATGTTTAATTGTGCTAATTATTACTTACGAATGCCACTTTTACATGATTCCAAACTTACAAAGAACGTGGTCATGCTTTCCCCCTTCTAATGCCATGTACTTTATTGCGGTATACACCTAAGCTGTATACAGTACTAAGATATCACAATTTCTAATTTGCTTATATTATCCCCATACCAATACTAGTTCTTTGCAGCTTAAGCTGATATTATTCGTTTCCATCTCTTTAAAAAAATCTGGTGTGTTACACTCACATGACTTTCTCTACTCTTGTACAAACTATTTTTACAAACGCTTATTCTCCATCTACTTCATGTTAATCGAGATATCGAGATGTTAATCTTATTGCTAGGCTTTAAGCGATAGTCAAATATTTTAAGAGCTGGTTGCTATGTGCAGTATTCCATTCTCTTTGCATGTCCAGGACAAGAAAAATTGAATAACGAATTTGAGAAAAAGTATAAGTATTGGAAAATTTAAGAGAATAACAAGCAATATCTCGAAAATGGTTCACTCAACAAAAAAATGTATATGACATAAAATGTGTATTTTAACGCGATCTACATTTTTGTATAGTAAAATTTTGTCTATCTCTTATGGTTTACCAGTTATGCAAAACTCGTTCACAATGAAGAATACTTTTGGAGACATTCCCAGAAAATTCAAGATATGCATTTCATTTGTCATGAAAATATCTTAAACATATGATATTTTAATCAAAATCCTTAGAGTAATTTGTAAGAACGTAGGTTTTCACGGTCACAATTATAACTAATATGATTTTCCGGGCTGTTATGCCGTGGTCTGCTGAAGAAAGATTTCCCAGACGTTTCGTCCACAACTGCGGTGGACATCTTCAGTGGCGCAGACGAAGTCTTCTCGGTGAAAGTATCGCAGCGTCTGATGCGTTGGCCGTTAGTGCCGCTCTCTTTATAGTGTGAGCGCTCTCTGCTGATTGGCCCGCTGGTATGAGGGGGCTGGCGCCGGCTGTGTTGTTGCTCTCTTCTGATTGGCTCGCAGTGTTTTTCGGTTTTGTATGACCTTTCTTGTTTTTGATGACTAGATGCCAGTTACTGTTGAGTTTCAATGCTTCTTCTTTCCTATTGAAATTATTGGGATGTTTATAAATCTCTATTGCTTCGCGTTGTAGCCGGGTATGGTAATGCTTTATGGAGGAAAGAATGTTGGTGTCCTGAAATCTAATGATGTGTTCGCCCTCGGCTTCAATGGCATGTTCGGCGACTGCCGATTTTTCTGTATGGCCCAGGCGGCAGTTCCTTTTGTGTTCGCTCAGTCTGGTGTTAGCGCTCCGCTGTGTGGTACCAATGTACACTGAACCACACGAACAGGGAATACGGTAAACACCGACCGATGACAGGGGGTCTCGGGGATCTTTGGAAGAGCGCAGTAGGCTGTTTAATTGTCTTGTAGGTTTGAATACTGTTTTGACGTTATGACGTTGAAGTATGTGCTCAATACGGTCAGTGACATTTCTGAAATATGGCAGAAAGACAATGGACTTGCTTTTGGGTTGGTCCTGAGTAGCCGGTCGGGGCTTGGCCGGACGGCAGGCTCTTCTCACCTCTTGGACTGAATAACCATTTGATTGTAGAGCTGTTTCTAGGTGTCGGATTTCTTGTGGAAGTAAGTGTGGTTCACAAATACGGGAAGCACGGTTTGCGAGTGTCTTAATCATAGCACGTTTTTGTCTAGGATGGTGGTTGGAGTTCTTGTTAAGGTACGGTCACACTATAAAGAGAGCGGCACTAACGGCCAACGCATCAGACGCTGCGATACTTTCACCGAGAAGACTTCGTCCGCGCCACTGAAGATGTCCACCGCAGTTGTGGACGAAACGTCTGGGAAATCTTTCTTCAGCAGACCACGGCATAACAGCCCGGAAAATCATATTAGTTATAATCCTTAGAGTAATTTTTGAGAAAATTAAAATTTTCGAAAAATGTTCCATGTAAAGGGTAGTCTGGGGCGGGGCGATTTTCTTGAAAACCTTCGTGTCGCATCTCTGGAAGATACTGAACATAAATACCAAGTTTGGTGTTTATCTGACTGCTCGTTTCTGAGTTATGCTGTTCACAGACACACACACACATATACACACACACACACACACACCGACATGTTTCCAAATGGATTCAGGTGGCCTCAAAACATGTATTTCCGGTAAAATCTCGGTAACGAATTTTTTAGGTGGAATACAATACTTCACCTACTTACCATACGTAGTAGAGAAAGTAAAAATTATCTGTGTTACATTCACATGACTTTCTGTACCCGCTATCGCTTATTAGTGGGTATATAAATTATTATTTCTAAAACTTATTTTTATATCTATTAAATTTCAATTCAAATAAGCCTTTACAGAAATAGCTACATTACACATTTCATTACAGGACTTTAGGAGAATGACCAAGTAATGAAAAATTCGACCCATTAATAATGGATATCTCGAAAATGGCCTATGTCACAAAAAAAATTTAGTGGAAATAAATTGTGTGTTTTAAAGAAATCTACATTTCTTCTTTAGTATGTTTTCGTCTATCGCTTAACGTTTACTAGTTACACAAGATTTATGCAAAATTCCTTCCTAATGAAAAGGACTTCTAAGGCTATTCCCAGAAAATTCAAGATATACATTTTATTTGTCATGTAAGTATCTTTAATATAAAGTATATTAATCAAAATCGTTAAGAGCCATTTTTTGGAAAGTAAAAATTTTTGAAAAATCTTCAATGTAAAGGGTAGTTTAGATTGGGGGGGATTTTCTTGAAAACACTCATGTCGCATCTTTAGAAGATACTGAACGTAAATTCCAGGTTTGGTGTTTATCCAACTTTTCTTTTTTAAGTACGCTGTTCACACGCGCGCGCGCGAACCTTTTTCTGAATTTTGTTTTTATCCAGGGCCTTGTTATTTTCGGTGAAATCTCAATATCGAATTCTTGGGTGGTAGAGAAACTAAAAAGAGTTCGCAGCCATTTGCACTGTACATCCCAAAACGCGAAAAAGACCGCACACAAACGTTTATTCATCTCGCTTCAGTACAGTACGCGATGACTGTACCAAATTTAATCCCCTGGCTGGAACATCGCCTCCCGAAGTTGGCCAAACTCATCAGTGAATGAAAATCAATATGAACGGTAGATTTCTCAATGGGAAGTTGGTCCTAACGGAACATCGACTGGAGAGCGGGTCTATAACCCAAATGCAAATCGCTCGCTAACGAGCCGCCGTTTCAGTCCTTAACGATCGTCAAGTTTCTCACACATGGTGCAATTTTAGTACACCAGTTTCTCCTGAAGGTGTCACGACATCCACTCACACCCATGCTCGAGGAAGGGTTCAAATCCACGATGAATTTTAACGGTATCTTCATGCACTTCCATTGTGTCTTCGTGAGGCGCCTTGAGCGAAGTCCTATTGGCCTATTGTGAACGCTGTTCAAATGCGATCTGCTTGAATCTTATTCTCACTCTTTAGCTTACATCTGCTGGGGATAAAATAGTTCCAAATAGCGCTAAGCTTAAAGGATATCAGTCAACCAATCCTAGTTTTCTTCACCTGCTTATACACATTCATCCGTTGTATCCTTTTACCTCGAAACTAATTAATTTTGTTCTTTTTGATAGGTTTTCGAATTGCTCTTCCTTTCCCACTCTTTCTTTCTCAGATTTACAGGCTGATGTTTAAAATTCCAACAGATTGCTACACTGAATCATGTTACAGTAAAATGAATCAACAATTCACTAATACTCACAGAAATGCAAATGAAATACCAGCAGATTTTATATTTCTAACCTTAGCCTCCCTCCCACCTCGTCCCTACACAATCTTCAAATTTTTGGAAACGTAGTGCCTGTAAACATTTTAGAGGTGAAAGATTATCCAAATGTTTGGGTCATTATTACATAAGATAAAAATATATGGAAAAACAGATATCATACAAAACTATAACTTCAAAAAATACTTATTTAAGAATATCTTCCAAGTACCAGTATCTGAAAATCGAATCTAAATTTCTACAAAATCTAATTAATTGTTGACACCCAGTTACATTAGGGTATTCGTGAAGAGATTGTTGACATCCAGTTATGGTATGGCATTAGTGAAGAGAGATTGACATCCAGTTATGGTATGGCATTAGTGAAGAGAGACTGACATCCAGTTATGGTATGGCATTAGTGAAGAGAGATTGACATCCAGTTATAGTATGGCATTCGTGAAGAGTGATTGTGAGACACAGTTATGGTATGGCATTCGTGAAGAGTGATTGTGAGACACAGCTATGGTATGGCATTCGTGAAGAGTGATTGTGAGACACAGTTATGGTATGGCATTCGTGAAGAGTGATTGTGAGACACAGCTATGGTATGGCATTCGTGAAGAGTGATTGTGAGACACAGTTATGGTATGGTATTCGTGAAGAGTGATTGTGAGACACAGTTATGGTATGGTATTCGTGAAGAGAGATTGTGAGACACAGTTATGGTATGGCATTCGTGAAGAGAGATTGTGAGACACAGTTATGGTATGGCATTCGTGAAGAGAGATTGTGAGACACAGTTATGGTATGGTATTCGTGAAGAGAGATTGTGAGACACAGTTATGGTATGGCATTCGTGAAGAGAGATTGTGAGACACAGTTATGGTATGGTATTCGTGAAGAGAGATTGTGAGACACAGTTATGGTATGGTATTCGTGAAGAGAGATTGTGAGACACAGTTATGGTATTCGTGAAGAGAGATTGTGAGACACAGTTATGGTATGGCATTCGTGAAGAGAGATTGTGAGACACAGTTATGGTATGGTATTCGTGAAGAGAGATTGTGAGACACAGTTATGGTATGGTATTCGTGAAGAGAGATTGTGAGACACAGTTATGGTATGGTATTGGTGAAGAGAGATTGTGAGACACAGTTATGGTATTCGTGAAGAGAGATTGACATCCAGTTATAGTATGTATTCGTGAAGAGAGATTGACATCCAGTTATAGTATGTATTCGTGAAGAGAGATTGACATCCAGTTATGGTATGGTATTCATGAAGAGAGATTGTGAGACACAGTTATGGTATTCGTGAAGATATTGTTGACATCCAGCTATCGTGTATTTGTGAAGAGAGATTGTTGAGACCAAATCATGGTATTGTGTCGGTATTACTGAGACTATTATGGTACAATATTCCTGAAGATACGTGATGTTGCAACCGAATTATGAAGATACTGCTGAGACAGTTTATAATATGGTGTCTGTTGAGCCCCCAATAACCTTGACCCCCATGTTTTGGGTCATCATCCACAAGAATCACGAAGCCCACACGGCTGTTCGCTCGCCCACATTACTCTGCCCAACCCACAGCCACCTGGCTAATATGCTAATGTTATGGCTAGCGCTACTTGCCAGACAGCCTGGACCCAATGTGGGTGTCAGCAGCCACGCTAATTGGCAGCTCTTTATTCCAGCAAGCGCTTCTGCGCAAACACTCCCTACCATCATCGACAGCAAACCTCTTACGTGTAGCGTCACACGAAATTCTCTACTAACCACCACTTCGTAGTAGTAAGTACCTTTATACAAATGGTTTCAATTAAGATGATACAGCTGTGAAATTTGGCCAAAAAATAATGAAAATAACAGTTCAGTTTTGTTATAAATATTTTGGATATTTAAGTTTGCAAAAATACTACTGGATATTGCTGTTCCACTCGACAGAGATTTTGAGTAGATAGCCACAAGGCTATAAAATGCATGTCCCTAATGATCTCGTTTTCAATCTTTGTTCACCCTCCTCCCCCTTTCCAGCAATTTGCAATGCTGAAAGCGTCCCTCTGGAATTTTCGTCACTCGTTTCAAAATATATTCACAGTTTTTGAGAAGCCTATTAAACAAAAATGCTTTTAAAAAACTGAATATTTTACAGAAAATTTGGCTTCTTTATTTTCTGTGTTTGTAATACAAAGCCAATCTAAATGGATAAACCTGATTATAAACACATCAGCAACATAAAAATGCATTTTTCTCAAAAGGATGTTTAAAAAATGCATCGTGTAGAGTAGCTTGAATCGCACAATAAACATAACAGCAGTCAAAAGTTTAAATCTAAGCAAAATCTATAAATTAATAACTGGCAAAGAATTTGTTCTAGGTTATACTTAGATTTTTCAAATTTCAGAGACGCACCACTTGCTCTTTGTTTCAGAAATACTTGACAAACTATGTGAAAATACAAAACCAACAACAGGGAATAATTCGGAAATGGCTAAAGCTACGAAAAGGTATTTCAAATTAACTGTGTTTTAATGGCAGGTTTATGCTTCCTATAGTAATTTCGTGTCTATCGTGGATGGAATAAAGAGAATTTGAAGGACTGTTTACAAAAAATTAAGGTATGCTCAATTTGTCATTTCATTTCTAACCACAATGGTTTCAGCCAATTAAAAAAAAATCTGGGTAACTTTCACTGACCATTAAATTTATTTTACACTTATTGTTGCAAATTATTGATACAAAAGCTTATTTTCTCTTTCTGTACCGCTTATCTGTGGCAAGTAGAGGAAGTATTGCACTTCATCGAAACATTCCATACCGAGATTTCATCTGAATACACGTTTTGAGGCTTCATGAACCCAAAACATAGTCCATCTGTGTGTCTATAGACAGAAAAATTCAAAAACGAAATGTTTCATAGAGACCAAATTGGTTTTTAAGTTCAGTATCGTTCAAGGCAGTAACACGAAGATTTCGAGGAAAAAAAATCCCTCACCGCAAACTACCATTTACATGAAAACATGTTCCTTAAGTTTGGTTTTTTCAAAACTGGCTTAAGCGACTTTGATTAAAACATCATATATTTATGATATTTACATAACAAATAAAAAATTTATATCTTGAATTTTCTGGGAATGCTCTGCGAAGTCCTCTCATTGGGAAAGAATCTTGTATACTATTGTATAATTAGTAAACCATTACTATACGTAGTAGAGAAAGTAAAAATTGGAAATGTCATTTTCACAAACAAACAGAAAAAAAATCTGATGTGTTACACTCACATGACTTTCTCTACTCTTGTACAAACTATTTTTACAAACGCTTATTCTCCATATGCTTCATGTTAATCGAGATATCAATCTTATTGCTAATTTTCTTGTAGATGCAAGGGGAATGTGGTAGGTTTTAAGCGATAGACAAATCTTTTAAGCGCTGGTTGCTATGTGGCGCATTCCATTCTCTTTGCATGTCCAGGACATAAAAAAAATGAATAACTAATTTGAGAAAAAGTATAAGTATTGGAAAGTTTAAGGGAATAACAAGCAATATCTCGAAAACGGTTCACTCAACAAAAGAAATGTATATGACATAAATTGTGTATTTTAACGCGATCTACATTTTTCGTGCAGTAAAATTTTGTCTATCTCTTATGGTTTACCAGTTATGCAAAAGTCGTTCACAATGAAGAATGCTTTTGGAAACATTTCCAGAAAATTCGAGATATACATTTCATTTCTCATGACAATATCTTAAACATATGATATTTTAATCAAAATCGTTAGAGCCATTTTTGAGAAAATTAAAATTTTCGAAAATTGTACCCATGTAAAGGGTAGTCTGGGGTGGGGGATTTCTTTGAAAACCTTCGTGTCGCATCTCTGGACGATACTGAACCTAAATACCAAGTTTGGTGTTTATCCTGTTCGTTTCTGAGTTATGCTGTTCACAGACACACACACAGACATGTTTCCAAAAATGCTTTTTTTGGATTCAGGGGCTCTCAAAACATGTATTTCCGGTGAAATCTCGGTATCGAATTTTTGGGTGGAATACAATACTTCCCCTACTTACTCTACGTAGTAGAGAAAGTAAAAAAAGGTTCCCAGTGTCCCTTAACATGAAGTAGATAGAAGAATGAGTTTTTGTAAGAATAGTTTATGAAAGTGTGGGTAGAGAAAGTCGTGTGGATACGACACAGAAAAAATTTCAAATGCCTCCTTTTGGATTCAGGAGACTTCAAAACGTGTATTTCCAATGAAATTTGATTACTGAGTTTTGGATCGAATGCAATACTTTCTCCCTCTTAGGCAAGCAGATTATAATTTAGATAATCGTCTTATACCATAATCTCATTTCTATCATGCTACAACACCAAACTCTAAAGGACAAGCTGGAGTGGTGTGAAGCAAGTAAAACACGGGTACAGATAATGACGGAAACATGTAGGGGAGCGTTTGTAAACAAAGGCATTGTTATGCATCATGTTCTGAACAATGATGCTGTCTCCAAGAGAGACTAGGCAGCTCAATTTAACATTATCCTAACACCGCTTCGTTTAAGTCATATTTCCTGTTACACCAAACATCGTTATGGCTAACGGATCGTTAAATGTATCGTTAACTTAAAGCACCCTTAACGCCTCGTTTACCTACAAAGCAACATGTTGCAAATTCCGTTTCAAAAATGGCATATTTAGAATATTTTGAAAAAGAGCGACAACCATGCTTTACTTGAAAACAATTTTGAAAAATAGATGACAGTCTTTTTTGGTCGTTAAAATACATAATTACTCTATCTCAGCACTTCCGCTAGGCAGATACCTGAACTGATGTTTCGTAGTCCTTGTATACCTGTAAGATTCAGAAAAGGTATAAACGATAAGCCGATTCTTTGTAAGAGGCTATAAACGTTCAACAGACAACTTCTCTTTGTTGTACACTTGATGTAAGATTAAAACTATATGCAAATGCAGACATTTCTTGAGGCAGTATTTTTAACACTTAAATGATTTCAGTCTAATTATATAATATATAAATTCAATAACAGCCCGCCTTAAGGCAATATGTATATGTAACAATATATAAGGAGTATATATTATAGTCATTGTAAATGTTTGTATTATTATATACATGTAATAATGTTATGTGGATGTATTACGTAATTTAATAAAGTAGGAGCTGTGAGAATAATAAGTTAAAAATTTCTAACAATGAGGTAACCTTGAGGCAATAATGAGTTTGAAAGTTTAAATGCTACTAGTCATTATTGCAACAACAATAATGTAAATTTTAGTGACAGTTTATAAAATAGCCAACCAAGAACCAGAAAAAGCTTTAGTTAAATGAAGGTATTCTATTGGAGTAGGAATAGCCAATCAGAAACTGAAAAAGAAAAAATTCTACAAATTTAGAGTCCAGTTGCCTGCAGACAGCGTTACTAACCAGACGCAAAAAGTGTCCTCAAGAGATTTAATTCGTGTGAGACGAAAAATAGTTTACGTGTTAAAAAGTGCAAAATAATTAACAAAAGAATCTCACAGCTCTCTCTATACCAGTGAAGTGTTATTTTAAATCGTATCAAGCATTAATAAAAGGAGTGAAGTAAAATTATAATCTGTGTAAGCCTACATTCTTAGTCACACCAAAACCCTGCGAAGAGAAACGCGTCTCTAACAAAAAATACTGACGCAGCCGAGGCAAACATAAATATTTAATACTTAAAGAAACAGTCAAATTACAAAGTTAATATTTTTAAAAAATTGGGGCAAAGGCTACCGGGTACCATACGTGCAATTGCAGCTACTACAAGTTCGGTTCCCCAGCAGTTGAAATATAATAGAACTCCTTCAATACAACCTACTTCAAATTGATGCCCAAAGTGTGGTGCAAATGACGTAAAGATACCATCTTCTTCAAACTGGCTTTCCATACGTAGCAGCAACAGGCAACCTTCTTCACATTGGCGTCCATACGTGGAGCTAATAATACACCTTTCTTCATTCTTTCATGCATGGGATGGGATGTGTAGTGAAAATAAACCTCCTTTATCTGTATGACAAGAAAAGGACGACACTTCTTTCAAGCGGTATATCGTTTGAACCTTTTCTAAAGTTTGCTGCAAGTATACATGACAAATTGTAATGAGCAGAAATAAAAACCTTTTGTGTCATACACCACTTGTGTAATATACTATTTATATAAAAAGTGAACCTCCTATTCACGTTGGTTTACACCAAATGTTTGCCTAGAAAACGTTGGTGAAATATCGATTTCGAGTTTTGGATGGAATATAACAGGCAAGTTCTACGGAAAACAGTACATAGGGGAAGTATTGTATTCCCCAAAAAAATTTCAATGAAAATACATGCTTTGAGGCACCCTGAATCCAAGAAAATAATTTTTACAAATAGGTCCCCGTGTGTGTCGGTGGTCTGTGAACAGCATAACTCAAAATGAAAAGCCGGATAAATACCACACTTGGTATTTACGTTCAGTATCTTTCAAAAATTCGACACGAAGATCTTGAAGAAAATCCCCCATCCCAGACTACCCTGTACATGGAACATTTTTCTAAAATTTTGATTTGCTAAAAATGGCTATAACGATTTGGATTAAAATATCATGTGTTTAAGACATTTTCATGGCAAATGAAATGTATATGTTGAATTTTCTGGGCATGTCCCCAAAAGACATCTTCATCTCAATGGCTTTTGAATAATTAGTAAAAACCGTAAGAGATAAACAAAGCACACAGTTTATGTCATAATATACATCTTTTTTTCTTTTTTCTTTGAAGGAACCATTTTTTAGATATTCCTTGTTATGTGTTTGAATTTTCCAATACTTATACCTTATCTCAAATAGGAATTCGTTATTCATTTTTTGTATGTCCTGGACACGCAAAGAGAACGGAATGCGCCACATAGCAACCAGCTCTTAAACATTTGACTATCGTTAAAGCCTACCATATTCCCCTTGCACCTACAAGAAACTTAGCAATAAGATAGAGTCTGCAAATGTTTATCTCGATTAACATGAAGTAGATGGAGAATAAGCGTTTGTAAAAATACTTTGTACAAGAGTAGAGAAAGTTTCTCATAGGCACTGCAATATAAACTATAGTTAAGAATGTCTATATCTATTATCTCGGTTTTATTTGCATTGCACTGGCACCCCTTAAATATTTTTGTTTTGCGCTTTGTTAATGTATTTATGAAATTCGTCAATAAAACACAGCTTTTCTGCTGTACAGTAATTAATTTCGAGCGCTGTCTTGAGCCTGCGGGATCAGCGGGCGATAACGTTCCAGTTTTCCAATCATGTTATTAAAAATTTAGGGGCCACTAGATTCAGGTGAAAATGGTTCGTGAATAATCGTTCCCGTGGCTAACACAGGTCTTTTAAGGGGAGGTTAACAGCCCTAACGCGGCAATGTTAAACCTGCTAAATTAATGATACATTTTCTCAAACTATTTGACATACAAGACTGAACATTTTACAGGAAGTAATGTATGCCTTCTTCACTGATAACATACGTTTGGTTACTAACGAACATATTTTTACTTTCTTTGCCACGCAGGGCCGTATTTAGATGGGGGTTAAGTGTTTAACCCCACCCCCGAAACTACTGACAGTTTTATTTATTTAAATTCATATAAATCAATATGGGAAATTTTCGTTAGATAGCAGTAGGTTCATTGCTAGTAGCACACTTGCAGGAAAAATCTGATGTGTTAAACTCACATGACTTTCTCTGCTCTTGTACAAATTATTTTTACAAACGCTTATTCTCCATATGCTTCATGTTAATCGAGATGTTAATCTTATTGCTAATTTTCTTGTAGATGCAAGGGGAATTGATAGGCTTTAAGCGATAGTCAAATGTTTTAAGAGCTGGTTGCTATGTGGAGTATTCCATTCTCTTTGCATTATCAGGACCAACAAAAATGAATAACGAATTTGCGAAAAAGTACAAGTATTGGGTGGAAATATTGTATTCCACCCAAAAATTCGATAACGAGATTTCACCGGAAATATATGTTTTGAGACCCCCTGAATCCAAAAAAAGCATTTTTGGAAACATGTCCGTGAGTCTGTGTGTGTGTGTGTGTGTGTGTATGTGTGTGTCTGTGAACAGTATAACTCAGAAACGAACAGTCGGATAAACACCAAACTTGGTATTTAGGTTCAGTATCTTCCAGAGATGCGACACGAAGGTTTTCAAGAAATTACCTCCACCCCAGATTACCCTTTAAATGGAACAATTTTGGAAAATTTTAACTTTCTCAAAACTTGCTCTAACTATTTTGATTAAAATATCATATGTTTAAGATATTTTAATGACAAATAAAATGTATATCTCGAATTTTCTGGGTATGTCTCCAAAAGTATTCATTGTGAACGAATTTTGCATAACTGGTAAACCATAAGAGATAGACAAAATTTTACTGCACCAAAAAATGTAGGTCGCGTTAAAATACACAATATATGTCATATACATTTTTTTTGTTGAGTGAACCATTTTTGAGATATTGCTTGTTATTCCCTTAAAATTTTCCAATACTTGTACTTTTTCTCAAATACGTTATTCATTTTTTTTGTCCTGGTAATGCAAAGAGAATGGAATACTCCACATAGCAACCAGCTCTTAAAATATTTGACTATCACTTAAAGCCTACCATATTCCCCTTGCACCTACAAGAAAATTAGCAATAACATTAACATCTCGATTAACATGAAGCATATGGAGAATAAGCGTTTGTAAAAATAGTTTGTACAAGAGTAGAGAAAGTCATGTGAGTGTAACACATCAGAATTTTTGATCATTAGATCACACTCACACTCTTATTTATACTTTCAGACTCTGAGTAGAATAGCGATTAATCTTGACTTAAAAATTCCCACTCCAGCAGGGAATGAAACCCAGGACCCCTCGCACAACAGGCAGCCTCGACTGAGCTACGGGGCTAGCTCTTTAACTTTGTGTTGAATACTTTCATTCTTTAAAGTCCTGTCGATTATAAGTTGTTTCTAGCGTTGTCATGGAAACAGTGTGAAACAAAAAAAAACTGCCAAACTTTTGGGCTTGGCATTACGTTGGTAAGGTAACATTGGAGCAAACCTGATGTTGGTAGTGGTGTAACGAGACTGTGATTGCTGCTCGAGATGGAGAACGATATTAAGGTCAGGATACACCTGGTGTTGTGTGGCATTTCTCAGAAGTGGGGCACGACTTTCATTACTGGTATCATCACGGATTTCATTACGTGTGGCTAATGTTGGCGAGGTCAGGCGCTGGCTGTAATAACAGTTCATGTCCTGCGTCTTGTAACCAGTTGCACCGGACCTCGGGACTAGCGAATATGGTTAGCATAGTAGCTTCCAGGTCCAGAGGTCTCGGTTTCCATTTCCGCCTTGAGAATGGGGACTTTTCTTTAGTCACGATTGTTCTCCACTCTCCCTACAGTCTGAAAGTGTAAGTGAGTGTAAACGTGTGTGTGTGTGTGTGTGTGTGTGTGTGTGTGTGTGAAATAATATTTAAATAGAAGAAACAATCTGATGTGTTAAACTCACATGACTTTCTCTACTCTTGTACAAACTATTTTCACAAACGCTTATTCTCCATCTACTTCATGTTAATCGAGATAAACATTTGCAGACTCTATCTTATTGCTAATTTTCTTGTAGATGTAAGGGGAATATATATTTACAAGTGCAATATAGAAATACAGTAGCCTTTAAGCACATACATATCTCTTAATAGCTGGTTGCTAGGTGCAGCACCATTCCCTTTGCTACAGATTAATACTCTTTGCATATCCAAGACAAAAAATGAATAACCAATTCCCATTTCAGAAAATAATTACTGAAAAATTTAAGGGAATAACAAGCAATATCTCGAAATTGGTTCACTCAACAACAAAAAATGTATATGACATAAATTGTGTATTTTAACGCGATCTACATTTTTTGTGCAGTAAAATTTTGTCTCTCTCTTATGGTTTACCAGTTATACAAAAGTCGTTCACAATGAAGAATACTTTTGGAGACATTCCCAGGAAATTCAAGATATACATTTTATTTGTCATAAAAATATCTTAAACATATGATATTTTAATCAAAATCGTTAGAGCCATTTTTCAGAAAATTAAAATTTTCGAAAAATCTTCCATCTAAAGGGTACTCTGGGGTGGGGGGATTTTCTTGAAAATCTTCGTGTCGCATCTCTGGAAGATACTGAACCTAAATACCATGTTTGGTGTTTATCCGACTGTCCGTTTCTGAGTTATGCTGTTCACAGACACACACACAGACACACACACGGACATGTTTCTAAAAATGCTTTTTTTTGGATTCAGGGGGGCTCAAAACATATATTTGCGGTGAAATCTCGGTATCGAATTTTTGGGTGGAATGCAATACTTCCCCTACTTACTATACGTAGTAGAGAAAGTAAAAAGGAGTAAAACTAGTGTACATCATTGCCGATGAGCCGTTGTTTCAAAGACAAAATCGCCAATATGATTTATATGCAAAAGGTGGAATATATATGGCAATTGAACATATAATATTTTAAAAATTGCCAAAAAATTACGTTTTTACTTTCTCTACTACGTATAATAAGTGGGGGAAGTATTGCATTCCACCCAAAAATTCGATACGGAGATTTCTCCGGAAATACATGTTTTGAGGCCCCCTGAATAAACAAAAAAGCCTTTTTAGAAAAAGGTCCGTGTGTGTGTCTGTGAACACCATAACTCAAAAACGAAAATTCGGTAAATACCAAACCCGGTATTTAGGTTTAATATGTTTCAAAGATGCGACACGAAGATTTTCAAGGAAACCCCCCCCCCTTGACTACTGTTTATATGTAAAACTTTTCGACAATATTGATCTTCTCAAAAATGGCTCTAACGATGTTTAAGATATTTTCATTACAAATGAAATGTATATCTCGAATTTTCTGGGAATGTCTCCAAAAGTATTCTTCATTGTGGACGACTTTTGCATAACTGGTAAACCATAAGAGATAGACAAAATTTTACTACACAAAAAATGTAGATCGCGTTAAAATATATAATTTGTCATATACTTTTTATGGAGTGAACGATTTCTGAGATATTCGTTGTTATTTGTTTCAATTTTGCAATACTTATAATTTTTCTCAAATGGAAAGTCGCTATTCTTTTTTTTTATGTCCTGTACATACAAAGAGAATGGAATAATCCACATAGCAACCAGCTCTTAAATCATTTGACTATCGCTTAAAGCCTACCATATTCCCCTTGCATCTACAAGAAAATTAGCATTAAGATTAACATCTCGATTAACATGAAGCATATGGAGAATAAGCGTTTGTAAAAACAGTTTGTACAAGAGTAGAGAAAGTCATGTGAGTGTAACACATCAGAGTTTTTCACTATAAGCTGAAGGGAGAAGTAAATAAAACTTAAATGTATCACTTGGCCGAGCACATGGCACCACCACGTGGAGGATGACGTGAGAGGAAATTGCTTTAGACAGAATTTGAATACAGTATATTGCACAACATTAGCTTTTAAACACTGTATGTCTTATTCCTATATTTTGCCTTACATCCTAAACTTGTAACACACAATGCTAAGAGGAGACAAATAAAAGTTGTACCTGAACCGTTCGGCAGCTGTGTTTAAACGTACTGGATTAAGTTGTTCTTAACTTCAGGCTCTAGAAATCATTCATAATGACTAGGCTTCGGACATGACTTTAGGTTAAGTTAACTTCTATTATACTGGCACTTTTGTTCTTGAACGTACCTTACGTCGGAGAAAGGAGCCCCAGGACGACATCTTCTCCGAACACGTTGGTCGGGAGGTAAGCCGATACTTTCGGCGCCCTCCGGACGACGCGGATCGGCTATCTATCATTTCCCCAAAGTGAGCTCCATGTCGCACTCCTGCGTCTCAACCCCCAAAAGGCGGCCGAACCTGACGGGCTAACCCCCCTCATGCTCCGGCATCTTCCCTTCAACGCCGTGCTCTTTCTCACCCGAGTATTCAACACGTGTCTCACTCTCGGTGACTTTCCTCGAGAGTGGCGAGAGGCCCGGGTGATATGCCTCTTGAAACCGGGGAAAGATCCGGTACATCCTTCCAACTACCGATCCATTAGTCTCCTTCCGACCCTCTCGAAAATACTTTGATCCTCAACCGCTTGTCCCCACTTTTGGGAGACATTCAAGCCATCTCGGACCACCAGTTTGGATTTCGTAGTGGGCATTCGACATCTCAGCAGCTGCTGCGAGTGGTAGAGACGGCCACCCTGGGTTTCCAGAAAGGTTGCTTCACCACCGCGGTATCGCTGGATGTCAAAAAGGCCTTCTCAACGACGTGGCACGCGGGTCTCTGTACAAAATCATCCACCTGGGATTACCAACACAGGTTAACAACATCATACACAGCTTTCTACGACACCGAACATTTAATGTTTCAGTTGCGGAGAAAACATCTACACTTAGGCCAGTTAGAGGTGGAATCCCTGAAGGCTCTGTACTATCCCCCACGCTTTTCAGCGTCTTCATGGCACACCTTCCAACGCATCAGCAAGTCGAAATGGCCCAGTATGCTGACGACGTGCTGCTGTACTGCTCAGGCCTTCAACCCAATACAGAAACACCTCCGCCTCATCCAGCAGTGGTGCCGGCGTTGGCGCATGTCCCTTAACGCGGACAAGAGCCATGTCTTGCTGCTAACGAAGCGCCACATCCCCGCAGACTGTCCTACACTTCAATTTCGAGGCCGAAGGATTGAATGCAGGAATTCTATAACCTACCTGGGAGTGAAGTTGGATAAGGGTCTAACTTTTCGCGACCACGTCCGAGACCTCCGGCCCGTGCGCAGGGGGCAAATGCCTCCTTGTACCCGATGCTGAGATCCGGGATGCCTGTTCGCCTCAAGATACAACTTTTCCGAGCCCTGATAGTCCCCCTCATGCTATACGCCTGCGAGGTCTGGGGAATGGCCGCAGGCAGCTATGGCTACAACGGGCGCAGAATAGGGGACTCCGGTCCATGTATTCTGTCGGCCGCTTCCCCGTGAGACTACTACACAAAGTCTCATCTCTTCCATATGTGGAAGATGAAATTAGGCGCCGGGCTACTAAATTCTACGCTAGTTTACCAAACTATCAGAGTATCCTGATCAGATATCTTGGGGATTACAACCCTAGAACTCACCGTCTTCGGCGTCATCGGGTTCCCCACATGGCATGCGGGCACACCATATAACCAAGGAGTAACACCAACAGCAGCTAAAGCTGAACTCCATAGTAATCCTATCCAAGAAATGATTGATCTCAAAATTCAATCCCAGCCAAAAGAACAATTGATAAATACACACTCACCAGGGGGCAGAAGGGTCGCTGCATCCTAACAGGCAGCTGTCGAGGAGCTACATGCTTCCTCCCTTCTTTCATTACTACCTAAAAATAAACCGTCATCCTTAACCACCATTTCCTATTGAAAATAATCATCCTGCTGTTAAACCCTGTTGAGGGTGGGCACGCTGCAAAAATTCACTCGGGCTAAAACTTAGCCTGCCAGCAGCTCGTCGTCATCGCTAGTTTGTTTAGAAGCGAGCGCGAGGAGAGAGGCAGTAGTCTCGTGCGCTACTGAGTTTGTGTTGTGTACGCTATAGGTATAGGTGGGCACACAAGTAAGTATACAGTTCTGTAGTACACTTACAAAGTATAAATAAGATGAACCAAATAATAAATATGAACAGATGGAATAATCAGTTTCATCTGTGATTTACATGCTGAAACGGCAACTCTAGGCCGAGCCCGAGAACTGTAATTGTAGATAATTTTATTAATTAATTTTTATTGATGTTAAATCATACTATGTACATTCTTTTCCTTATACTGCTTGTACACCCTTAAGAAGGGTGATTTAACGTTATGTATGTATTTAGGTTACTAATATTAGAAGAGTTATAAATTGTTTAATGTAAATAATTTAAGCGTAATGTTAAAATACTGTCCACGACGAAATGTTTTAGCTACAGGAACAGTGTCTTCAAAAGCAGAAAATCTAGTTTTACGATGTCTCTCTGGTCGCAGGGGCATTGTTCATGCAGCGAGGGTGTAGAGTCTTTGTCCTTTTATATGATAATTCGCCGTGACCAAGTGAGGGAGACAACTAGCTTAACGGTAAATTTAGGAAAAGCCGCGATTTATGTTAAATTTGGACCAATGAGATCCCTGTAAGTTTATACGAAATAGTGAGACGCGTCGAGTGGCGCTAAAAATGGACCAATAGGAAAGGAAGCAGCCCCAAAAGTCTGCGACTATAAATGGATCTGTTAGGAGCAAATTCGAGGCATTTCATTTTGGCATTTTGTCATGTGAGGGTCATTTCTCATGTGGTCAGGGAACATTTTGCTAAACTACAGGCAGGGAGAGATGCTGCAGGATGTTTGAGATATATCGCGCCAAAAGTGAATGAAGACAGTTTTCGAAACACACCTAAGAAGCGCTACTCGTAAAGAGATAATAAGCATATTTAAACTTCCTGTTATATCCGCGCCGCGTTTTAACAGCGGTGGACAGTATTTTAACGGCGGCAATATCAGTGTTGTGTACTACGCGGAGTAGTTAAATAAAGGAAATTGCAGTGTCATCTTTTCGTAACCAAAGCACGTCTATTTCTCCTATTACCACCACCCGAGATCTACGCTTCCTTTACCAAGGATAAGTCCATGCTCCCACCTAGTTTTAAAGAAGATTACTGCAGCTAGCCGAGGATAAAAATGCAGAGAACCAGCACACTGCGAACATCTGGAGCCAACATGGAGGATGCAGCAAGGTAAGCCGTGAGCAACGGGCATCAACAAGAACCACGACTTCGGGCAGGAGGTGACTGCCGCAATGCATGGGCAACTATTACAATAGACTACAATATATTTTATGAATGTATCAAAAGCAAAACGTCTTCTCAAACTCAAAAAAGTTTATATCTTGAAAAGCTCCGTTCCATGTCACGTGATGTTACTAGTGCAAAACGAAACTGACGAACGTCGCACACCTCTGGGAAACGTATGGAGTCTCATTATTTAGAATATCATTATAATAGAGTATTATTATTAATGCATAATAGACACATAATTGCAGATCCAGGGTTTTTATCTAAAACGCTCTTCAGTTTCTGCTGTGCTATTTCAGCAGCAGAACATTTGTCTACTTCTGTAAAGTGTTGTGTCAAATTATCGACAAGTTTCAAGAACTCTGGTATTGCCATCTATGACAAATAAAATTTGCGTAAAGTACACTCACAAGGAAATTTCATAGCTGTGCATTTCTCCAGAAACGTTTTAAAAGCAGAATTTTGCAGCTTATTAAATGGGATATTTGTGCTTACCATCATGTCAGATGGTTTGGCTACATGAGTTCGTGGTTTCTGATGTGGATAATATATCCTCACCCCCTCATTTCTAGGAAGCAACGTAATATTTTGTGAGTGTTTTTTAGATTTACAGTGTCTTGCAATAAAAACCTTCTCTCCCCTTTGATTTCAATGTGGCATACTTTACAAAATATATTTTCCCCTCTTTCATCAAAGTACTCGCGTCCATATTCATTTACAAGACTCTTCTTACTGGTTGTTTTCGGCATGTTTTGTCAGCTATCAACTTCGTGACTTCAGAACAGGCTGTATATATATACTGATCGCTTGCTTAGAGTGAATCACTGGCAGTGCTTGGGGAGAGGGAGGCCTCAGTGAAACCCTGTGCACACCTAACTGGTTTCCAGTCAAAGTGCAACGAAACAGCAACCGTGTTCGAAGCCTAATAATGACTAATATCAGTATACCATGTTTGCTTTAACCTTTTATGGGTCAAGTTAAATAACGATTAGCACCACAGGTTAAAACACAGCAGAAAGCAAACGCGACACAAGCTTTCTGAGCAACAATTCTGCATCACTAACAAACAAGTTCAATTATTGCTAAACCATATTCATTGTCGATTAAAGGTTGGTAATTGTCACAGAAATTTGTTAAAAACATTTAGTACAATTGTCTTCTTTCCATTTCTCTCGTTTATGTTTTCCACAGTGGCAAAACATTCTCAACCGGAAACGAACTGCAGCGCCTGCGCATAGCCTCTTAACCCTCTGCTATAATGGTTCATTTAGTTACAGGTGAATCTGAACAAACACATTTAGTTTCATAAATTGAACTGTTACAATAATGGGTTTTATAAATTTCTCTGCACGAGAACAAGCACAAAATGTTACGATCTGACCGGAACTGTTATCTGTAGAGGAAGAGACGACTTGCTAAGTGGGAGAGGTTGTAGTTTGCCCACCAGCCAATGAGGTGCTGTCTTGTCACGTGGTTTTGTTTACTTCTCCTTTCAGCTTATAGCGAGAAAAAAGTATAGTTCCCGAGGTCGCGGTTCAAACTAGGCGGAGGGTGATGGATTTTTTCGCGCGTAAAAATCCTTAGCATGGCTTCCTTCGGAAGGGAGGTAAAGCCGGTGGTCACGTGTCGTATATTTACGGTACCTAAAAGAACCTCAAGCTACATAAAGCAAAATTCCCGATCTTTCACGCCCAATATAGATTGGGACATTAAGGACCACAGCGGTTAAAGAGCGTCCATAAATAAAAGTTAATTTAATTTAATCTGTGAGCCAAATAATGCGAAATACCCTCCACAGAGTCCCTTAAAGTATTGGATTTGACAGCATGGTTGATTCACCTACACGCATTTCATAGCAAACAAATCGACTACGTGAGCAGATAAACAGTTCAAGTCCCCTCTCGCCTTCTTCTGGTGGTCCAACAGTACCCCTGTTATGTACAGGCTACCTGAATGTAAACGCTATAATAGCGCCAACAATCCAGTCCATGTGCAATAAAATCATTGCTCCAAACGTTTATCTCGATCAGCATGAAGCGCCTATTAAACAACAATTTGTAGAAGCGTGCGTAGAGAAGGTCCTCTGAATGCAACACATAATACAGGGTTATTCAAAAAGAAGGAACAGATTTTAAATATTCATTTCCAATAAACCACAATAGATAGCGACACATACGACACATCATTGAATAGAGGAAAGTTCAAAGTTTTAAGCCCCACCTATTAGTTCCATTCAGTGCCTAACACAGCGCCTGTGTTAGTTTGCGAGAAACAGGTGACGCCACAGGAAAAGTAGTTTTGTGTGCTGCACTATACAAAGAGTGAATCCACTGTTTCATTGCAGCGTGCATTTCGTTGCAAGTTCAACAACGAGCCGCCTCGTCATAAAAAATCTACAATTGATACAATAAATTCATAGAAGATGGTTGCGTATGCAAACGGAAAAGCACTGCTCGTCCTCGCTTAATAAATAGTGCTCATTTTGAACACACAAAATAAAATGTTGAACTTTTCTCTATTCAATGATATATCGCATGTGTCGCCATCTATTGTCGTTCATTAGAAATAAATATTTAAAGTCTCTTTCTTCTTTTTGAATAACCCTGTACTTTTTAAATTCAGCTAATCTGCATTTTTTGGCGAAATATCAATATGAATTTTTGGGTCGCGTACAATATCTACTCAATCTAGCAGGTTAGTGAGGACTCAAAGCTGAAACGCCGGCGGTAAAAGTGCCAATTTCTTCTTCTTTTTTTTTTGTTAGTTCCATTTATACCCTTTAACTACATTGATCTTATCGGTGGCCTTTCCTAACGGCAATGGCGTTAACTCATGTAACTCTTGTCGTTGGGTTTCTTGCACTTTAGGTATTTGTGTTTTAATCACTGGATTACACACAAACATTCACATTCTAGACTCTAGGGAGGATAGGGAATCATCTTGGCTAGAGAAAAATTCCCGGGAATCGAACCCGGAACACCTCGCACAGCAGGCAGGTACTCTGCCGACTGAGCTAGGGGGGCCAGCCTGTGCTGATTTGCAATGGGTGGAAAAATGGTTTCAGGGAAACGATTTGCAAACGATGTTTATGGCAGAAGGTGCAGCCTTTAACAGCCAATAATGGCACACCTTATTACGTGGTTTTGTTTACTTGTCCTTCGACAACTCCCGGAAGAACATTATCACCTTCCAAGAGCTGGGAGACGCCGTCAGCAAGACTGTCATCAGCGGTGTTTGCTCCATTCGCTACCACTTACTGTCGTCCTCCGTGGAGTAGTGGTCACCTCTAGTTCCCGAGGTCGCGGGTTCAACTCCTTAGCATGGGTTCCTTCGGAAGGGAAGTAAAGCCGGTGGTCCCGTGTCGTAGATTTACGCACATAAAACAGCCTCAAGAGGCCTCTGAGCAAAATTTCCGGTCTTTCACGTCCAATATAGAGAGGGTCCATAGATAAAACTAAGTTTTTTTTTACTACCACTTGCCTACGGTGCATTAGACAAAAATGAGATCGAGGTTTAACTCGTATAAATACGATTTTGGGGACTGTTGAGCGGTCCTTTTTACATTCTCTGCCACCTATCTATAGTAGGACAGAGAGGAATGGCTCAGGCGGCAACGGGAGGTCACGAGTTCGACCCCGACGACCGTCCACTCTGGCACATGGGATTTTCGAGTTTCTCCGGGTCAAAGGCGTATGCTGGAGTGGTTCATCTTCTACCACGACTCACCCGTACCAATCATTTTGCTTGTCATCCGTTTTAGGGTTGTAGGACCAGTAGACGGCGGGTTGCGGCTCGGCGATGGCTTGCACTCTGTAAAGGCTTCTTCCCTGGCGTCGCTGCGGGGACTACTCAGGTCTCTTGTGGCTTGTGAGCAGGACCGGGCTGCGTTGAAAACGGAACATCTGGAAACATTAGGGACCCCATTTGTGCTTGCCCCATCGTCATCTGATCGCCCTTCGTGTCTCTTCCCTCATCCCTCATCATTGGTAGAAGCACAAGGTGCCGACTGGCCTGCATGCGGCGCTCTGTCCCTGTCTCGGGGGCCCCATTCATTAGTTTGTACTTTTACCTTCACCTATAATAGGTAGAGGAAGGTGGAGATTTTGAGACCTTCTGAATAAAAGCGGCGTTTTCAAAAAAGGTCCGCAGGCGCGCGAGTATGTGAACAGCATAACTGTAAAACAAAATGTTCGGTTTTTTATTTTTTTAAAAAAAATAGCTCTAGGATTTTGATTAAAATATTATATCTTTCAGAATTTCATACACTTAACAAGTAAAATGTATATCTTGAATTTTCTGGGACTAGCCTGTGAAGTCTTCCTTCGGAGAGAGATTTGCATAGGTTTGTAAAAAATGTAGAATGTCGTTATATTAAAGAATTTAAGTAAAATAAAATATTTCCGAGATATTCTTTATTGCTGGTTTGAGTTGTCAAATATTTTATAGTTTTTCAACTGAGAAATCGCTATTCTTCTTCTTCGTGGTGATTCAAAGACACCTCCTTTAAAAAGGTTTTACTTATCGCTTATGCTTACTTTATTTCCTTATTCCGCTTGTATGTACAAGGAAAACCGAGCGAGGTGTAGGATTCGCGCCCACTCTTGACCCAAGGGTTTCTCGTGGTTTCCCCGAGACGACAGCGAATACTGGGGTGATCCATTTTACCACGACTTTCCTGCTTATCATTTCCTGTACTCATCGTCTTCTTTGTCATCTGTTTTAAGGTTGTAAGACCAGGTGGCGGTATTCGATTGTGTTTTATGCAGACATTTCTCCCCTGGCGCCATTGCGCTGCTCAGTTAGGACCCACCTCTGAAACGACCGGGAACACCGGAAGTCTTGTGGGTGGGCCCGACATCGTCGGATGCATTCGATCTGGAAACGTTAGGCACCCCGTCCATGCGTACGGCCGTCGTTTGTTTGGTTAATTCAAGTCCTGTGAATGTAACAGATCACTTTTTTACTTTCTCTACTACGTATAACAAAGAAGTATTGCATTCCACCCAAAAATTCGATACCGAGATTTCACCGGAAATACATGTATTGAGCTGCCCTGAATCCAAATAAAGCATATATGTCCGTGTGCGTGTCTATCTGTCTGTGAACAGCATTAAATCAAAAACGAAAAGTCGGATTAATACCAAACTTGGTATTTGAGTTTAGTATCCTTCAAGGATACGACACGAAGATTTTCAAGAAAATCTCCTTACCCCAGACTACCCTTCATATGGAACATTTTTGGAAAATTTTTATTTTCTCTAAAATGGCTCTAACGATTTTGATTAAAATATTATATGTTTAAGATATTTTCATTGCAAATGAAATGTATATCTTGAATTTTCTGGGAAGGTCCCCTAAAGTCCTGTTCATTCTGAATGGGTTTTGATAACTCGTAAACCGTAACAGATACAGTTTTACTACACAAGCAATGTAAATCTCGTTAAAATACACAATTTATATCACATACAATTTTTTTGGTCGAGTGAACCATTTCCGAGATATTTCTTGTTATTTGTTAGAACTTTCCAATACTTTTACTTTTTCTCAAACGGGAATTCGTTATTCGTTTTTACTTTCTCTACTACGTATAGTAAGTAGGGGAAGTACTGTTTTCCACCAAAAAAAAATCCATACCGAGATTTCACCGGAAATATATGTTTTAGGACCCCCTGACTCAAAAAAAAACCTTTTTTCGAAACATGTCCGTGTGTGTGTGTGTGTGTGTGTGTGTGTGTGTGTGTGTGCGTCTGTGAACAGCATAACTCAGAAACGAACAGTCGGATAAACACCAAACTTGGTATTTAGGTTCAGTATCTTCCAGAGATGCGACACGAAGGTTTTCAAGAAAATCCCCCCACCCCAGATTACCCTTTACATGGAACATTTTGCGAAAATTTTAATTTTCTCAAAAATGGCTCTAACGATTTTTGTTAAAATATCATATGTTTAAGATATTTTCATGACAAATAAAATGTATATCTTGAATTTTCTGGGAATGTCTCCAAAAGTATTCTTCATTGTGAACGACTTTTGCATAACTGGTAAACCATAAGAGATAGACAAAATTTAGTACACAAAAAATGCAGATCGCGTTAAAATACACAATTTATGTTATACATTTTTTGTTGGGTGAACCATATTCGAGATATTGCTTGTTATTCCCTTAAATTTTTCAATACTTATTTTCTCAAATGGGAATTCGTTATTCATTTTTTTTGTCTTGGATATGCAAAGAGTATTAATCTGTGGGAAAGAGAATGGTGCTGCACCTAGCAACCAGCTATTAAGAGATATGTCTGTGCTTATATTGCCCTTGCAAATACAAAACAAGGGGAACATAGTACGCCTTAAGCGATAGTCAAATATTAGATTTGGTCGCTATGTGTAAAATGTAATTCTCTTTGCATGTCAAAAGATCGTTTCTGCAAATGTTTATCTCGATTAACATGAAGTAGATGGAGAATAAGAGTTTGTAAAAATAGCTTGTACAAGAGTAGAGAAAGTCATGTGTGTGTCACACATTAGATCTTTCTCGTGGTCATACAAGGAGCATGGAATTTCAAAGTCATCAAATAGCAACAAGCTCTATAAACCTCTGACTATCGCTTTGGTTACTGTGCCCTACAACGAAATGTGAAATGAAAGTTTATCTGGATTAACAAAAAGTAGAGAGAATAACAAGTTTTTGTAAGAGTATCACATGGTTGAAATGCATCTGATTTAGGATTACAGTTGAACTGGTTGAATGCGAGATAAAGTAAGCCACGTTAGTTACGCCTAGGGCGTATGTTTCGTAACGCGCAGTCAAGTCGGTCAAGTGTGAGCCAATCTGTGTCTAATGTAGGACATGACGAGAGGTAAACTACCGTGAAGAACACGGAAACGGCTCTTCATCTCTCACTGCACGAATTAGCTCGTATGTAGTGCAAGGTTCCCCATCACAAGCGTGGATCTCATTCTAAAGAATACGTTACGGTAAGTACGCTTGGCAGCAGATAAAGCGGTCCATTCCCCCTAGATCCCAACAGTGTTTCATCTTCCGCAAGGTTTCCACATTCGTCTAGCTAGAGATGGCTGCGCGGTAACGTGTGAGACTCGCATTCGGGAGATCTCGGGTTCGATTCCCGTAGCCGGCCCCTCTAACCATGGGGCTTTATTTCGTGGTATACCCGGGTCGGTAGGCTAATGCTGGGGGGGGGAGTTCCTCTTCTACTGGAAAGGCCAAAAAACTACGAACCGACAGCGCGGTGTTTTTCCTGTCCGTGCTTCGCCTTTTTTAAAACTACTTTTAAATGCTTTGCTTACCAACTTTATGAAAGGAAATGTCGTTTTCCATAAATTTTTGGCACCACGTTGAGAAATGCTGGCAATTTTATGGCGGATATTTTGTTTTAATTCTTCCAGAGGGTGTGGGTTTGTCTTATATACTTTGTTTTAAGTTGCCCCAGAGATAGAAATCGCAGGGGGTTTGGTCGGGGGGCCGAGGGGGCGATTAATCTAGTCCGGGGGCATCGCCGAACATGTAACCTCTTCTGGATAAGTTGATTTCGAACACCAAGGAGGTCTTGCTAAAGTCACCCTCCCGAATGCTGGTTTTTAATGACGTGGCGCCAGAGCTCGCTTTACCTCCACATTCACTTCTCACCAGATGGGGAATCTGGATCTCTGCAGCTATATATTGCAGCAATAAATTTAGACAAGGTATGTGAGGTGCTTGATGCTCTATCAGAAGACGAAGCTGCTTCAGTTTGCAAGGTAAAGAAGTACAATGACGAACTCAGCAGCACATCATAGTGTGCTACGGGAAGCAATGTTGAGTTTGGAGATAAAATCTGATACGCTAGTGCCATCCATAGCGATTTTTGAAGATGCAATAAATCAACTGCTGCTAGTACCAGGAGAGAAAGGAAAAAGTGTTAGTGAAAAGTGTAAACGTGTTACGGGTGCTAATGTGAGCCTAGAAAAACTTTAACATTTGTGATTCCTGTAAAGTAAAAGTTCTGTTGTAAATGATACGAGTCCTTTCGAAGTAACTTGTTTTAAATATGTTTCCAATCACTTCCGTGGGAGTAGATCGCTCTTTTTACTTTGTCTACTACGTATAGTAACTAGGGGAAGTTTTGCATTCCACCCAAAAATTCGATACCGAGATTTCACAGGAAATACATGTTTTAAGGTGCACTGAATGCATATAAAGCATTTTTGGGAACATGTCTGTCCGTGTGTCTGTGAACAGCACAACTCAGAAACGAACAGTCGGATAAACACCAAACTTGGTATTAAGGTTCAGTATGTTCCAGAGATGCGACACGAAGGTTTTCAACAAAATCCCCCTACCCCAATTACCCTTTACATGAAACATTTTTCGAAAATTTTAATTTTCTCAAAAATGGCTCTAACGATTTTGAATAAAATACCATAAGTTTAAAACATTTTTATGGCAAATGAATTGTATATCTCGAATTTTCTGGGAATGTCTCCAAAAGTATTCATTGTGAACGACGTTTGCATAACTGGTAAACCATAAGAGATAGACAAAATTTTACTACACAAAAAATGTAGATCGCGTTAAAATACAAAATTTATGTCATATACATTTTTTTTGAGGAACCATTTTCGAGATATTGCTTGTGATTCCCTTAAATTTTCCAATACTTATACGTTTTCTCTAATGGGAATTCGTTATTCATTTTTTGTCCTGGTTTTGCAAAGAGAATGGAATACTCCACATAGCAACCAGCTCTTAAAACATTTGACTATCGCTTAAAGCCTACCAATTCCCCTTGCATCTACAAGAAAATTAGCAATAAGATTAACATCTCGATTAACATGAAGCATATGGAGAATAAGGGTTTGTAAAAATAGTTTGTACAAGAGTAGAGAAAGTCATGCGAGAGTAACACATCAGATTTTTTCAGGATTAAAAACGCTCTTTCTGATAGGCAGCTAACTATGACACTTGACATCTTGAAAAAAACATCATCTTGTTGTTTGTAATCAAGTAAAGTAGGATTAAGTATCTTAGATAGATATTTTCATTAATAAAGAGTGGGGTTACTCTGTTTTCACGTTTAATAAATGCTGTTTCAATTATGTTGTTGCCAATTTTCGGTATTTAAATGCCTGTTTGCCTCCCTATTTTAACAAAATAAATGCCTGAACTTCCGGGCTCTACACATAAGTTTTAAGTTGTGATTATTCTATATAGGAATCTGGAAACTGAAATTAAATCAACAAAATCAACATGTGAGTGTAATACTGAACGAATACTAATGCATCATAAACACGCCGATAAAACCCAGTTTTATATCCACAAAATGGAAAAGCACATTATCTAAATGGAACATCTGAGTTAGAATTTGAAGAAAACGTTTCAACATTTCAGTCTATTGCACAAGTTGGGTTCCAAGGTGAGAGAGATAACAGACCTGGAAGGCCATCATGAGTCGCCCACTCGCTTCCTCAATGAACACAGGTGGACGTGCAGGCCCTGACTGTGTTTGACTGTTGACACTCTAGATGTGCACTTGTTTGCATAATTCTGCTACGTCACGGTTTGTATCCACCGTGGGAGTCTCTCTGACCGACTGATCTCGACGCTGAGAATGGTCACTTGCTGCTGGATTCAACTGCCTTTAAACGCGTAGGAGAAGATTGCCCAAAATATGGTGATAATGCCTCAGAATAATTCTTATATGGAAAATATCAAACCTTTCACTACGAAATCTACCTGAAAATTTCGCTTGCATAAATTAAGTCATAAAATGTCAGCTTATTTATTTAACAAGCTGAGATTTTTTACACAAGATTCCAAAATGAAGTGGCGAATTATCCATTTAAGGTAAAGTGAAATAAAAAAGAAGTGTAAAACTTCTTTTACTTTGCAAAAATAGTTTGTACAAGAGTAGAGAAAGTCATGTGAGTGTAGCATCAGATGTTTAGTTACACTGTTCACAGACCCAGAGACCTACTAACACATACAGGGAGATTTTTCTAGAAAACCTTTTTTATTGTTTATTTATTTATTTATTTATTTATTCAGGGAATCTCGAAACATTTATTTCAGGTGAAATCTCGATATCGAATTTTTGGGTGGAATACGGTACCTTCTCTACTTAGTAGCTGCGCAGTAGAAAAATTAAAAACAGACTTGCTGACTCTCCAGACTTCAAACGATTTCGCTCAAGGTTGTGAAACTCGCTAAAATATGTTCTTCAAAACAGACGTGCGTGACAATAATCTACATACTTATCTACAAGACCATGTCAAGTCAAGCCCCAAATCTTGATTGGAAAGATACTATGCAGTTATTTATACGAAACTGTTTAATACTGACTACTTATTAGGGATGGCTACAAAATAACGTAATGGTTACAGAAGTAATGGAGTCAGACATTAAAGGTTACAAAAGAATACAAGTAACTAGTTACCCAATAACGGTTACCAAAGTAACGAAGACGGCTACTGCGTCTTGATGACAACATTCACTGCATGTACATTGGCATCGCTAACTAATTACAACGCAGTATCGCTCGGGTTTTCGGTACTCTTCGCTTTTGGTTGACGCGCATAAGTTGTGTATCCATGTCCATTCCTGGGGGGCGCTTCTTAGACTCAAGGTATTAGCCTCATGGTAAAACCCACGGAAAGAAGTGCCACTTGGATGGCGCCTTTTCCTGGGCACTAGGAGGAAAGCTTCGGCCATACATATTCCCCTATTCAAATGGTACCTACAACGAATCTGCAAATGCTTGCCTCGATTAACACGAAGTAGTTGTTTGAGAATGGGTAGAGAAAGTCGTGTGATTGTAACACATCGGATTTTTAGGCGTACAGCAGACAAGAGCCCTGAAGCTCGATGCGGGTGCTTAGGTTTGTTTTTGTCGACTTCAATCTAGGTATAAAATAAGTAAAAGTTAACTTGGTAGAGCAAGGCTTATAAACATTATTATTATTATTATTATTATTATTATTATTATTATTATTATTATTATTATTATTAGGGAGCTTTAGTTTGCCTGCTCTTCGTCAGTTACTGTGCACGGGAGATAGTTAAGAACCTCTTACACGCCCCAGTAACGTTTTCGGTCGACAAATTTCACTTTGCATCCTCAACGGATTAATCTACAAACAAGGGTCGCCGCGAGCGAATTAGTGTGCGAGTGCATCTGTTACTATTCTATGGAGACCATGGCCTCCTGTGTAAACCAAAACAACACATCTCTCTTCACTCGGCATGCTACAGGTTTGTTTGCACAGACTGACTACAAAATTACACAAATCATTACGCTTATAAGAACTCTCTCCACGAACGCGACTTAATTTTCAAGCTTAACTAGAAATAACTCGTTTTAAAATTGAGGCAGTATTTTTAACACTTAAATAATATCAGTCTAATATAATAAAAAAAAACAATAACAGCCCGCCTTAAAGCAATATGTGTCTGTAATAATATATAAAATGTATGTAACAGTCATGGTATTATGTTTATATTATTATGTACATGTTTAATAATGTTATGTGAATGTATTACGCAATTTAACAATGTACGAGCTGTGAGAATAGAAGCCGAAAGTTGCTAATAATGAGATAACAATGAGGCAACCTTGAGGCAATAATGAATTAGAAAGCTTAATAATGCTACTAGTAATTCTTGGAACAATAATGTAATATTTAAAACAGTTTATAAATAGCCATTCAACAACTACAAAATCTAAAAGTTAAATAAAAGTATTCTATTGGAGTAGGCTTAGCCAATACGAGAGTTAAAATAGAGAAATTGTACAAATTCAAGTGACAGAACGCTGAGCAGTTCGCACGGTAGATATTCAGTGCGAGACATAAAACAATTCATTACGACGTGAATAATTTAAAGTTTACGTGTTAAAAAGCTCAAGTAACAAGCTCACAGCTCTACAGTAGGATACATCTGTGAAGTGTTATTTAATAGTGTGAAATATTAATAAAACGAAGTTAAATACCATTATAATTTGTGTAAGCCTTCATTCTTTAGCCGTACTACCCCTGCTAAGAGATACATGCTCTGAAAATTACTACTGACGCAGCTGAAGCATATATATATATATAATATTTAAATAAACATTAAAATACAAAGTTGATTGTTTTTAAACGTGGGGGCGAAGGCCACCGGAAAAGTGAACTTGGGGCGAAGCCACCTGAAACTTTGTACTGTACGTGGGGCGAACACTCCAAGAAACAATCTCCCATACGCAATAAATAACTCATCTCAAGTTTGGCGCCCAAAACGAGGTGCAACAACAATTAACCTTCAAAATACAATGAAAAATATCCACGAAAACACATTTTGGGAATAGACTCTCAAATAAATGCGTCGCCTCATTTTCTTTATAGTTTAATTCTTCTCTCCAAAAAGTAAGATACGGTCGCTTACTCATATTTTTAATACCCACCTACAGAAACGTATCTCCGCGCGTTAGACCGACTCTTACAGACATTGTATTGCAGGAGTAAATTGCAGCTAACCCTTCCAACCTGCTCTGCTTCATCTGCGAGTTAATCCCCTCACTACACCAAAAACAATAAGTATTGTAAGAAAACATCAACCTATCAGGCATACTACAGGCTAGGACAAATATTCATTGAGCGTGGAATCAACATAACTAGGGCCCGGATGTTTAGGTGGAATAAACCTTCATTTTAGGTTTCCTATATCCTTAAAATGTGTTTTCTTTTTAGGTTTTTCTTGATTAAATTTTTTTTTGGGGGGGGCTTTGTGGATCAATACAGGTATTAATTTTGCTTTTCTAGTACTTAGTTGTAAGATTTATTTTTTGGCATGCAGTACACACTGATAGACCACGAGAAGAAGGCAAGCGAGAGGAATGTGTAACATCAACACTTTCCTGCGCCCGTATCATATTTACGCTCGCCGTGTGGATACGATAAGCATGTTAAGGAGGTTATAAACTACTACACAGTGTTGCCAAGCACTCACCCATGGCAAGAGCCAATGCGTTAACACCTATTACGGCGGTTGCTGTTCTACTAGTATCAGATCTGGCAGCATGGGTGGTTCATTTGCAGACATTTCGTAGTAAACGTAGTAAACAATCGACAGTACGTGAGCAGATAAACAGTTACTGAACCCCGCTCGCCCCTCAGGCCCCGCTCACCTTCTTCTCGTTGTCCAACAGTAGTTCCATACATTCTCAAATTTTTTGGCGTAATAAACAATTACCTATTATCCCTTAACACATTCTTGACTGAAGAAAAGGTTGTTTTAACGGAACATGACGTCATTGGAGCGTAGAATATAGATGCCAGTGCAGCAGATTCTAGGGGTAGTTTTCCTGTATACTTTTCTCCCTGCAATACTGAATTGATGAATTCCGTATCTTCAAAAGCAGAATTTCGTCTACAACTTCGAAGAATATGCAACACCCACTGGTCCAGGTATTTCTTTACTAAAAACATTACCAATGATATCTAGAGCATTTTTTCAGTGGCAAAGTTGTACTTTCCAATCGGAGAATAGCTTCTGGTATAAAACAAGTATACACAAGGGAAGCGGCAAGAGTGGGGCACTCGAGTGATTTCTTAGCCTTGGCAATGCAGGAAGCTTCTGTTTCATCCAATTCATTGACGACATTTTTAACGTCTTTTAAATGCTCGGTATAGTAAATGGCAGCAAACAGTCAAGTTCCCCAGCGGGTAAGTATCGGCCCAGGTGGAAGAGGAGTTGCCAGTACTTTCTCTTTGAACAATTGTATACGTGTTGGGGCTTTTAAGAAAACCTTCTTGACCAAAGATATCAGGATGTTCACGTCATCGAAGTGGCTTCTAATTCCCTCTGCAAGGTGGTGCAGGCCGTGGGCCAAGCACGTAACATGTAGCATGATCGGGTGGAAGGACTGTAGAACACCCCTCCGGCCCTGTCTGTCACTAACAAAGTGAAGTGTGGGTCTGAAGCAATCCATTTTTTCAATAAACGTGATTTAGGCATTGTTTCATTATACAACAATTACATTAGAAAAATGCTTTCGTTGTACTCTGTTGTACTCTCGGTGAATGATTGGAGGCGATCCCGTTACGCACCTCTTGACCTTCTATCAGCTGCATTCAGGTGTCACCAGGTCACATGTGCTGCGTTAAGGTAGTAACTTGAGCTATCTACTGGCTATAAGTGATGTAAATACTTTTACAATGAGTTTCAATCCGAAAATAACATTCTTCATTTCGAAAAAGGAAAAACGGCTATTTAGGTTATTTTAGGTGTCAACCCCACGTTTAGGTTTTTTTTAAGGTGTGAAACGAATATATAACTTGAAATGTGTTAATTAAATAGCGAGGAAAAATATAGGTTAAAACCTAAAAACCGGGCTCTAAACATAACTACCAATCTACCTAGTATAGGGCGTACCGGATACACGGACCCAGCGCTGCACAGTCGACAGTCAGTAGCTCGCTTGTCTGACTGGTATGGTAGAGTTGCTCTCTGTGAGCTCTGTGTTTATGTTCTGTTCTACCCCCGACTAGCTCCTGTTTACAGTTCCAGGTTACTGTGGTATCCCCTTCCCCTCGCCGCACTGTCGATACAAAGTCGCAGCGTGCACACACTGTAAGCTAAAGGGTATTTTTCCTAGCTCTGTACATTACGAAGTTTTAAGACTATAAGCTGGCCTCGGAAGTTGATCCTAAAAGAGACCTAAACGTATTCCAAAAAGGACCTAATAATTGGAAAAAGAAAGTAAAAATATTATGCAAATTAATAAATATGCTTAATAATTTTACTTGTACATGCATATGTAAATAATGAATATACCTAGGTAACATATTGCATCAGCCATTGTTAAAGGGAACGGGTGTAGTTCTCCCGAAAATTGTATTATTTGTGGTCTCTTAGTACATATCAAAATAAACATATTGCAGTGAGAGATGGATTCACTTAATTTATCATGTAACGCACAAATTTATTCTTTGAAATTCAGTTAAAACATTTTTGCTTAATAAATACAAAACCCTGGACGTATGAAACATACAGTGAGAAAAACTTAAATAATAAAATGTTTCTTCTATCGAGCATATATACTTTCTCCACTACGTATAGTAAGTATTGCATTCCACCCAAAAATTTGATATCGAGATTTCACCAGAAATACATGTTTTCAGGCCCCCTGATTCCAAATAAAGCACTTTTAGAAAACGATCTGTGTGTCTGAACAGCATAACTCAAAAACAAAGAGTCGGATAAATGCCAAATTTGGTATTTAGGTTCAGTATTTTTTCAAAGATACGACATTGAGATTTTCAAGAAAATCCCCCCACCCCAGATTATCCTTTATATGGAACATTTTTCGAAAAGTTTGATTTACCCAAAAATGGCTCTAACGATTTTGATTAAAATATCATATGTTTACGATATTTTCGTGACAAATGAAATGTATATCTTGAATTTTCTGGGAATGTCCGCAAAACTCCTCTTCTTTCTGAATGACTTTTGTATAACTGGTAAACCGTAAGAGATGGACAAAAGTTTTCTAAGGAAAAAATGAAGAGCTCGTTAAAACACACAATTTATGTCATATACACTTTTTTTGTGGAGTGAACCATTTCCAAGATATTCCTTGTTATTTGTTTGAATTTTCCAATACTTATACTTTTTCTCAAATGGGAATTCGTTAAAGAGAATGGAATGATGCATATAGCAACCAGCACTTAAAAACCTACCAATTCCCCTTGCATCTACAAGAAAATTAGCAATAAGATTAACATCTCTATTAATATGAAGCATATGGAGAATAAGCGTTTGTAAAAATAGTTTGTATAAGAGTAGAGAAAGTCATGTGAGTGTAACACATAAGATTTTTTTAGATTATGTTAATCTGTATAAACTATTGCTGTATGTTTAAATTGAGAAATGGCAGTAAAATGTAGTCCAAAGAAGCTGAAGTTGCAAAAAAAAAATGCCAATAAGACATGAAAAGGGCTAAAAAAAGGTCCAATAAGCCAACAAGAAAAGTGGAAACAAGGACAACTAAAACCCACAAATTTCTTGCCTACAGTGATCCAAAATGAATGTATACCTATTATCTTGGGGCTCGTCTTCGGGTATTCGAAAAGAAAAGGATTTTTCCTCAACTTTAGAGCCTTAATCATATGTGATAACCAGCATTGAAACAAAGACGTACCGCAGGTTAACCTTATGAGCGCGGCATGTCTTTGTTACAGTGCTGATTATCGCTTATGATCTATAGGTAATCGGGCATGTAACTCTATTACAGCGTTGGACAATAATAATAACTCAAGACCCTTTGAAAGAAATATTACTGCATGAAATATGTGTGCACATTCTCCTTATTTTAATTATTGCCCTCTTCGCCTTTGTTTGAAAAAAGCATATTTTCATATTTTCGAACACTTTTCGTTTTTCCCTTTATAAGCAAGGACAATAAACATGTATGAATTATGGTTGTTGATAATGCAATAAAAAGCACTGAACATGGAGCTTTGCCATTCTTGAACCCGATTATTAAACACTGTGTTTTTCATGCCAGCGATTAATGCGCGACATTAGTGGTATAATTACTTTCTTGTTCGGTAAACGACAGTAAATCAACGGTACGTTATTACACTAGCCACTGTTGTCCTTGAGTCTGCTGTTTTATTTCTTGACTGCTCGCATTCAGAAGGTCCTGGGTTCGATTCCACTCTGACATTGCGGTTTTCGTGGTTACACTGGTCGGTAGGGGAATTCATCTACCTCGATTTCCCTTTCATTCCCTTTCCTTCTCATCTTTCAGGCGTGCTTCTAGGTTTCGTGGTGTAAGGCCGTGCCAGACAGATGGCGCGAATGCTTGCTCCAAGGAAAGAGTATTCTCCGTGGACGCTAGATGGCTGCTTGGTTCAACGGATTGCTCATCGCCCTCTATAGCCAGCTCCAGTAGTAGGACGGTCTTGAATCCAGGAACTGTTAGGGACTTCCGAGTGTCTCTGTAGCCTCTTGTAGTTCCTTCACTTCATCCCTTCCTCCTGGGAGGTAGTAGTCGCAATAGATCTCACGCAGGTCGCAGTGTGCTAGGTGTTCCCTTCCGTTGTATACCTATACCTTTACCGCGATAACGCTCGCACCTTATGTTGGCTTATTAGAGCAACCGATCGGTGAAAATTGGGAAAAAATAATAAAAAACTACGATCAAAGTCGCGAGGAAAAGTAAAAAGACAGTGAATCTGAACTAAACCACACTAGTGAAGTAACACTGGAAAATTAACTAAATCACATTAGCGAAGTAACAGTGAAAACTCAACTAAACCACATTAGTGAAGTAACAGTGAAAACTCAACTAAATCACATTAGTGAAATAACAGTGAAAACTGAACTAAAACATATTAGTGAAGTAACAGTGAAAACTCAACTAAACCACATTAGTGAAGTAACAGTGAAAACTCAAGTAAATCACATTAGTGAAATAACAGTGAAAACTGAACTAAACCACATTAGTGAAGTAACAGTGAAAACTCAACTAAATCACATTAGTGAAGTAACAGTGAAAACTGAACTAAAACACAACAGTGAAGTAACAGTGAAAAATGAACTAAATCACGTTAGTGAAGTAACAATGAAAAATGAACTAAACACTTAGTGAAACAGTGAAAACTGAAGTAAACACTTAGTGAATTAACAGCGAAAACTGAACTAAACATTTAGTGAAGTAACAGTGAAATCTGAACTAAATCACGTTAGTGAAGTAAAAGTGAAAACTGAACCAAACATGTAAAGAAGTAACAGTGAAAACTGAACTAAATCACGTTTGTGAAGTAACAGTGAAAACCGAATTAAATCACATTAGTAAAGTAACAGTGAAAACAACTAAACACGTAGTGAAGTAACAATGAAAATTAAACACTCTCTCTCTCTCTCTCTCTCTCTATATATATATATATATATATATATATATATATATATAGAAGGCCTAGCGAGCCGCAGTAAAACGATCGGGTCCTGCGGTTTCGAAATTTAGCCCGAGGTTAGGCTTACGACGTTAAGGTTAAAAAATTAAATTCAGTTAAGTCGTATTTATGGACGCTCTTTAACTGCTGTAATCCTTAGCGTCCCATTCTATACTGGGCATGAAAGACCGATGATTTTGCTCAGATGCCTCTTTATCAGTCTCGAGGTTCTTTTACGTGCCGTAAATGTACGACATGGGACCACCGGCTTTACTTCCCTTCCGAAGAAAGCTATGCTAAGGATTTTTACGCCCGAAAAAATCTATCGCCCTCCGCCGGGTTTGAAACCACGACCTCGGGAACTAGAGGCCAACATGGAAACCACTACACCACGGAGGAGGATGGCGTTAAGGTTAGTGTGTGTATATGAACCATGCCCGTACCCAGAAAAAAATTTCGGGGAGGGTTTTCCACAAGTAGATCTAAACTTAACAGTAACTCACACAGTTTTCAGGTACCTACTCTGTAGTATATAGACGTTACATGTATAAGAAAGTTGCTTGGAGACATTATATAGACAAGTAAAACTCACCAGAATGAGGATATTCCACCTTACAGCACAAAACATGGAGACTGCTTCCAAAACTGGGATGTGTGGTCACCTTACCTATGTAAGGCGACGATAATAAGTTTAGCTTTTTCTTGTAAATGTGTTACTGGTAATAGAGTTACTGTTATCTAACGACATCTCCCCATATTGGTTTGCTATGAATTTAAATAAATAGAACTGTCAGAAGTTTCGGGGGGGGGTTTGAACCTTAGAAACCCCCCTCTAAATACGGCCCTGATGTGAACTGTATTCAAATAAGGAGTATGATATGGACGGTAAAATAGCTGAGAGCCTGAAGTAAAAACATGGCTATTTCCGCCGAATACACTAATTCTGCTCCTTTAAAGGCCATTCATATGCATTTTCATTACTTTCATGTCAGCTTTAACATTTCCAGGGGACACACGTATAGCATCTTCGCCGAAATCTATACCTATATAAGGGAAATTCTATTATAGGACTGCACAAAAACACCAAAAATGTTACTTTGGGAGCAATTTTTGCCATTTATTCCCCTCTCAATGATCCATCTGTTACTATATATTTGGCCTGTGTTTAATGCCCCTCAATAGGTGGACTTGTGTGTCTCGGCTGCAGAAGTTAATTTATGGATATGACCGGAGTGTGTTGGTCTTTTGTTTTTCCAGTCCCAGGACAGTAATCTAACAGCAAGGAAACAAAAAACGCGGTAGGTTTATTGCTAATGAATAAAATTACAGTTTTCAAAACCAACGGCAATAAATTCAGACATTATTATTATTTCAGAAATAAAAGCACGATGTCCAATAAAACTCCGTTATCAAATAACGTGTGTATTTTATTACAAGGAAATATATTAAGATTCGTAGCAGATGTGCCCGTCCGTAATTAACAAGGACGGAGAGGGAGAGATGTTATTAATCTTGTTTTTATGCCCTGGACCACACCTCGCTTCCAACAAGCGTGCATAATGTGCAAGGTTGTGCCTAGGCTTCACTTCAAACTGCAGTGCGGTGGGTTTACACTTTGCTGCACCACTGGGTGTTTTCTTCCTTATTTACACGTGCAAGGGAGAACTAGGGCACAATTCAATGTTTCAAAAAAGTCCATATCCGTTAAAGTGCTATAATTAGAGCTAGGAAATTTTGGCACACTAATTTTTGTCTCTCCAAAATTGTGCGCTAATGTTTTTCTAATTTTTGTGATTAATAAAAAAAATCTGATGTGTTACACTCACATGACTTTCTCTACTCTTGTACAAACTATTTTTACAAACGCTTATTCTCCATATGCTTCATGTTAATCGAGATGTTAATCTTATTGCTAATTTTCTTGTAGGTGCAAGGGGAATATGGTAGGCTTTAAGCGATAGTCAAATATTTTAAGAGCTGGTTGCTATGTGGAGTATTCCATTCTCTTTGCATGTCCAGGACATAAAAATGAATAACGAATTTGAGAAAAAGTATAAGTAATGGAAAATTTAAGGGAATAACAAGCAATATCTCGAAAATGGTTCACCCAACAAAAAGAATGTATATCATAAATTGTGTATTTTAACGCGATCTACATTTTTGTGTAGTAAAATTTTCTCTGTCTCTTATGGTTTACCAGTTATGCAAAAGTCGTTCACAATGAAGACTACTTTTGGAGACATTCCCAGAAAATTCAAGATATACCTACATTTCATTTGTCATAAAAATATCTTAAACGTGTGATATTTTAATCAAAATCGTTAAGAGTCGTTTTTGAGAAAATTAAAATTTTCGAAAAATGTTCCATGTAAAGGGTAATCTGGGGTGGGGAATTTTCTTGAAAACCTTCGTGTCGCATCTCTGGAAGATACTGAACCTAAATACCAAGTTTGGTGTTTATCCGACTGTTTGTTTCTGAGTTATGCTGTTCACAGACACACAAACACACACACACACACACACACACACACACAGACACACACACACACACACACAGACATGTTTCCAAAAAGGCTTTTTTTGGATTCAGGGGGCCTCAAAACATGTATTTTTGGGTGGAATACAATACTTTTCCTACTTGCTATACGTAGTAGAGAAAGTAAAAAAAGAGGGCTCAATTCAGATTACTTTCTCTTCTCACTCTTCTACAAACTACTTATTTCTCGGCTTATCCTTCCGATTTGGAGGACTTACAAGCCAATGCCTACATCTCGGGAGCGGGATGGCTTAGGCGGTTACCTCCGTGGCCCGCATTCGGAGGTCCGGAGATCGATCCCCGTCGACCGTCCACTCTGGCTCACTTCCCCGGGTTTGCCAGATGATTGCTGGGGTGGTTCATCTTCTACCACAACTCTCGTTCCCCTCATTTCCTGTACCCATCATCTTCCTTGTCATCTGTTTCAGGGTTGTAGGACCAGGTGACGGCGTTCGGCGGGTTGCGGTTGGGCGGTGGCTTGCGCTCTCTAAAGGTTTCTTCCCTGGCGTCGCTACGGTACCGCTCAGTTAGGTCTCCGCTCTGGCGGGACCCTGCAGGTTGATGACTTGTGGGCAGGGACCTATCTGGAAACTTTAGGGACCCCATCCATGCCTGCGCCCGTCGGCATCCGGATCTGCTCGCCCTCCGGGTCTCTCCCCTCATCCTTCCCTCCCAGGGGTCATGTTGGGCCGCCTGGTCTGCGTGCGGTGCTCTGCTCCGGTTCCGGGGGCCCCTCCGCGATACGTACCTTTATCTTTACCTTTTACCAGGATGGGTGATCAGCCCGAGGAGCTGAGATGATATGAAACGACAATGAAATGGATGAAATGAAAGGTGATGATGCAGCAGTTAGTGGAATAAATGACGGGGAAGCCGGAGAAAAGCCATCCAGACGCCGCTGCGTCCGCCACAAATCCATACAGTTCTCTATGGATCGAACCCGAGCCGCCTGGGTGGGATGCGAGCGGTCTAACTACTCGATCACGGCGCCGGGCCCTTCTACAAACAATTCTTACAAAATCTTATTGTTCTGTCTGCTTCTGCTTAATCGAGATAAATTTTCATTACACATTTCGTTTAAGGACACGGTAGGTAAACCGATAGCCACATTTTTAAACAGAGTTGTCGCTATGTGATGCCTTTCAAATTCTATGAGAATTGACCATGAGAAAAAAATGACGACTTCCCATTTGAGAAAAGTATAAGTATTTGAAAATCCAAACCACACTGACCAACACCAACAATCAAATAACACCAATGGGCCTCCTCACTGAATACGCGTGCAAGTAGTTAACACAGGTTGCTTGCTGTAAGGGTCCCAATGCAATCCTGTGGAAAACTGTTAAATCTCCAAGAACAATAATGTTTACAACACACTGACCTGACCACTGTATACAATGTTTATACTTGTTTACTTGTAAAATTATGTAGTAAATATTCTGCGATGATAATTTCGCACAGTATCTAACATTAGATGAAACGCCAAACCACTATGTTGGAGAATTAACAGGTATAAAAGCAGCATTATAGAACATTTTATATAGACCATACATAAAAAAACAGTCATCTTATCAGACTCAAAATCAGCCATAGATGGAATAGTGAATTACAATAACAAAACAACAAGAAATATTAAAGAAATAAGAAGCCCAATTAAAGCAGCTGAAACTAGAAATCATGTCACTCTGCAATGGATCCCAGGTCATGTCGGACTTTTGGGCAATGAACATAGGGATCAATTAGCAAAGAAAGGTGCAATACAACAAATAAAACCTGTAGGACAAATACAAATAAATAAACAATTAAATAACATTAAACAACATTTCAAAATGCCAAGGAAGACTGCAGTGGCCTTATTTAGGATGGCAACTGGCCACGATTGCCTCGCAGAACACCTCTACAAGATACGATGCCTACCTACACCCAAGTGCACTCTCTGTGAAGAAGATGTCATCCTGAACACACAACATCTCGCCAAATGCAAAGGCCTTAAAAGTGATAACTTACAGACTTTATATTGGGAAGCCAGAGGGAAAATGATGCAGATCAATTAATCCTCAGTGCTATTGGTGAACAACAACAGTCTGCGATGTACCCACCAGGTAAAACGCTGATAGTGTGAACAACACCCCCCCTCAGAAAGGTACAACATTTCTTGGAATGGGGTAGGGGTGAGGATTAATTGCATACAATACCAAGTACTTGTACTGGAATTGTCGAGCAGCGTTGCTAAGCGATTATGAGCATCTCGCATTTTTTACTTCATTGTTTCTTTCTCCCCGCTCCCCCTCCGCCGGTTTGCAAATTATATCAAAGGTTAGAGAATTTAATATAGTTAACGCACGTAAGTGGTGTAAAACAGACAAAACACGCAGGTAGGTTAGGTTACCACACTGAATGCAGGAAATTCAACTTTCTACCATGACAGAATGAAGGGAAGTGGATCAAATACATGGTAGTAATAGCGGTCATCAGCGCCAGCCTCTGGCTATAAATTGATTCAAGTCAGTACATCAATACAATAAAAACAAAACAAGTACAAGTTAAGCAACTCAGATTACAGAAGCAGCTCTGGTTATATAGATAATCACATTCTGGTACAAAACCAATACAGTCAGAGCATTCACAGAGACAAACACCAGGATTACAAACATAAATAGTAAATCAACAAATGCAAAAATTAAACAACAGAAATCTCAGAGAATATGGCAAATAAGAACTAACCCTGAGCAAATGTAAATGTACAATGCAATTCTACACAGTTATAAAAAACAATAACACACGAGAAACTTCCTTCCTTAATAATCCAATTAATTCCAATCACAAACTGTCCATGCAAGGCACCAACCTCGACACCTAGTTCATGTAACACTTGCCTCCCCGCCACTCCAGCATCAAAATCACCCAAAAACATCAACGTATCCATAAACTCCTTCACCACTCTCTCCTTCCAAACTCTCACGAAAACTCTTCCCTGTCAACTTGCCCTTTCCTCCACAGATCGTACACAGAAAGTATAGTCACATTTCGAAATTGGACCTTAAGTCTATTTTACACAATCCTTCATTAACTGGGTCCAGCTCTATTAGGCTATTCTTTATCCCCTTTGCGATAATAAATCCTATCTTGTGTAGTCCAGGCTCAGTTGATCCACAATACAATAATGTGTAATCCTGTTTATCTATTCTTCCTTTTCCACTCCAACGTTTTTCTTGCAACACTACTGTCCAGCCGATACCTTAAGAGTTATTTGCCACTTCTTTCATGTTTTCAGGTCATAACATAGTTTGAAAATTCCAAGTCGCCAACAACAAACCATCCTTCTTAACAAGGTTTTACAAGTAGGATTGAGATCCCAGGTCTCCTTATTTCTGACCCCAGGAGACAGGTTGGACTGGGTGGCTCAGGTACCTTGGGGTCGCCACTCCCGTACTCACCAAGGTGCGCTCCTGAGGGCTGGATCAAATACACTATCGCGACGAACAGTATATAAAACACAAATGTTAAAATGTGCTACAGAATCTTGACTTCAGCTCACCTTTTCCTTTATTCCGTAAAACCGGCTTACCTCACGGTATCGTAATATAAATACTGTATTTCATAAATCGATTTAATTTGTTGCTGTAAAGTGAGCTAGAAATCGTGCCTAGTTAGTGTTTTATTGTACAGCCCGCTGCTGCTGCGGCGGATCGTAAACTACAGACAGATAGGAACGATATTGCCCCTTTAACTGTTGTTTATGTGCGGGGTAAGAAACAAGGAAACGCCAGTGCTCTGCCCAACCGACAAACTCAGTGTCCCTCATTCACTTTATGATATGGAAATGTCTTTCCTGCCTGCAAACCAGTTTTTTGTCGCTTCAACTTCTCCTTTCTCAATGCTATACTAATAACTGTTCGTGTTTTTTTCAGTCAACTTCACTTAATTTGCAGTGTGTGACTCGATCTAGACATCGCCTAACGAGTTCAAGCACTGATATATTCCACATGAAAAAGATCGTTCAAAACATCTTAAAGCACACTGATAATGAGTTTGAAGCAACCTTCTTAAATTCTGCAACCAAAAATTGGTTCAAATATGTTTAAACTAATGTTATTAGCGGAGCCCTCAACTAAGTTTGCGTTGTTGCGCTTTCTCTTGGCGGGGGAGGGGGACTGAGGGCTCCTCGTTCAAGTTAAATACAAAATTTTGATTAAAATACCATAGATTAAAGATGTTTATCTACTTTAGTTACGTAATATCGATTTTACAATACTAAAAAAAATCTGATGTGTTACACTCACATCACTTTCTCTACTCTTGTACAAACCATTTTTACAAACGCTTATTCTCCATCTACTTCATGTTAATCGAGATGTTAATCTTATTGCTAATTTTCTTGTAGATGCAAGGGGAATATGGTAGGCTTTAAGCGATAGTCAAATGTTTTAAGAGCTGGTTGCTATGTGGAGTATTCAATTCTCTTTGCATTACCAGGACAAAAAAAATGAATAACGAATTTGAGAAAAAGTATAAGTATTGGAAAATTTAAGGGAATAACAAGCAATATCTCAAAAATGGTTCACTCAACAAAAAGAAATGTATATGACATAAGTTGTGTATTTTAACGCGATCTACATTTTTTGTGTAGTAAAATTTTGTCTCTCTCTTATGGCTTACCAGTTATGCAAAAGTTGCTCACAATGAAGAATGCTTTTGGAGACATTCCCAGAAAATTCGAGATATACATTTCATTTGTCATGAAAATATCTTAAACTTATGATATTTTAATCAAATCGTTAGAGCCATTTCTGAGAAAATTAAAATTTTCGAAAAATGTTCCATGTAAAGAGTAATCTGGGGTGGGGGATTTTCTTGAAAACCTTCGTGTCGCATCTCTGGAAGATACTGAACCTAAATACCAAGTTTGGTGTTTATCCGACTGTTCGTTTCTGAGTTATGCTGTTCACACTCACACGCACACTCACACACACACGGACATGTTTCCAAAAATGCTTTTTTTTGGATTCAGGGGGTCTCAAAATATGTATTTCCGGTGAAATCTCGGTATTGAATTTTTGGGTGGAATACAATACTTCCCCTACTTACTATACGTATAGAGAAAGTAAAAAAGTAAACCTATTCATCACCTACCAGTTTCGTATGTAACTCTCATCATGAAACTGGTAGCGTATTGGGAACCATACGTAAACAATACGAAGTCGGGATTTATTAGCAATTAAACTATGTATAACAGAATCAACTGCAATACCTTCGCCAGACCTCATTTTTCAAAGCTTATTTAATTCTTCTAGAAGTGTTTTCCTTTATTAGGGCGTCTGAAAACATGTATTTTCGGTGAAATCTCGGTATCAAATTTTTGGGTGGAATGCAGAAAATAAGATGTAGATCTCTTTAAAACATACAATTTGTTTCGAATAGCTCTTTCTCTCTCTCTCTCTCTCTCTCTCTCTCTCTCCTTCCTTTTCTGTGTGTGTGTGTCTGTGTGTGTATGTTTGTGTGACATAAGACATTTCCGAGGTATTTCTTGTTATTTGGTTTTGATTTTTAATGCTTTTTTAGGTGTACCAGCTTTACATATTAACTTCAAGCGATTTCTGTCGTTTCTATAACCAGGCCCAATTTAAATTGCATAATTAGGCATTCAACCATATAAAATAAATGTATAAATAGTATTTAGTAATTGCAGTTTCATAGGATGCAATTTGTAAATGTCAAAATCGTTTACCACCGAATGACCCAGATATTATTCAATATTTATGAAGTAATTCAAAGGTGTGAATTGCTTGAATTAATAAAACACCCACACTAACTTCAGTGTAATGGAGATAAGTGGTCACGATAATAACACCCCACCTACAGAGAATTTAGCGAATGCGAAAAAAAGATAAAACGTTCGTTACTGTCACGTGTTAATATTCAGATCAAATTGGCGGACTGGACACCCAAATGTTGGTATCTAAGGAACTGGTTCGCCCCCTCAATGTGTCCGTGAGAGCCCTTAATACGAATAGTTCCCAGAGATGTCTGTCTCATCGACTCATTAAGCAGGTGTCTTGGCCGTGATATGCAATATGTATGTTTCGTGTCGTCCAGTATTTCTCTCGACTTAATCGTATTTCGGGATTTACCTCGCTCCTGCCTTCTCCACGACTTAGCTAACTTGGAGTTTATTTAGGCTCAAAACGAGTATAAGAGAGTATACATCACGTATTTGCGAGGTGTTACTACGTAGTTTTCAACAGTAAGGAGAAATTAAAAATGCTACCCCACCACTGATAAATTCGGGAGTAGAGCTCAGCATTTGCCAAATTTGTACCTTTGTTTAGAGTCTAGCTTAGTACATACGAGGGCAGATTGATGTCATTGACTTTTTAAACAAAATAACACTTTTTTTCAAAACATCAATTTTATTTCTCAACAGTCTCCTTTCGATTCAATACACGTCGTCCAACGTTTCTCCAATTTTTTTAACACTTCCAAAAAATAGAATTTTTCGAAGTCTGCAAGATATAATGTTGTTTCTGCTATGATGTGTTCACTGGACGTGAATTTCTTTCCAGCGAGCCAATTTTTCAGGTTTGAAAAGAGGAAGAAGTCGCTCGGAGCCAAATCTGGAGAATATGGTGGGTGAGGTAGCAGTTCGTAGCCCAACTCCTCCAATTGGCTGACTTGTGTGCTGGTGCGTTATCCTGGTGAAAGAGAACCTTTTTCTTGACAAATGGGGTCGTTTCTTTAACAATTTCTTATGAAACTGATCCAGCATTGCGGCATAATATGAACTTGTGATCGTTTTACCCTTTTGCAGGTAGTGGATGTCCATCACTCCTTGTGAATCCCAAAAAAACAGCTGCCATGATTTTTCCTACCGACGGGGCAGCTTTCGCTTTCTTTGGAGCAGGTTCGCCGAAGGAAATCCACTGCTTTGATTGTTGTTTGGTTTCAGGTTGATAGTAATGGATCCAAGTTTCATCAACCGTGATATAACGCCGCAAAAACTCATTTGGGTTGCGCTGGAACATGTTCAAACATCCCTGTGAAACGGCCACACGATTCCGCTTGTTCTCAACTGTAAGCAGTCGCGGCACCCATCCTGCTGACAGCTTTATCATACCCAAACATTCGTGCAGAATGTTATACACCCGTTCACTCGAGATGTTTATAGTCTTGGCTATCTCAGGGATTTTCACTCGGCGGTCTTCTAACACAATATATAGAACTTTGTTCATAATTTCTTCTGTTGTGACCTCAACCGGCCGTCGTTTGCGCACGCATCTCGTGTGCTCGAACGGCGACATCAAAATTCTGTGAACCACGTCTGCTTATTTTAGACGCCCTCAACAATGTTCTAAGAAACAAATGACGGCGAATTTCTGTGATTATTCCCAAATAGATGTAAGACTTGGGTGCAAACAAGGAAACTGTGATTAGAACGCTATCTCTCGTCAAAGTCATGGGCGTATCAATCTGCCCTCGTATATGTTTAATCTTTTCTGGAGTAAAATATACTAATTGCACTGTGCCTATAGTTGCCTATTTTCATAGTGTGTGCCTTTTCATAACTTAAAGGGCCCAGCATGCCTTTTTACTTTCTCTACCCGGTACGAAGTAGGTTACCTGTTTGTGAACTGTACAGTTCAAAAATGAAAAGTCAATTAAGTGCCAAACTTGGTAATTAAGTTCCGTATCTTCCAAGAAAGTGACACGAACATTTTCAAGAAACTTTCACCACCTTCAACTACCCTTTACATGCCACAAAAAATTTATTTGAAATAAATTGTGTATTTTAAAGAGATATACATTTCTTTTGTAGTGCGTTTTCGTCTGTCGCTTAACGTTCACCAGTTATACAAGATTATACAAAATTCCTTCCGAATGAAGAGGACTTCACAGGCTATTCCCAGAAAATTCAGGATATATATTTTGTTTGTCATGTAAATATTTTTAAAATATGGTATTTTAATCAAAACCGTTAGAGCCATTTTTTAGAAAATCAAAAAAACTCGAAAAATGCTCCATGTAATCGTTGGTTTGGGGTACGGGGATTTTGTTGAAATTTTCTTGTCGCATCTGTGGAAGGTACCGAAATGAAATACTAAGTTTGGTATTTATCCAACATTTCGTTTTTGAGTTATGCTTTCATAGGCACATAAACACACACGGACATTTAAAAAAAATGTTTCATGGAAAGAGTAATCTGGGGTGGGGGGATTTTCTTGAAAATCTTCGTGTCGCATCTCTGGAAGAAACTGAACCTAAATACCAAGTTTGGTGTTTATCCGACTGTTCGTTTCTGAGTTGTGCTGTTCACACACACACACACACGCGCGCGCGCGCGCGCGGACATGTTTCAAAAAATGCTTTATTTGGATTCAGGACATCTGAAAACATATTTTTCCGGCGAAATCTCGGTATCGAATTTTTGGGTGGAATGCAATACCTTCTCTGATAGTCTGTGTACGAAGAATAGTGGAATTTAGCAAATTTAATATACGGTATTTGGCTATTTGATATTTCTAAACTGTTCTGTCATGTCGAAGGTGTTTTTAACTGGCAAATGAACAAATGATTGTGCCACTTCAATGCTTGCACTACAACATACTTGTAGAGCGGTAATTCTCACGTCTGCTGGAGATTAATATGCGTGTCAATTGGAAGTGTCCAGGACCCTGATAAGCATGCACGTCAGCAAGCCGACAGACAAATGAACAACTTAAGATGACAATAAGAGATTATAACAGAGAATGTGTTCGCTCTTGCCCTAGATCAGTGACGAGGTACAACACACTGCATGTGTGTCTTACAAGCGATGATCAGAATGTAATGTTCCTGAACACGGTGTTTTATTTAAAACCGATAACGGATCGACCATTACTAGACAATGTAAGTAATAAATCAAAGGGTGTCCAATGTCTTCAGCAGGGGTTATGTACATGTACACAACGTTACGCTATTAATTCACTTTGTGGGCAAACTAAATGGAAACACCTCATTTTTGGTTTTCTGTGCAGTCTTATTAACTGGAAATTTCTCTTTATTGTCCATTCAGCGACATTTCAGCTAGTGAGTGGGGGGAGCCCTATGGGCTAAGCTGCTGAAAGGAGGTAGTGTTTACTTGGTGTGAGGCAAATTGGTAAATACGCGCGATAATGTAAGTCCGTTTTCCACTTTACGCGCTAGGTGCGACACGACTTCAGCATACTGTGCACCCCTCCCACCAGTTAAACCTTTACCTGAAACATAAGCCACTGCAACCCACTAAAACAGTGATTGCATATACATACATACATATACACATATATTACTGTTTTTTACCTTCTCTGCTACGTATAGTAGTTATGATACCTAAATGGTTATGGACAATAACAAGAGATGTGAAATTATTATTATTATTATTATTTTATGTTATAATTAAAGAATGTAATATGGGTAGAATATGGCAAGATAACAGCTTGGGCTGATGTATAGCCATATTCTAAGGAAGATTGGTAGCACAAATAAATAAATGATATCTGTTTTGAACCCCGCCGAATCCAAAAAGGCATTTTTTAGAAAAAAGGCCCGGTGTATGTCTGTGAACAGCATAACTATAAAACGAAAAGTCGGATAAATACCAAAGTTGGTATTTAGGTTCAGTATCTTTCAAAGATGCGACACGAAAATCTTTCAAGAAAATCCCCCCACCCCAAACTACCCTTTACATGGAACATTTTTCGAAAATTTTAATTTTCTCAAAAATGTCTCTAACGATTTTGTTTAAATTTCATATGTTTAGGATACTTTCATGGCAAATGAAATATATATATTTCTGAATTTTCTGAGAATGTCCCTAAAAGTCCTCTTCCTTCTGAATGAATTTTGCAAAACTGGTAAACCGTAATAGATAGACAAAAGTTTAGTACACAAAAAATGTAGATCTCGTTAAAACACAATTTATGTCATACACATTTTTTGTTGAGTGAACGACTTCCGAGATATTCCTTGTTATTTGTTTGAATTTTTCAATACTTATACTTCTTCTCAAATGGGAATTCGTTAGTCGTGGACATACAAAGAGAATGGAATGCGCCACATAACAACCAGCTCTTAAAACATTTGACTATCACTTAAAGCCTACCATATTCCCCTTGCACCTACAAGAATAGATAGTTTCTGCAAATGTTTATCTCGATTAACGTGAAGTAGATGGAGAATAAGCATTTGTAATAATCGTTTGCACAAGAGTAGAGAAGGTCATGCGAGTGTAACACATCAGATTTTTTTAAATGGTGTATCTGCTAATTTATACTGTGAATTGTGCATCACTTCAGAGGAGAGAAAAAAAGTTTCTGGTGTGCCACTTGCACACGACTTTCTCTCCCTCTGTCGTTTATTAGTGGGTATACAAATTATTCTTACGAAAGTTTATTTTCTACCTACTACATTTTAGTCCAGATAAACCTTTACAGAAACAGCTACATTACACATTACGTTATAAATACAAAGAGAACAGCGATAGTCAAATGTTTAACAACTGGACGCTATATGCTGGCCTTAAAATTCCATACTGTTTCCATGACGTCGCGAGAAACAACTGAAACTCGATGGGACTGAATGAGAAAGTGTTGAACAAATCGAACCACACAAAAAATGTAGATCTCGTCAAAGCACACAATTTATCTCAACATTTATTTTGGCGTTAACCATTTTCGAGGTATTATTTGTTGCGTTCACATTACTTTCTCTACCCACTATCGCTTATTTAGTTTCATTACACATTTCGTTCAAGAGTTGTTGAAGTAGAATATCTTTTTGGTAGTTGGAAGATGCTTCATGTTTATCTGCACAACGTATGGGAGCCAATTTGTCGCGGTCACTTCGTGTTATCTTATTGCTGAGCGCCTGTTATTGTTTTAATAGTTTGAATTTTGAGTTCTTTGTCCTCCGGCTAGCTATTATTATTATTCAGTCGAGCTAATCTCTTAAACAGGGTGTGTAAACGGAAAGGATTTGTTACTCAAAGATAACACTGATAAAAGTATTTGTTTTTACACTTTTATTACCGTCACAATTAAGTTCACATATTGATTCGTGATACACGCCAAACTGAAACTGTTATATTTTCTAATATCACTATAATCACTTATTTACTGCACATTATTAATTCGCGTATTTCACATTTATAACTAACTTTAAGACGCGAGAGATTCTGTAGAATTGCGTAACGTGTACTTTATGTATGTTTCCGTTAAACTACGCGACGTGTAACCCGCGAACGATTCTGATGAACTAACTGTGCGACGTATAACGCGTGAATGCTTCTGTTGGACTGACGAAATCTGCCTCTGGCTTTAGCTTTTTATACTCCCACACCCCGATATGCCTAAAGATTATAACCGAGCTGCTATTGGTTAATAAAACGCGCCAACATTAGCGTCTATTTTTATATCCAATCAAAAATTACGAAAACATATGCTCTACGGAGGAAATTCCCGCCATTTCTAAGAAAAGCGCGCCAATCTGACGTCATTTGTTTGTCTCTTCTAATTGATAAACAACTCACCCCCTCGCTCATTGTTACCCGCTCTTATTGTCAGTTTCAGTGAGGCCGTGTAAACTTATTTCCTAACAATGTTTATAATTAACAAACATCTCAAATCATTGTCACACAATAATGATTATTTACACTACAATCACTCTGGCATTTACATTATTGTGATACAAATTACTGCCACAATGTGCACGAGACTGAACGGATGGTCAGACTTTACGCAGTGACTCGCCGATTCAAATGAAACTCGCTCCTCGGTATCCAACAGAAGGTAACCTTCGCGTAACACGTTCCATTTCTCACGAAGTCAGCTTATAAATAAGCGAATTTGAAGAAGTTAATAATATTTTGTTTATCTGCCCTGTACATAAATGGAAGATTTATGGCCGGAGCGTGACGTCAGCTGCTAGGGTGTTGCGGGCGCCTTTTTGGAAGCATCTGATATCGGGCAGAAAGTTGCGTTATTTATGAAAGGTGGAGCAGCAATGGGCCACGATTTTAGCACTAAACAACGCGTGGGATTTATTGGAGGTGATGCACGTGCGTGCAAGGTCGATACACTCATTGCATCCAGAAATTACGGCAAACTACTGCACTCTTCCGTCCAACTTCCTGTTAACATTACTGGTAGGATATCCTTAAAAATCTGATGTGTTACATTCACATGGCTTTCTCTACCTCCTATCTTTTACTAATGGGTATGCAAGCTTCTTACGAAAGCCTATCTTTCTATCTACCTCATTTTAATGCAGACAAACCTTTGCAAAATTAGCATATTACACAATTCGTTGTCGATACAAAGAGAGCTGAAAATGGACAGGACTTTAAAAGAATAAGTATTGAACAATTCGAACCATTAATAACGGATATCTCGGAAATAGCTGAAGCCACAAAATAAATTGTGAGTTTTAAAAAGATCTAAATTTTTTGTGTAGTGCGTTTTCGTCTATCGCTTAACGTTTACCAGTTATACAAGATTATACACAATTCCTTCCGAATGATGAAGACTTCAAGGGCTATTCCCAGAAAATTCAAGTTATAAATGTTATTAGTCAATGATATAAGCTAAACTTCTTCTTTCTCTGTTTAACCTCCTCGTAAGTAGGACTTACACCCCCAGGACTTACAGGCGGGTGTCTGGGGTCAGAGGCCCGTCGAGCAGCAGACACTCGTGGATCAGACAGAATATGGAGGATGGGTGATCAGCCCGATGCCTGGTATGGGAGGAAAGAAGTAGATGAAACGAAATGATGGTGAAAGGGATGAAAGGAAAGGTGAAGATGGAGCAGTTGGTGGAATGAATGGCGGGGGAAACCGGAGAACCCGGAGAAAACGCGCCCAGACGCCGCTTTGTCTACCACAATACCCACATGCGGGTCCCTGGGATTGAACGCGAGCCGCCTCGGTGAGAGGCGAGTGGTCTAACCACTCGATATAAACTAAACATGTCACCAAAATGAATATCGTTAGTACCATTTTGAGAAAATAACAAATCAACGAATCTTTTTTCAAGTAAATGTGGGGGATTTCTTGAAAACCTTCGTGTCACATATGGGAATTCCATGTGAAATCGAACGGCATGTTTTGTTTGCTTTGTAATTTTTCCTATTAATAAGCAGTCTAAGGAAAGCATATTTATCAAATATTAGCATCTAAAACCCAACGGTTGTCGTGTTATTCAACGATAAATGTATCGTAGTAATTCAATTTGTCGCAATTTAAATGCGTATAGCTCCGGAACCCTTTGTTTCAGAATATTGTACCAAATCTCATTTTGTAGATAATAGTCCGCATTTCATTACAGAATATATTAATTATTTTTATAATATTCACAAAAATCTACACTACGTGATCAAAAGTATCCCGATACCTGGCTGAAAATGACGTACAAGTTCGTGGCGCCCTCCATCGGTAATGCTGGAAGTCAATATGGTGTTGGCCCTCCCTTAGCCTTGATGACAGCGTTCACTCTCGCAGGCATACTTTCAATCAGGTGCTGGAACGTTTCTTGGGGAATGGCAGCCCATTCTTCACGGAGTGCGGAACTGAGGAGAGGTATCGATGTAGGTCGGTGATGCCTAGCACGTTCCAAAACATCCCAAAGGTGTTCTATAGGATTGAAGTCAGGACTCTGTGCAGGCCAGTCCATTACAGGGATGTTATTGTCGTGTAACCACTCCGCCACATCCCGTGCAGTATGAACAGGTGCTCGATCGTGTTGAAAGATGCAATCGCCATCCCCGAATTGATCTTCAACAGTGGGAAGTAAGAAGGTACTTAAAATATCAATGTAAGTCTGTGCTGTGATCGTGCCACGCAAAAAAACAAGGGGTGCAGGTCCCCTCCAGGAAAAACGCGACCACACCATAACACCACCACCTACGAATTTCACTGTTGGCACTACACACGCTGGCAGATGACGTTCACCGGGCATTCGCCATACCCACACCCTGCAATCCGATCGCCACATTGTGTACCGTGATTCGTCACTCCACACAACGTTTTGCCACTCTTCAAAACGCTCCTTACACCAAGCGAGGCGTCGTTTGGTATTTTCCTGCGTGATGTGTGGCTTATGAGCAGCCCCTCGACCATGAAATCCAAGGTTTCTCACCTCACGCCTAACTACCATAGTACTTGGAGTGGATCCTGATGCAGTTGGGAATTCCTGTGTGATGGTCTGGATAGATGTCTGCCTATTACTCTTTACGACCCTCTTCAAATGTCGGCGGTCTCTGTCAGTCAACAGACGAGGTTGGCCTGTACGCTTTTGCGATGTACATGTCCCTTCACGTTTCCACTTCACTATCACATCAGAAACAGTGGACCTAGGGATGTTTAGGAGTGTGGAAATCTCACGTACACAAGTGACACCCAATCACCTGACCACGTAAGTTCCACGGAGCGTCCCATTCTGCTGTTTCACGATGTCTAATGACTACTGCGGTCGCGGATAATGAGTACCGGGCAGTAGGTGGCAGCACAATGCACCTAAGATGAAAAACGTAAGTATGTGGGGGTGTCCAGATACTTTTGATCACATAGTGGATATATATATAATTTAAATAAACATAAAAATAAATAGTTGATTCTTAAACGTGGAGCGAAGGCCACCGGAAAGTTTGTACCGTACGTGGGGCGAACATTCCAAGAAACAATCTGCCGCAAATTGGCATCCATTACATGCGTGGTCTAAAACAGCTTCAAATTGGTGCCTAAACGTGGTGCAACTCCAACAATTAAATCCCTCTCACAGTCAAGGTTTCAGGTAAAGTGGCTGTAAAGCTAGTAATGTATATGTCAAGTGGTGCATGCTGGCATGCGCGACTATAAGAAAATAACCTTGCAGTTTTATTACGGAACTGACATGCCATGCTAATCCTCTTATAACAAAGCAGCAGATTTCTGCTACTGCCTACATGTAATGTATGCATAAAGCCTGCGTAGTTAATGCCATTGATTTGCTGACGGTTGTTGTTTGCCTTCAGGTCCACTAACAGGTTTCTGGGTCGCCGTCCTGAGCTAGGTGGGTGTCTTCTCTCGCCTACACGATGCAACCAGTGTGGTACCTAGACTCTCCGTCGCCCATGTACTTGCTACACACCAGGGCTTATGTCTACTTCCCTATGGACTTCGAGAAACGTTCGCATGAGAGAAGTCTACGTATACCGGCCAAGAACTCGTAAGAAACTAAATAATCACCAAACGCTTCAAAATACTCTTTAACTTAAACTCTGAGAGAATCTAACGATGCAAGAGCGAATACTTCGGCAATGGTTTATGCTACGAAAAAACATACAAAAAACTCTAATGTATTAAATTGAGAGGACTTTTTTTCTGCACATTTTTACTTTCTCTACTACGTACAACAAGTAGAGGAAGTGTTGCATTCCACCCAAAATTCGATACCGAGATTTCACCGGAAATACATGTCTTGAGGCCTCCTGAATCCAAAAACAGCATTTTCAGAAAAAGGTCCGTCTATGTGTCTGTGAACAGCATAACTCAAAAACGAAAAGTCGGATAAATACCAAACTTGGTATTTAGGTTCAGTATCTTTCAAAGATGCTACACAAAGATTTTCAAGAAAATACCCCTCCACGCCGGACTACCCCTTACATGGAATATTTTTCAAAATGTTGATTTTCTCAAAAGTAGCTCTAACGATTTTAATTAAAATACCATATGTTTAGGATATTTCATGACATGAATTTTCTGGAAATGTCCCCAAAAGTCCTCTTCATTGTGAATGGCGATGTCTAATTCCGTATTTGAAATACGTAATCGTTGGCTATACATACAATACATGCATTTTATCATGTCACAATCTCAAGCCGCATGGTATTTTAACAAAAACAATCACAGCCTTTTTTCAGAAAATCAATAATAATTTTTTTTCAGATTGATAAAGGTGGGTATTAGATGAAATTCTTTGACTTGCATCCTTAAAAAATAATTATAAATAAGAATTTGCCATTTATTCAAATTAACTTTCTGAGTTATTCTTTTCTCTGTCTCTCACCCACGTAAGCACCAAAACGTGCATTTTCGGTGAAATATCTGTACCATTGTTTTGTCATCGATATAATTTATCTTAGTGAAAAAAGCTGTTTCAGATATTATGAAATATTGAGCTGTTGATCTTTAAAAATATCTATTACGGTACCTCTACAAATGACTTTTATTTTAATTTTATTTAAACATTCGTATAAAATGTTCTCTGCTTTTTCCTTGACAAATGTCCCTTGAGAAGTTATTGAATTGTTTATCAGGTAGTGTGATCAAGGGGTGAGTCATGCATGAACTGGGATGCACCACGGATAAAACGTTTTCCTCTCGGCCAAGTGAAGGGTGTAACACCTGACTCTGAGGTCACGAGCAAGGGCGTGCTGTAACTGGCCAAGCACGACAGTGCCCGACCACATGCTGCTGCTACAACCATACAGCTTCCAAGAAAAATTTGCATCTGGTTCGCGAAAGCTAGTTTATCATCTTCGGAAGGCATTAGTTCATCTGACAAGAATGCTAAGACGTCACATCAATACTTTAAATTTATTTTTTGATTAAGGGATAGAAAATAATCCCTCTCTTTTACGTCGCTTTAACTGGGTTGTCATATCGAGACATATCTGTTAGGAGATACCTTGTGGCTCGGTGTGTGGCGGACAGTTAGTCTTTTAGGTCTCATCCCTGTACCATACCATCTTGCTTCCTAACGTTTCTAAAGAGGCATCTTATACAGCAACTGTACCTCTGCTTCCGTGATGGGCAGATGGCAGCATCGAGACGTGTCCAAAGAAATCATCGTGCATAACAACTGTATCTCTGTTTCTACACGTGCCGGGCAGATGGCATTAGGCTGCCGTCTACTCTGCCTGCTTTCTTGATACATGGCAGATGTGGGAGCATTCGCTATTACCATCATTTTTTCATTTTACTATTTTTATCTCTATCTATATTATTTTACGTCGCTTTAACTCTATTGGTGGATAAGTCTTATCGACAGTTAGCCTTCTATGTCTCATCCCTGTAACCACCCGCTCCGTCACGTGCCACGGAGACCCTAGCGCATAGCTACCGAATCTTCTGCTTCATGCCGCGCAGATGGCATTAGGATACCGTCCAGTCTAACCACCGCCCACATATAAAGCCGGACAGCTAGCCTTCTAAGTCGCATCCCTGTAACCACCTGCTTCATGCCGTGCAGATGGCATTAGGGTGCCGTCCAATGCAACCGCCGCCCCCACACAGAAAGCAGACAGTTAGCCTTCTAGGTCTCATCCCTGTAACCACCTGCTTCGTGCCGTGCAGATGGCATTAGGGTGCCGTCCAGTGCAACCGCCGCCCCTACACAGAAAGCGGACAGTTAGCCTTCTAGGTCTCATCCCTGTAACCACCTGCTTCATGCCGTGCAGATGGCATTAGGGTGCCGTCCAGTGCAACCGCCGCCCCCACACAGAAAGCGGACAGTTAGCCTTCTAGGTCTCATCCCTGTAACCACCTGCTTCATGCCGTGCAGATGGCATTAGGGTGCCGTCCAATGCAACCGCCGCCCCCACACAGAAAGCGGACAGTTAGCCTTCTAGGTCTGATCCCTGTACTAGCTGTTTCATGCCGTACAGATGGCATTAGGATACCGTCCAGTCCAACCGCCGCCCTCACCAGAAAGCGGAGAGTTAGCCTTCTAGGTCTCATCCCTGTACTAGCTGTTTCATGCCGTGCAGATGGCATTACGATACTGTCCAGTCCAACCGCCGCCCTCACACAGAAACGCGGACAGCTAGCCTTCTAAGTCGCATCCCTGTAACCACCTGCTTCATGCCGTGCAGATGGCATTAGGGTGCCGTCCAATGCAACCGCCGCCCCCACACAGAAAGCAGACAGTTAGCCTTCTAGGTCTCATCCCTGTAACCACCTGCTTCGTGCCGTGCAGATGGCATTAGGATGCCGTCCAGTCCAACCGCTGCCCCCAACAGAAGGCGGACAGTTAGCCTTCTAGGTCTCATCCCTGGAAATGCCGTATTGCTTCGTCACAGAGACCCCAGCGCCTGGCAGCCGCATCTTCTGCTTCGTGACGTGCAGATGGCGTTAGGGTGCCGTCCAGTCTAACTGCTTACTTTGTCTGCGGATAGATGGCATAACATTCGTTATTACCACTTATGTTTCATTTTACTATTGTTTTAGACTTAAGGTGGAACTTTGGGTCGTGGTATTAAATATCCAATCCAGTATTTACCTTGGCGACTGAGGAAAACCACGAAAAAAACCTCAGACAGATTGGTCGGTCCACGGGATTTGAACCCGGGACCTCCCAAATGCGGGCCACAGAGTTTACCGCCTGAGCAATCCCGTTCGGTTCTTATAATTTATGTCTATAATCAACAGCAGAAAGACTATCTGAGAAAAACTTGATTTCCTTTGTCACATTCCTATGTGCAGTGTTTTGATTTGCATCCTGTGTTGGTGAGTGTTTAGTGCCTATACATCCCTGCCCCGTAATTAAACGAGTAACGATCACAGTTTGTGCCATTTGACTGTACAAATGGGGGAGGTCACGCATGTGTGGGAAAGTTGAAGATGAGAATCGACAAGTGGTCAAGAGGGTCAGGCCCTCCAAAGACAAAGCTGGTGCATCCGCTGTTTCCGAAACACTTCAACCATAACTAACTAGGGGCGTTACTATTTGCACGTGCGTACAGGACCCAATCCTCTTTCGTGCTGCGTACAGCTATCACCATCATCACACCTTTCTCCGCCCCCCCCCACTTGGGCATACAGGGACCTCCAGCGAGAATTTCTGAAATCACAAACTTTCTACTAGTGCCCACTATCTACCACTAGAGTCCGCAATGATGAGTAGCTCACAAACACTGGAATGGTTGTAGGGAAAAGAAGCGCTTAATGGGTGTGAAATTCGGCGACAATTTTACTCCGGAACCCCTTTCTCAGATTGTGGGGTACTTTGACATGCAAATAAATATCTCATTTCCCTTACGAAGGAAGTAATCCATGCTAACGGTTATTGTATACACCCTCCCAAGAAACTAACGTCCTCTATCGTACTCGAATCTTTGGGAACTAACTTAAGATGTTAATCCACAAAACTGGCACTTTTTACCACTCTTCCGGTTGTTTCAAAAAAAATTTTAAATTCTTTAAATACAGTCTTTGTAACTATTTATCTTCAGTTGCGGAATTATAATAACTTAGTAAATCCCTCGGTCTATGGACTGAGCGAGTATTCAGAAGGGATAAATCGCCCCCGCACACTACTTGGCTTTTACATTTAGCTACCGAGTTATCCAGAGGTGTGTTTAAAGAGGAAGTGGGCTGATACGCGGGAAACAGGTGTCACGCCATTGTTCTGCACACAGCAATTTTATAGTGTAGAAAAATTTAATAGTACCTTGTTTACATCATGATAACTCAAAAACTAAAATCCTTATTCCTGTTCTGTAAGAGGTATGTTAAAGAGCACAGTTTCGAGATGATGATAATGTGTGAGTGGTCTCCCTGCTAGTTTTTTTTTTAACTTCAGTTTAAACAATCTGTATTACGAAAGTTAATCAGCGAGGAACCTTATTCCCTGAAGAGATAGATGGGGGAGTGAAGTCTATGAAATACCCTAAAAGGTGTGAATTAACGTGTGAAAGATATCCCATGATAATACGGCATGTATGTGAAATGCTATCGCTAGTTATATGCAAACATTTGTTTTCACACCCGCTGCACGTGGCCTGTCACAGCAGTCTACCAACACAGCATTTTTGTTGCAATGCTCTTGTGTCTTTGGTCCTGTCTCTACAGTTGGATAGTTACAACAGTGGTGTGACGAACGATTTTGTGAGAATAAAATAAATTACGGGCTAGGCGAAATTATGGCGTGTGGTGCTTAAGCAGCGACTCAGACAGATGCCCGCCCAAGGTAGAGAGGGGGTTTTTACTAAGTTTCTGTATTATAATTATGTCACATCTTGAGCAATTTAAAAGTTTACCAAAAACTATATGCCAGATATTAAAGTTCCATCTCTGAGTTTCTACTGAAAATTTTAACGAGGTTTGTTACAAACGACATTTTTAATGTGTAAAAAAGTGTAAGAAAAATCAAATACATTGAGAGCAAATGCAGATCATGTGCTCTTGGGCATTTAAATGGTCAATGTTGACGCTTTAATGGACTATGAGAATAAAAGCTATAGCGTGTAATTAAGGCTACATTATAATAAAAAGCGATTTTTTATTTTTTATAAAAAAACTGACCAAACTTCAGCTGTGACTACCCTTCCTAAATCTACATTTTCTCTATAGTAAGTTTTTTTTTCGTCTACAGTTTACCAATTACAAAAAAGTTGTTCAGAATGGAGAGGCGAATCCAGAAAATACAAGATCTACATTCTATAAGTCATACACATATTTTACACATGTAGTAATTTAATCAAACTCGCTAGTGCCATTTTTGACTAATAAAATAAATCTGATGTGTTACACTCACATGACTTTCTCTACTCTTGTACAAACTATTTTTAGAAACGCTTATTCTTCATCTACTTCATGTTAATCGAGATGTCAATCTTATTGCTAATTTTCTTGTAGATGCAAGGGGAATAAGGTAGGCTTTAAGCGATAGTCAAATGTTTTAAGAGCTGGTTGCTATGTGAAGTATTCCACTCTCTTTACATTACCAGGACAAAAAAAATCTGATGTGTTACACTCACATGACTTTCTCTACTGTTGTACAAACTATTTTTACAAACGCTTATTCTCCATCTACTTCATGTTAATCGAGATAAACATTTGCAGAAATTATTGCTAATTTTCTTGTGGATGTAAGGGGAATATTTACTTCCAAGGGCAATATAGAAATACAGTAGCCTTTAAGCACATACATATCTCTTAATAGCTGGTTGCTAGGTGCAGCACCATTCCCTTTGCCACAGATTAATACTCTTTGATATCCAAGACAAAAAATGAATAACGAATTCCCATTTACGAAAATAAGTATTGAAAAATTTAGGGGAATAAAAAGCAATATCTCGAAAATGGTTCACTCAACAACAAAAATGTATATGACATAAATTGTGTATTTTAACGCGATCTACATTTTTTGTGTAGTAAAATTTTGTCTATCTCTTATGGTTTAACAGTTTACCAAAAGTCGTTCACAATGAAGAATACTTTTGGAGACATTCCCAGAAAATTGAAGATATACATTTTATTTGTCATGAAAATATCTTAAACATATGATATTTTAATCAAAATCGTTATAGCCATTTTTGAGAAAATTAAAATTTTCGAAAAATCATCCATGTAAAGGGTACTCTGGGGTGGAAACCTTTGTGTCGCATCTCTGGAAGATACTGAACCCAAATACCAAGTTTGGTGTTTATCCGACTATTCGTTTCTGAGTTATGCTGTTCACAGACAGACACACAGACTGACAGACAGACAGACACACACACACAGACAGACAGACACACACAGACAGACAGACACACACACAGACAGACACACACACAGATAGACACACACAGACAGACACACACAGACAGACAGACACACACAGACACACACACAGACACACACAGACAGACAGACACACACACGGACATGTTTCCAAAAATGCTTTTTTTGGATTCAGGAGGCCTCAAAACATGTATTTCCGGTGAAATCTCGGTATCTAATTTTTGGGTGGAATACAATGCTTCCCCTACTTACTATACGTAGTAGAGAAAGTAAAAAAGGACAGAAGCATGAGAAAGGAAGCTTAGGACAATTTGGAAAACGACATCTGGCATAGGAGAATTGACAGAAAATGAGATAATCACTAAAGTGAGGGGAAACCTTGAGTTAAGATGCGGATGGTTCAAGACAATGGGATCCCTCGATAGTAATGACAGTTCTTTCTCAAGTCCTTGATCAGTTCCTGTTTGGTGAAGCCTGTCATTCAGCAGATTCCTTTCCACACGACGCTGCGATGTCAGCAAATGCATTCTCCAGTGCATGTGCTTGCATCAGTGGCTCTAGCTTCTGGTGCGGTTGGCTTGCCTTGAAAATCCCGCAGCGACTGAACGCATGCTGTCTTTACTCTTTCTTAATGCCGCACTCTGGGGCAATTCTTTATTTTTTCCGAAAATGTCATTTTTTTCTATTTTTTCTACGACATACATAGTAGGTAGTGAAGAATTTCGTTCCATACAAAAAACTCGATACCGAGACTTCACCGGAAATACATGTTTTGAGGCCCCCAGAAAAAAAGCATTTTTGGAAAAAGGTACGTGTGTGTGTCTGAACAGCATAACTCAAAAACGAAAAGTCGGATAAATATCAAACTTGGTATTTAGGTTCAGTATTTTTCAAAGATGCGACACGAAGATTTTAAAGAGAATCCCCCACCCCAGACTACCCTTTACATGGAACAGTTTTATAAAATTTTGATTTTCTTAAAATGTATGTCTTAAATTTTCTGGGAATGTCCCAAAAAGTCGTCTTCAATCTGAATGGATTTTGTATAACTGGTAAACCGTAAAACAGACAAAATTTTACTACACAAAAGATGTAGATCTCGCTAAAACACACAATTTATGTCATATACACTTTTTTCCCCTAGTGAACGATTTCTAAGATTATTCCTTGTTACATGTTTGAATTTTCCAGTACTTATACTTTTTCTCGAATGGGAATTCGTTATTCGTTTTTTTTTTGTCCTGGACATACAACGAGAATAGAATGCGCCACATAGCAACCAGCTCTTAAAACATTTGACTATCGCTTAAAGCCTACCATATTCCTCTTGCATCTACAAGAAAATGAGCAATAAACAATTAATTAAACAAAATTAAACAAAAAAGTCTCGTAAGTGGTTCACTCGACTCCCCCCTAAACCTATATGATATAAATTTTGTGTTTTAAGGAGATGTACATTTTTTGGGGAGTAAACTTTTGTCTATCATTTATAGCTTACCAGTTATGCGAAAATAATTCGGAATGAAGAGGACTTTTGGCAACATTCCCGGAAAATTCAAGATATACATTTCATTTGCCTGAAAATATCTTAAACATAATATGTTTTAATCCAAATCATTACAGCCAGTTATGAGTAAATCAAAATTTTCGAAAAATGTAATGGGTAGTCTGGGGGCATTTTTTTTTAAATATTCGAGTTGCATCTTTGAAAGATACTGAACCTAAATACCAAGTTTGATATTTATCTGACTTTTCGCTTTTGAGTTATGCTGTTCTCAGAGACACACACATGGACCTTTTTCTAAAAATTATTTTTGGGGGTTCAGGCGCCTCAAAACATGTATTTGCGGTGATATCTCGACACAGAATGTTTGGATGTAATACAATACTTCCTGTACTTTCTGTAAATAGTAATAGAGAAAGTAAAAAAAAGGTGATGGGGTTTTCTTCAACAGATCCCTAACTGGAGCAATGAACTCCTCGACTCTGCAGGTGTTGGAGAAGATAAATTATGCAGGGAGTCATGTTTTAACTGAAGTGTGTTATGATCAACGTCGAGACGACACTTCCCTACTTGGTATTCCAGTAGCAGGTATTATTGTCTGGATATAATTGCGCGATGGACACGGTGTCGAGCATGAAGGAATCCCAGACATCCATGTCCACCTCATTGTCCACATAATGCTTGCAAAGACATACACGTACGTCGTGATCTCCATTGTTAGCTCCAAGTCTTGCATCATCGCCGCTTTGGAAACTCCTCGAGCGAGAAATTGATTTCAAATTACCAGACACTGTTGATGTTACGAGTCTCAAGAGAAAATCAATCAATTTATGGTCTCATTGATGCCTTATTCACCAATCAGAATCGAACTTAATCTTTAGTTTTAAACCATTCTACTTTGAACTAACAATGATAGCTTTTTTTTCTCCTACGTGCATTTTTACTTTCTCTAATACGTACACTGACGCGCATAAAAAGTGGCCTTTACTCTAGATCGTTATAGTTTCCCCTCCGTACGGTTTCCACCTTCAGATAAGCAACTTTGATTCCCACCAGCCTGGTTCGGATACCACCGCTATGAAAGAGTTTCATACGACTGGTATACAAGGAAAGGCTGAACCAATTACAAATAATTCGGCCACAGAGGTGGTCACACTGGTAGGGGGTGGGGCTAGATTTTTGTCAGCTCCGTTCCATTATGGGCTACATTTTATACCCGCCAGTATACTTACAGTTACAGAAAGCACATTCCACCCAAAAATTCGAAGTCGAAATTTTACCGGAAATACATGTTTTGAGGCCCCCTGAATCCCCCCAAAGATACACGCGGGGTGTCTGTGAGCAGTTGGTTAAATACGAGACTTGGTGTTTAAGTTAAGAGCCTTCCAAGGAGCCCACCACCCCAAATTGGAAGCTCCCTAGCCCTAGATAGTGGAGGCACTATCAGCAACTGATGATCCTGCACGGGTACACTTCTGCGAATGATTTATTAAAAATGTTGCAGCTCTGATTTTACTAAAATTGTGGTGTTCACGTCACCAGCACGTATGCGCTGACGTGAATCCTCACGCAACTTCTGAATCAGTATTCTAATTTTCTGTGAATGTTTGGGGCGGCATTGTTGGTGACTTAAGACCTCATCTTCTTCCACCTAGGCTCAACGGACAAACTTACCACTTAGAGAATACTCTACCTGTGCCTTTACCAGTGCGACGAAACACATGCTTCATGCACGATGGAGCTACTCATCATTTCAGTGTTAATGTTCGTCGGGTTCTAAATAACAGTTTCTGTGACAGATGGATAGGAAGAAGTGGACCACTTCCCTGACAATCACGCTCTCTGAAACCCTAAACCACTAAACTTTTATTTAGGGGAATTTTAAAATTCCTGTGCATATAACCCCGGTACAAGATGCAGGGTGTCTTTGTGCCCATATTGCGGAAGTCTGCGAAACAAAACGTAATTCTCCAGGGGTACATCAGCACATCCGGGATGCAATGCGACGGCGGGCGTTTTGAACTACGCGGGCATCTTCTGTTTCTGTGTGTTTCCCGTGATTAATGTAATGAATTGTAGAAAATGAGTTCCAATTTGGAAATAAACTGCTTCCGGACTCATGTGCATGTAACATATTTTCTTCTACATGTGAGGAATGTATCCTGAAATTTTGGCCGTACTTTATTGTTACATCCTGTATAGCTGTAAAAGACGTAAGACACCTAAATTTGGTTTCTAATCTCTAAAAACCAGTTTGAAAAGACGAGGATAAATTCCCAGCTGAAGATAAAGCATTAATGGAGCTCTTATGTATGCTTTTAGCGCCAGCGTTAGGGTGTTAATTGCTGTGTTTATACCTAAGTAGGTCAGTTCTGCCAAACGTTGTAAAACATTACCAGAACCGGTGTGCGCAATTTATATCTTTATGTACGGCACATCGCGTGGATCATAAATAAGATCTGAGAAAACTTGCAACTCTCCCTAGAAGCGTTCGCCACGCTTTTTTCCAGCGATAATCAAAACCTCTATTCGTTCACGATTCCGTTATAACCGCCATAAGTGTGGCAAGTCAGTTTTACAGAATCCAGAGGTGAAACGAAATCGAGATTCTGCAATGCAATCCACTTAGACGTATTTAGTAAGTACTATTCCTTGGATTAAGGCCAGTAATTTGCACCGTAGACTGTAAATACAATAAGGGAAACGTAAAACGAAAATTTCTTACTTTCACTACCACTTACATAGAGGAATTATTGTATTCCACCATTCTATATAGAAATTCCATCGGAAATGCACGTTTTGAGGCTTCCTAATGCTCCACGCGCGTGCGTGTCTGGAATAGCACAACTCAAAAAGGAAATCTTGAATAATGAGGCAGTATTTTTAACACTTAAATGATTTCAGTCTAATTATATAATATGTAAATTCAATAACAGCCCGCCTTAAAGTAATATGTGTATGTAACAATATATAAAAGTGTATATTACAGTCATCGTATATGTTTATATTATTGTATCCATGTGTAATAATGGCATGTGAATATATTACGTAATTTAATAATGTAGGAGCTGTGAGAATAATAGGTTAAAAGTTGCTAACAATGAGGTAACAATGAGGTAACCTTGAGGCAATGATAAATTTGAAAGTTTAAGTGCTACTAGTCATTATTGGAGCAACAATAATGTAAATTTTGAGATAGTTTGATAAATAGCCAATCAACAACCAGAAAAAGCTTTAGTTAAATGAAGGTATTCTATTGGATTAGGAATAGCCAATCAGAGACTTGAAATACAGAAATTTACAAACTTAGGCGGTAGAAATCAATTCAGTTGCTTGCAGACAGTGTTTGTAACCGGACGCGAGATGCGTCCTCGAGAAATTTAATACGTATTCGTGTGAGACGAAGATAGTTTTACGTCTAAAAAGTGCAAGTAATTAATAAAATAATCTCACAGCTCTCTCTTCTCTCTCTCTCTCTCTCTCTCTCTCTCTCTCTCTCTCTCTATATATATATATATATATATATATATATATATATATGTCAGTGAAGTGTTATTTAAATCGTATCAAGCATTAATAAAAAGGAGTGAAGTAAAATTAGGATCTGTGTAAGCCTACATACTTCAGCCGCACCACACTCTATTAATAAATCCATGTCTCTAAAAATAAATACTGATGCAGCCGAGGCAAACATAAATATAATATTTAAAGAAACAGTAAAAATAGAGAGTTAATATTTTTAAAATTTGGGGCAAAGGCTACCGGGTACCATACGCACGGTTGCAACTACTTCAAGTGTTCGGCTCCCAACAATTGAAATATAATACAACTCCTCAAGTACAATACAATCTTCTTCAAATTGGCTCCCAAAGCGTGGGGCAAATAATAATAATAATAATAATAATAATAATAATAAAAATACAACAAAACAACCTACTTCAATAAAAAACAAATTTGGTATTTAAGTTCAGCATTTTCCAAGGATGAGACAGGAAGCTTATCAAGAAAATCCCCACCCTCTCAAAAATTGCTCTAGCGATTTTGATTAAAATATCTTGTTAATTAAGATATTTACATGACAAAATACTGCACAAAAAATGTACATCTCGTTAAAGCATACAATTTATAACATAACACTTTTTCGTTAACCCTTTCCTAGAAATTCATTGTTATGGGCTTGAATTTTCAGATACTTATACTTTTTACCTGCTTTGCCATGTACACTCGTGGCACAAAAAAATAATAAATAAATAAAATAGTCATGTCTTGAACGAGAAATTTTTCACGCAGCACAACGCCTTGTTTACACCATATGCAATACAGTTGTGTAGCCTCTGCAACAAGTTGTTGTACGGCATTATTAAGAGGACAAGGTAGGTACTCTGAAATGGTCAAAAATAACATTTTTTGCTTTAGGCACTAATAAAATCGCTGTTATTTCCAGTTTCAGAAAATGTATACTTTTTGGGAGTTAAGAGCTTTTTAAGGCATTTAAATGCTAGTTTGTATTCTATTAAAGCTTTCATCAACGCCCTTTTTTGTATCTTTCAACAACGAACCATGCCCAGCGAGCAGTTCAGCAATTAACAAGAGAGTCCAGCACCAAGCGAAGACAATCACAAAAGCTGAAGCAATCCAGGAATGAAGGTGCAGATGATTATGACCCTGGAATGTATTGAAGTGTGTGTAATTTTAATGTTCAAACTTTAAGTTTTCTCAAAACATTTTTGAATACTTTTGTACCTTTTTCTCAGAAAGTATGAGAGGTAGAGAGCTGAAATTTTCAATACATATATACAACACATAGTTAAACTTTCTGAACCACAATCATACTTTTATAATGTATATTAGTCATATAAGAAAGCAACAACATTGCAAATTTTCCTCATTTTTACTTTTTTGACTTTGCAAATATTTTTTTCAGATTCTGTTGAACTGATATACATAACTAAGTATTCAGTTTCAGAAGATAGCTGATTATACTAAGAACAAGCATGCAAAAGTCTAATTTGTATTGCAAGTAGTATCAGAGAAAAATGTACATCAATTTACATGTTTTAAGAGTAAATTTTATTATTTTTCAGCTGAATGAAATAATTTTTATGGACTCAACTATGTAAGCTATCAATGCAAACAACCACTTGAAATAATTGTCATGACTTATACAATAATTCATAAACATTTCCGGAAAAACCATTGAGAGCTTTAAGAGCAGTGTTAATTTAACACACTTAAGGTGTAATTTCCATGTGTTCAGACTACCTTGTCCCCTTAAACATGCTACCCTTACATGTGTTTTCTCTGTAGCGCTGTGGAAAAGCTTACAGTACTTCTATGGTTAAGACAGCAGGGTCGCTTCTCACATGTACAAACACATTTTTTTTTCTCTTAATAATATTTAATCAACACATAATGACTACTTATTTTCGATATACTTCACAATTTCATCACGGTAACATATCTGTATCTTGTTGTATACCAAGGGACGGTCTAGGTGTGTTATGGCAGCTTGACGATACACTCAACAGTGCGCAATTCACGGTAATACCTGAGAATATCTTGATTCCCTCTGTGAAGATGAGATATCCTGATGGAATTGTTGAATTCGTACAGAATAATCATCCTGTCCACACGAGTTGACAGGTTTCAAATTTGTTCTCAGAGAGGCAGGATATCAGAGTGTTAGACTGGCCTCCCTGTTCTCCAGATTTGAACTCTATTCAAAATGCGTGGGCTGAAAGGAAGAGGGAGCTGCGCTCGCTGCAGATGCGCGAAGCTGGGCACAAATTCAAGAAGCCTGGAATGTTGTAACTTCTCGTCCACGTTGCTACAGGGATTTAATTTCATCTATACCCCGAACATTTAGAGCAGTTATACGTGCTCAGGGTGCATGCTCCCGATATTAATTTTGTTTACTTTTAAGTGTTTTAGTTTTAGAAGAAATAGCTTATTTGCATTTATTTCTTCAGTTATTTAAAACGAGTGTTTTAGTAGAATTATGTTGTTGTACGCATGTATGCCTAAAACTTAAAATACTAAAGTTATATTAATGCAATATTATGTTTCAAACATCCAGTCATAAAATTAACAACATAAAAATAGCAATAAGTAATGCGAGATTTGACCGAGGAGCTCAAGCAATACCTTCTTAACCTCTGGGCCAACGATATGCCGTTATAAGGTGACCATTGCGCTCACAGGGCAGAGACCATTCTATACAGTTCCTGCATGTGCGTTGTGAATACAGCTGTTACGAAGGTACACGAAGCTCTACGATCGTCACAACGAACTTTTTGTCCACGGGTGTACCTAATGAGTACGGGAAGTATTTTATTCCACACTAAAATTCGATGTCTGAATTTCAACGGAAATACACGTTTAAGGACCCCTGATTAAGAAAAAGATCCGCATCTCTCTCTCCTGTGAGATGTAACACGAATATTTTCAAGAAATTTCCCCCAACCCAAACTACTCTTTACATAAAAACATTTTTTGTTATTTTTTATTTGCTCAAAAATAGCTCTAACGATTTTTATTAAAATACCACATGTTTTTTATATTTACATGACAAAATTTATATCTTCAATTTCCAGGGGATAGCCTGTTTCTCCATCTTGTCAACCCCAACGTCGAATTTCTCACCACAATATCCATTAGAGACGGGAGACCCACACACCTATTATATTTTTCTCCTGAGTGGAAGGGAGAGACTTGCCATGCGCGATGAACCTTTTTCACGCATATGGCCACAGAATTCTCAACACATTCACTTTTAAAAAAGATTTCCCTTTCAGTACTTGACCGGCCCCGTCTTTCCGGTACGTTTCCGGCAGGCACAGGTCAGGTTCAGCTAAGTGGAATAACCTGTAATGGAATAGCTCGAGGGCATTATCTTCCACAAACACGTTCCGTCTCTTGTGCAGGTTGAAGTTTCAACTGGTTTTCTCATTTCATTGACGAATTCGTGGTTTCGTGTGCAAAGGTTTTGTTTTACTGGACTTGTTCCAATATCAGGTTCGCTATCGAACTGTCACTATAACGCTGTAAAAAATGGAAGAATTGGCATTACCCTGCAGGGGATCGAACTCTGTGCCTCGGTTGCCACAGCAACAAATGCTGAATGAAATAAGTGGAATGATCTTGAAAATTCATTGCTGGTAACCTGAATGCAAGGCGTTGTTTCAGAAAACAAGTGGTGCCCCGACTGCTGTTCCAGTGATTTCTGCCGAACTCCAGCATTCCATTCTTACTTGCTCAACTGCTAAACTACAGTAAGTAGTGCAAGTATTGTATTCCACTCAAAAATTCGATAAAGCGATTTCAGTGGAAATACACGTTTTGAGGCCCCTGAATCCAAAAGAAAAAAACATTTTTAGAAAACGAATACGTGTGTGTGTCTGTGAACAGCATAACTCAAAAACGAAAAGTCGGTTAAATACCAAAGTTGGTATTTAAGTTCAACGTCCTACAAGGATGCGACATGAAGACTTTCAAAAAAATCTCCCCACCCCAAACTACCCTTTACATGGGAAAAATTTCGTTATTTTTCATTTTCTCAAAAATAGCTCTAACGACTTTGATTAAAATGCCATATGTCTAAGATATTTGCATGACAAATAAAATGCATATCTTGATTTTATGGGAACAGCCTGTGAAGTCCTCTTCATTATCAATGATTTTTTATAACTTGTAAACTGTAAGAGACGTACAAAAACTTGCTACACAAAATACGTAAATCTCGTTAAAACCATACAATTTATGCCAAATAAAAATGTTTGTGGTTAACCATTTCAGAGATATTCTTTATTATAGGTCGAATACCTTAATACAAAATCGCTATTCGTTTTTTTCTCGTGATCATGCAAACAGAACAGGATTTCAAAGCCATCACATAACGACCGAGTGTTAAAATACGAGTAGTTTTGAAGTAAGGACCGTTTTAATATTTTGCGGCTACAGTCGCGGTTTTGAGCACGCCCGATCACTTCCTCCATCCTTTAGGAAGCCAGGCGCAGCTGTGAGTGATCGTCACTTTGTGTTTTCCTGTTATGAGAGCGTTTCCAAATTCCAAAGCAATCGAACCACCCGTCGACTGTGAAGTCGTTTCTTAAATGCGGGAAATGTTACGCCAGGAAACTTTAATAGGCAATTGTGTAGGGTTTATGGGGAAACCATTACTCTGCTTAATGTGTTGCCTTGTTTCATAGATTCAGATTATATACCATGGAGACTCACATACCCCTTTATTCACACATCACTGGCTACACAAGGAAACAGATAGTGTTACTTACAAATGTCTGTTTAACGAATTGGTACACTTTATTCAACATACACTCATATCTTCACTGATGGATCCACACTTGATGATTATAATGGATGTGCAGTGGTATTCCCTGATTACACCATACAATATAGTCTTCCAAAATATCTTTCTGTCTACTCTTGTGAATTGTTCGCAATTCAATCTCATTGGAATACATACACTGGTGTGCAAAACCTCAGGACGAGATGGGTAGAGTAACATAACAAATGAACTACTTGGTGCCAGTAGATGAAGGTGCGGGAGCATGTTACCAGAGGTCTCTCACACGTACACAGAAAGCTGGACGTCACATGGCGTGAGTGCAGCGAGCCTATAGTGCCAAATGGGTCTGGTCCCGTAACACGGGGCAGTTGAAACAGGACAAGACGGTGTGTGGCAATTAGCGAGCTGTTACGGTGCACTGTAGTGGTGTTCTTCATTGCATCATGGCCCGAAGACACCATTTGGATGACTTCACACGCGGAAGAAACATCGGAAAGTGTGACGAGTGTTACTCAGGAGTTTGGAATTGCTCACAGCATTGTTTCACGCGCATGGGGAACCTTCCAAACCACAGGCCGTGCTGTCCCAAGGAGAGGCAGTGGTCGACCACGCTCAACTACAGCAGCAGATGACCACTACACGCAAGAAGGGATCCACGCCAAACAGCGGGTGCAATTGCAACCACATTTAACAGGACAGCTAGGCACGCAATCGCACGATACACAGTGGCACGGCGACTACACAGAGGTGGTCTCTTTGCCCGACGGCCAGTACGTTGTGCTCCATTGACATCCGCACATCGGCGGCACCGTTTGCGATGGCCCCAAGAGCATCAAAATTGGACCAACGAGGTATGGGGTCGGTGCTCTTCTCGGATGAGAGCAGATTCAGTCTAAGTGGCGATTCTCGACGTACCCTCATCTGACGAGAGGTGCGAACATGTAATGAACCCAGGAACATCCCTGAACATGATCGTTTTGGTGACCCGGGTGTTATGGTTTGGGGAGGCATAATGTTGCATGGGCGCACCGACTTCCAAATCTTTGAACACGGTACGCTCACTGGTCAACGTTATTGTGACACTGTACTCCTTCCCCATGTGCGTATTTTCAGGGGTGCAGTCGGCCCTGACTTCATTTTTATGGATGACAATTCGCGACCGCATCGAACAGCGCAGGTGGAGGATCTCTTGGAACGAGAGGATATTCGGCGAATGGACTGGCCTGCACGTTCCCCGATTTAAATCCCATCGAACACGTGTGGGATGCTTTGGGGAGACGCATTGCAGCACATCCACATGCACCAACAGTTGTCAACAGCGCTGGTGGAGGAATGGAACGCCCTACCACAAGAGCTGCTTACCAACCTTGTGGCCAGCCTGGGAGCACGATGCAGAGCATGCATTGCTGTCCGTTGTGATCATAAGCACCATGTATCTGTGTCTGTAAATCTAGAGAGGTACCATATGTCGTATTGACTTTAGTGTAGCTTATGGCCTATGTATAAAAGTGGCATTTCTGTTCGTCTCATTGCATATTTCGTTTAGTTGCCTGCTGTAGCAGTTTCCTCTATGTATGATTCAAGTTTCATCGAGCTATGTGTCACAGCATGCGAACATTACTTTCGTCTTTAGGTTTTGCACACCAGTGTACTTTAAAAAGATAATTACATAATACTCTCTTACTCGTTGAGTGCTTTAACATCCCTTCAACAAACCTCCACCCCCCAAAATATTAATAAAGAACTTCAGAAACTGTACAACCAAATACCAATCTCTGGTAAATTAGTACCATTCGCCTGGACTTCGTCTCTCGTCGGAATTCTGGGAAGCGGATCAGCTAATCAGGCAGCCAAAGAAGCCACGAAACATCCCCCTCAGATCACACACACGGACTTCATCAAAAAGACTTGCATTAAACAATGGAGACAAACATGGAAAGCCACATCTAGAAGCAAGTTACACGATGTCTACATTTCCACACTATCACTTCAACCCCAAAGACCAAGTTGTATTAACTCGACTACGTATTGGACATACTTCTATAACGACCTCTGCAGATCCAACCTCACAGTTCATAATTTCGTTACAGCCTGCCGTCGCTATGTACAACACAGATAAAGGTGTGACATCCCCAACAGCCTACCAGACGCCCTAAATTCAGCACAACAAAGAACTATGAAAGCGACAAAATCATATAACAATGTATAGCACACTTATCTATAGAATTTAATGTTGTATGTACTGTTACTGTTTAAAATATTGTACTTTCATTGTAATGATGTTCTGTGTTCCCAACTAGTCGCGATATGACTAAAGTTGACGACAATAAAGAATATATAACTATTTTAATACTAATGAGTGACAATGCCCGAACACACGCATCCAAACAAACCCAAAATCTGATCTCAAAATTTGTTTGGGAATAATTCGACCACCCTCCCTACAGTCCAGATTTGGCACCAAGCGATTTTCACCTGTTTCTTCACCTGAAGAAATTCCTTGATGGAAAACATTTTCACGATGATGATGTTGTGAAACAAGAAGTGCAGACTTTGCTTTTATCACAGGTGGCATCATTCTTTGACGAAGGCATGAAAAAAACTGGCTTCTCTTGCGACAAGAGCCTGAATGACGGCGATGACTAGGAGGAGAAGTAGTGTAAGGTAATAAATGATAATAAAGTATTTGGAAAAAATAAACTGTTATTTTTTAAAAAATCTGATGTATTACACTCACATGACTTTCTCTACTCTTGTACAAACTATTTTTACAAACGCCTATTCTCCATATGCTTCATGTTAATCGTTATGTTAATCTTATTGCTAATTTTCTTGTAGATGCAAGGGGAATTGGTAGGCTTTAAGCGATAGTCAAATATTTTAAGAGCTGGTTGCTATGTGGAGTATTCCATTCTCTTTGCATGTCCAGGACAAAAAAAATGAATAACGAATTTGAGAAAAACTATAAGTATTGCAAAATTTAAGGGAATAACAAGCAATATCTCGAAAATGGTTCACTCAACAACAAAAATGTGTATGACATAAATTATGTATTTTAACACGATCTACATTTTTTGTGTAGTAAAATTTTGTCCATCTCTTATGGTTTACCAGTTATGCAAAAGTCGTTCACAATGAAGAATACTTTTGGAGACATTCCCAGAAAATTCGAGATATACATTTCATTTGTCATGAAAATATCTTAAACATATGATATTTTAATCAAAATCGTTAGAGCCATTTTTGAGAAAATTAAAATTTTCGAAAAATGTTCCATGTGAAGGGTAATCTGGGGTGGGGCATTTTCTTGAAAAGCTTCGTGTCGCATCTCTGGAAGATACTGAACCTAAATACCAAGTTTGGTGTTTACCCGACTGTTCGTTTCTGAGCTATGCTGTTCACAGACACACACAGGGACATGCTTCTAAAAATGCCTTTTTTGGATTCAGGGGGTCTCAAAACATATATTTCCGGTGAAATCTCGGTATCGAATTTTTGGGTGGAATAAATGCTTCTACTTACTATACGTAGTAGAGAAAGTAAACATTATCGATACTTTAAAAACACGCTTATTCCCTTGTAATAAAAACATTTCTGCAAATATTTATTCAAAATAGCATGAACTAAACGTAAGAAAAGCTTTCGTCATATTTTTAATAACGGGTTGAGGAAGTTGTCTGAATATGACACCAAGTTATATAGGATTACAATGTACGGGTTGCATAGTTATGGAAATGTATGAGCAGGTTCACCTGTCCGTCAAGCACAGCGGCACAGGCTGAGAGATATCACACCCTAATCTACTGCTTTTATCTTAATGACCTTATCACTCAATGTAATCCTAAACGTTTCTGTACTTAATATACAAATATATTCATTCGCAGTCCTTCGTATGCAAATATATACAAGAGTAGCATAACCCTTATTGCTTGACCAATACGTAATTTTAAAATGTGTTATAGTTGTGAGAGGCTATTAATACATAAATGTTACTTAGCGAGTTGCTAACAGCTGAAATGACATAGTTCGCGACAAGGTCATTCATGCTGCCTTGGAAATGAGCCAATGCTGCCCAAATCACCTTGCAGAAATTGGCAAAAAAGATGTAAATTAACATACCTTATTTAAACACGCCCAAAGTACTACAGAAGAACAGTGTAATGTATTCAGAATGTGCTCATAAACATGTGAGATTCACAAAGCGAGGATGACGTTACTATGACAACAGATCGTCTGTAGGCGACGATCGTAAATCCTTTAAGATTACGCCATCGCTCGCTTCACATGTCCAAACGAATTTACGGTACACGATAGCGCAGTGCTTCCGCGCGTTTTGTCTTCTGACAAAATCTCTTTGCTCTTTGCATCTATTGTACAGGGTGATTTATGAAGAACTGGCACGTTTATTTCTTCAATTGTTTCAAAACGAGTTATGCTAGCGACAACTTATTATACCTGAAATGCAGAGGAATTTTCGGAGATTATTTACCTTTATAGCAAACGTTGAAAATGTCCTCCATCCCGCATAAGGCACAACTCAACACGTCGTTACATGTTGCTGGCCACTCGTTGGAGGACTCTGTTGCCAATAGCTTGAATCTCCTGTGTAATGTTGTGCTTCAGATCGTCCAGTGTCTGGGGGCGTGTGTCATAAACCCTGTCTTTTAAGTAACCCCATAGAAAGAAGTCCGGTGTTGTCAAATCCGGAGATCTTGGTGGCCACAGGTTCTTGGAAATTATCCGGTCACTAAAGAAACTTGCAATTAGTGCCATGGATTCATTTGATGTATGGAATGTAGCGCCGTACTCTAAAAATATCCTTCCTCAGCTCTACATCGTCTATTGCTCAGAAAACTCCAAGAAAATCCGTCGGTACTCTACAGTGTTCACATTGTTTTCAAAATAAATTGGTCTCACTATTCTCTGTGCGGATACCACGCACCAAACTCCGATTTTAGCGGGTACATAGGTGCTTCATGAATAACATGTGGATTTTCACTGGCCCAATAGCGCGAGTTATTTGAGTTCACATAGCCGGGTAAATGTGAACCATGTGATGAACAATATGGCAGGATTTTGCACAATGAACGCCCGAAACCAACGACAATAATTCAGTCGTCTATCTTTATCTGGTTCCTGTAACTAATGGACAACCGTAATCCTATACGGCTTTAGGCCTGCACTTTACACAGCTCTCTGACACATTGAGTAGCTGTACCCTGTCTCCTGCGACAATCGTCTTCATGATTTTTTGGGTGACTGATCCAGTTGCTCTTACGTCAACAACAACCGTGGGAAACCTACATGAACGAGTTTTGCCTTTTTCACTCACCAGAGATCCAATTGCTTCCAATTTGTTGACCAGCCCCAGTATTGTGTTTCATTGGGGAGGATTTCAAACACCAAATTCTCTTTGGTATGCCCTTTGAGTAGCTGTAGTTGAATTCGTAATCCAGTATTGCTTTACAAGGAAGAGTCGTTCATTTAATGCGTACTCCATTTTCACGTTGACTAGAACAAAATCTCAAAAACAGTTGCCGACAATAAAACTAGCAAATACGAATAAAACATGAACATCTGCGCATCTACTGAGAGGTAATCGAAGCTCCGAAACATTCTGCTTAATTTGATGCTAAAATTGGGTTTCATTTTTATGGGTGACAATGCGCGACCGCATCGAACAGCGCAGGTGGAGGATCTCTTGGAACGAGAGGATATTCGGTGAATGCACTGGCCTGCCGTTCCCCCGATTTAAATCCCATCGAACACGTGTGGGGCAGACGCATTGCAGCACATCCACATGCACCAACGACCATCCAACAGTTGTCAACAGCGCTGGTGGAGGAATGGAACGCCCTACCACAAGAACTGCTTACCAACCTTGTGGCCAGCATGGGAGCACGATGCAGAGCATGCATTGCTGTCCGTGGTGATCATACACCCTTTTAAGCACCATGTATCTGTTTCTGTAAATCTAGAGAGCCATCATATGTCGTATTGACTTTAGTGTAGCTTATGGTCTATGAATAAAAGTGGCATTTCTGTTCGTCTCATTGCATACTGTAATCAAAATCGTTAGCCTTTTTTTTTGAGAAAATCAAAACAACTTACTTTTCATCTAAAGGGTAGTTTGATGTTCGAGGATTTTCTTGAAAATCTTCGTGTTGCATCCTTGAGAGATGCTGAACTTATGTGCCAAGTTTGGTCTTAATCGACTTCTATTTTTGAGTTCACAGACAGACACCCCGGACCTTCTAAAAATGCTCTTTTTGGATTCAGGGAATCTCAAAGCATGTATTTCCAGTGAAATCTCAATATCGAATTTTTGGGCGGAATACCTTCTCTACCTACATGATGTAGAAAGTAAAAATCACAAGTTTAGTTTAAAAAGCATACTTGCTTATATTTTTGAATGGCCTACATCAGCTACTTTAATAGGCCCCTCTGCTAACTTTGTTTTACAATCCTGTTTTTGTTTCAGAGATATTTGCTGTATCCTACGCCACAGTCTTGACGTTTCTGTATGTCAAAACCCTTTAGCACCTTTATTCGTATACAAATTATATTTTAAGACGTGTATTATAAATGCAGCATTTTCTAGTCTAGCAGGAAATTAAGATTTAAAAAGTCGACAGTGAAGTCACCTTTGACTTATTAGCTTCGCTGTGTGGGATATTAGGAGGTAGGCTCATGCAGATTTAATGCAACAATTTCCACAGCAATTTCCTCGCATACGTGGCGCCCAATTACCGAACGGAAGAGGAAGGAAGTAAACCTGATTTAACCCGACAGAACACAATCGGTAGCGAGGAAGCAGTGATGGTCACAGCATCATAAACATTACGGCATGCATGTGTCGAGACGGAAAATGAGCCGTTGCGTCATTGATGACAACTTTCCGGAGTGGAAACTCTAACCTGCACCAACAAACCCACTTTGTGGAGTATCACGCCATTTAGAATTGCAGTCATTTCTTTTCGATTCAGTTCGCATCAGCCTAATGCAAAATAATGATGCATTGTGAGTGCGGTAAGGTAGGTTTACGGACTCGAGGAAAAGTTTGAAAACTCACAAGGGATGTAATGGCCAGGCAGAGGGGTTTTAGTAAGTAAACAGAGCAATCGTGTTACCGCACGGGTATAGGTGACGCCAGGTATTGTGAGGACACTCTCCTCCCCAACTCAAGCGACGGTTTCGTTGCGACTGTTCCATTTATTCCATGCATATATATAATTTGGCATGGAACACTTCAGCACAAATGGCGAAACCATCAGATGTAACATTAGAGCTCAAAGGACGTTTAAAACATCACGTTAAACACCTGTAATCCATTGAAACACAAAGAACGTGTGGCAGTATTAGAAAGCAACAACGAGGAAGCGAACTTTCAACCACTTTAGCTCCAAACTTTGGTTTAGAAGTTTTCGAGGATCTGTCATGCGCTAATAAGAGCGGCTATTGTTTTAAAAAATGTACAACTTACGATGTAAAAGAAAAGGTAACTCAGTTTCGTATATTAACGCCTTAATTAAATCATGAGGTAACTTTAGTGCAAAAACAACAACAGAAATTCTACGCCCCCCCTCTAATACTCCTTACTTCTGGTCTACTACTATCGAAGTAGGGTGTACTGTTTTCAAACTGTACATCACATTTGTTTACAGAGAACACTGCAAAGTGACAAGCGCTTCCACCTTCCCTCGCCACCAACGCCTGGTGCGTTCCTAACTTGATAGTTTACTTACAAAAACCCCTCTGCCTGGTAATAACAGACTTAGCACATTGTATTCTTCGTTTCTCAACTAGAAAACTTGTCCTAGAAGCAGCCAAGGCAACTACCTCATCTACGCAAGGAACTAAGAAAGAAAGGCGAAGCCGATTCTTCAATATTCACCATTGTCAGTTTTCGGCTTTGGCGAATATTTGCTATGTACACACTCTAGGACAGAGGAAGACGCAAAACTGCAAACAGTGGAGTGATGTAAGACTACCTCAAGGCTTTTACTCGTCAAACCAACAATATTGCATCTGTTTTAAAACGTAGTAGTTCCAATCTTACGAAAAGGTTCTAATTGTTGTATTCACATGACTTTCTCTACTCACTCTTCTGCAAACTATTCTTACAAAAGCTTATGCTTCTGTCTACTTGTTTCTAATTGTTGCATTCACATGACTTTCTCTACTCACTCTTCCACAAACTATTCCTACAAACTTATGGTTCTGTCTACTTGTTTCTAATTGTTGCATTCACATGACTTTCTCTACTCACTCTTCCACGAACTATTCTTACGAAAGCTTATACTTCTGTCTACTTGTTAATCCATATAAACTTTTGCTATACATAAGCTAAGGCGATGGTCAGATTCTTAAAAATCTAATGCTATGAGTTGGCTTTCAAAGTGTATGTAGTTTGCACGACTTACCACTTGGTAAAGGTATAAATAGGTATTTTAAAACGTGGCAGGAAGAAAAAATGGAAGCAAATAACAAGGAATATCTTAAGGTGGTATTTATCACAAACCTCAAAAATGACAAGTCGCATTGCAACGAACAGAAAAAACATTTAAGGCGAGTTTTTAGAAATACATTTAAAACATTATACTAAGTTAATATATTTTCTTTCTTTGGATACTCATTTGTGAAATTTGTAAAACGGACAATTTTAGTTAGACTTCTTTGAAGTTTCAATGCAGCAATTACGGTTTCAGGCATATTTTTAAATTAATTCAGAGATATTATTCTTTGTATTGTTATTTTACTGTTTTGAAAAATTGCTATACACAACTCAGTTATTTTTTTTAAAAAAAAAGATTAATATTTTATCATTTAACACTAATAGGTTATTAATAAATTTTAAGAATAAATGTTTAACCGTCGAACTAATTTGTTGTAAAATAAATGCTAAATACCGAACTTCAATTATTTGCTTAAACATTTACAACAAAATAAGAACGTTATTGCTTAATAACACCAAAACTAAACGTGTTAACAAAAATTCATTTCATCAGTTTTTGATACTGTTATTTACAGGGAAGTACACAAAATTTCATTGAATTATACCTATAAGTACGTCCTGTGGAACAATTTGAGAATGAGAATGTGCCGACAAATGAAAACCACAGATAAGACAGTTTAACATTATAACGCTAAACGCTGTTTCCGAATTTACGGTGGTGATAAAGCATTTTGTGTGCAGCCCCCCTCCTTCGTTTTTACTTTCTCTACTACGTATAGTAAGTAGGGGAAGTATTGTATTCCACCCAAAAATTCGATACCGAGATTTCACCGGAAATACACGTTTTGAGACCTCCTGAATCCAAAAAAGCATTTTTGGAAACATGTCCGTGTGTGTGTCTGTGTGTGTGTGTGTGTGTGTGTGTCTGTGAACGGCATAACTCAAAAACGAATAGTCGGATAAACACCAAACTTGGTATTTAGGTTCAGTATCTTCCAGAGATGCGACACGAAGGTTTTCAAGAAAATCCCCCCACCCCAGATTACGCTTGACATGAACATTTTTCGAAAAGTTTAATTTTCTCATAAATGGCTCTAACGATTTTGATTAAAATATCATATGTTTTTGATAATGTCATGACAAATGAAATGTATATCTCGAATTTTCTGGGAATGTCTCCAAAAGTATTCTTCATTGTGAACGACTTTTGCATAACTGGTAAACCATAAGAGATAGACAAAATTTTACTACACAAAAAATGTAGATCGCGTTAAAATACACAACTTACGTCATACACATTTCTTTTGTTGAGTGAACCGTTTTCGAGATATTGCTTGTTATTTCCTTAAATTTTCCAATACTTACTTTTTCTCAAATTCGTTATTCATTTTTTTATGTCCTGGACATGCAAAGAGAATGGAATGCGCCACATAGCAACCAGCTCTTAAAATATTTGACCATCGCTTAAAAGCTACCATATCCACCTTGCAACTAAAAGAAAATTAACAATAAGATTGACATCTCGATATCTCGATTAACATGAAGCATATGGAGAATAAGCGTTTGTAAAAATAGTTTGTACATGAGTAGAGAAAGTCATGTGAGTGTAACACATCAGATTTTTTTCTGTTCCTCTGCAACTAGTTTAGTATTTGAAGATTCCTGAGGACATCTCATGAATGGTTTGTTCGGTTTAATGTTAGCAAAACTTCTGTTTTTACTTATTCTACCACGTATATAGTGGTTAGAAAAGATATCCCATTCCACCTGAAAATTTCATACCGAACTTTCACAGGAAATATATGTTTTGAGGCCCCCTGAATAAAAAGGCATTTTAGAAAAAAGGTATATGTGTGTGAACAGCATAACTCAAAAAAGAAAAGCTGGATAAATACCAAACTTGGTATTTAGGCTTAGTACCTTCCAAAGAGGTGACACGGAGATTTTCGAGAAAATCCCCCACCCCAAACTGACCTTTATATCTTGTATAACTGGTAAGCGATAGAAGTTTGATGTACTACATAACAAAATATAAATCTCTTTACAACACACAACTTATTTCAAATAATTTTTTTGTGGTATCCTTTCCATATGTGTATGTAATGTAGTTATTTGTGGAAAGATTTATCTCGACTAAAATCAAGAAGATAGGAAAATAAATTCCTTCCGAATGAAGTAGACTTTACAGCCTATTCCTACAAAATTCAAGACATACACTTTATATGTCATGAAAATATATTTAATATATGGTAATTTAACCAAAATCGTAAAACAATTTTTTTAGAAAATAAAAAATTTCAAAAATGTTTGATGTGAAGGGTAGTTTGGAGTGGAGGGGTTTTCTTGAAAACCCTCCTGTCGCATCTTTGGAAGGTACTGAACCTAAATACCCAGTTTGGTATTTATCACAGTTTTCGTTTTTGAATCACGCTGTCACACACACACGCACACGGACCTTTTAACTGAAAATACTTCTTTGGACGTAGGGGTCTCAAAACGTGCATTTCATGTAAAATATTGATATAGAATTTCTTATATTTTTGATATATATAAACATGTTTTGCAAGTATTTATTTCGACTAAAATTAAGAAGATAGGAAAGGGGATTTGAAAAGAATGTCAAAAGTATTGAATAAATGGAACCGTCAATAACTGATATCTCGCAACGCTACCTCAAAGAAATTGTTTTAAAGATATTTACATTTCTTGTGTGGTAAGTTTTTGTTTATTGCTTAACGTTTACTAGTTATATAACATTTCTTCCAAATGAAGAGGGCATCACAGGCTATTCCCGGAAAATCCAAGATACATATTTTATTTGTCATGAAAATATATTTATTATGTGGTAGTTTAACCAAAATCGTAACAGACAGTTTTCAAAAATGTTTCATGTGAAGGGTAGTTTGGAGTTGAGGGGTTTTCTTTAAAAGCTTGCTGTCACATCTTTGGAAGGTACGGAAGCTGAATACCCAGTTTGGTATTTATACGACATATCGTTTTTGAGTTATGCTGTTCACACATATACGCGGGCGGACCTTATTTTGGAAATGCTTTCTCTTTTTACTTTCTCTACTACGTATAGGGGAAGTATGGTATTCCACCCAAAAATTCGATACCGAGATTTCACCGGAAATACATGTTTTGAGACCCCCTGAATCCAAAAAAAAAGAAGCATTTTTGGAAACATGTCCGTGTGTGTCTGTGAACAGCATAACTCAGAAACGAACAGTCGGATAAACACCAAACTTGGTATTTGGGTTCAGTATCTTCCAGAGATGCGACACGAAGGTTTTCAAGCAAATCCCCCCCAACCCAGATTACCCTTTACATGGAACATTTTTCGAAATTTTTAATTTTCTCAAAAATGGCTCCAACGACTTTGATTAAAATATCATATGTTTTAGATATTTTCATGACAAATAAAATGTATATCTTGAATTTTCTGTGAATGTCTCCAAAAGTATTCTTCATTGTGAACGACTTTTGCATAACTGGTAAACCATAACAGATAGACAAACTTTACTACGCAAAAAATGTAGATCGCGTTAAAATACACAATTTATGTCATATACATTTTTTTTTGTTGAGTGAACCATTTTCGAGATATTGCTTGTTATTCCCTTAAATTTTTCAATACTTATTTTCCCAAATGGGAATTCGTTATTGATTTTTTTTTGTCTTGGATATGCAAAGAGTATTAACCTGTGACAAAGAGAATAGTGCTGCACCTAGCAACAAGGTATTAAGAGTAATGTCTATTCTTAAAGGCTACTGTATTTCTATACTGCCCTTATAAATATATTTTCCCCTTACATCTACAAGAAAATTAGCAATAAGATAGAGTCTGCAAATGTTTATCTCGATTAACATGAAGTAGATGGAGAATAAGCGTTTGTAAAAATAGTTTGTACAAGAGTAGAGAAAGTTATATGAGTGTAACACATCAGATTTTTTATTATTCTTGGGGTCTCAAAACATGTATTTCAGGTGAAATCTCGATATAGAACTTTTGGGTGGAATGCAATAGATTCTCTGCCTATTAAGAACGTGGAAAAGAAAGTAAAAAGTTCAAAAAGGTTCGGTAGAGCCTTTTGGTTTTGAAAAATTTATAGTTCGGTCTCCTTATACGGTCGTATAGTTATAAAAGCAACATAGAACTACATTAGAATGTTTAATAACAATCCTTAATAGTCCCGAGGATGCATGTCTTTAGCGTTCCTTGATTGTGTAGAACCCTCGCTAGCCCTATGTCAGTTGCTATGACAACTCCGGTGAACTTCACCGGTCGCGTCCGTACGAAGTAACGAATTCACTTGTTTTTTCCTCAATGGAACAGAGGCATCTGAATGAACTTACCGAGCACGCTGAGGCTCAGGCCGCTCCCGGGCCGCCTGTAGACCGTCATCTTGCTGTACCACTTATTACACTACACAACAACACTACCACTCCATTCACTAACGGAGGACATCATCTCCCAAAACAAAAACAAACCAGGCGACCCGCTTCTTCCAGTACCTGACCGCAACTGAAGCCCTCCAGTCTGGCTGGCATTAACACGCCAGAGCCGGTTCACCCACTGCCGCCTGACAGTGTAGGCAACCGTGCAACCGTCCCTTTTTGTGTTATTTCTAGACACGTGGTGCTGACTGCATCAGTGGCACATGTGCTGTCTAATAGGTGATCTGACAGTGTAGGCAACCGTGCAACCGTCCCTTTTTGTGTTATTTCTAGACACGTGGTGCTGCCTGCATTAGTGGCACATGTGTTGTCGTCTAGGTGATGCTGTGTAGTCATCTGGCAGTGTAGGCAACCGTGCAACCGTCCCTTTTTGTGTTATTTCTAGACACGTGGTGCTGCCTGCATTAGTGGCACATGTGTTGTCGTCTAGGTGATGCTGTGTAGTCATCTGGCAGTGTAGGCAACCGTGCAACCGTCCCTTTTTGATTTATTTCTAGACACGTGGTGCTGCCTGCATTAGTGGCACATGTGTTGTCTTCTAGGTGATGCTGTATGATCATCTGACAGTGTAGCCAACCGTGCAACCATCCCTTTTTGATTTATTTCTAGACACGTGGTGCTGCCTGCATTAGTGGCACATGTACTGTCTTCTAGGTGATGCTGTATGATCATCTGACAGTGTAGCCAACCGTGCAACCATCCCTTTTTGATTTATTTCTAGACACGTGGTGCTGCCTGCATTAGTGGCACATGTACTGTCTTCTAGGTGATGCTGTATGATCATCTGACAGTGTAGCCAACCGTGCAACCATCCCTTTTTGATTTATTTCTAGACACGTGGTGCTGCCTGCATTAGTGGCACATGTACTGTCTTCTAGGTGATGCTGTGTAGTCATCTGACAGTGTAGGCAACCGTGCAACCATCCCTTTTTGATTTATTTTTAGACACGTGGTGCTGCCTGCATTAGTGGCACATGTACTGTCTTCTAGGTGATGCTGTATGATCATCTGACAGTGTAGGCAACCGTGCAACCATCCCTTTTTGTGTTATTTCTAGACACGTGGTGCTGACTGCATTAGTGGCACATGTACTGTCTTCTAGGTGATGCTGTATGATCATCTGACAGTGTAGGCAACCGTGCAACCATCCCTTTTTGTGTTATTTCTAGACACGTGGTGCTGACTGCATTAGTGGCACATGTACTGTCTTCTAGGTGATGCTGTATGATCATCTGACAGTGTAGGCAACCGTGCAACCATCCCTTTTTGTGTTATTTCTAGACACGTGGTGCTGACTGCATTAGTGGCACATGTACTGTCTTCTAGGTGATGCTGTATGATCATCTGACAGTGTAGCCAACCGTGCAACCATCCCTTTTTGTGTTATTTTTAGACACGTGGTGCTGCCTGCATTAGTGGCACATGTGCTGTCTTCTAGGTGATGATTTTAAAGGCTTTACTTACCAACTTTATAAAAGGAAATGCTGAAACTGACCACCGTCGTTGTCCATAAATTTTTGGCAACTCTTTAGGAAGCTATCCATCATGGAATTTTTGGGGGAATTTTCCAAACGATGACCGATATCGTCTAATGTTTCTTCGGTAAGAACCGAACGCCGTCTTTTAGATTTCTTAGCCTGAACACTTCCTGTGGCCTGAAATTTACTGTAAAGTTCATGGACTGTTGTACGGCCTGGAACTTTACACCTGGAAATCTATCTGTAAATCGTACTTTCATTTGGTGAGTTGACCGAGTTAACACATATGAATCATAAAAAATACACGCTGTGCAGTAGAAAACATATACTGAGCCATGATATACTTTGTCACAAAGTACAGGACAAAATAATAAATAACTCGTAATAACTGAACTACATCACATCACCGTCAACTCAAAACTGCACTTCACACAACAGTGTGACTTTGTTTATAGCAGAGTGCGTTATCATTTTATTATCATATTTCCACACACCCAGTGGAAAAACATCGCGCAGCCGCAAATATTGTTCATAAAAGACCCCGGAGGTGGGGTCACATAAAGTGTACAAGACAAACCCACACACCCTGGAAGAATTAAAACAAAATATCCGCCAGCAAATTTCTCAACATGAACTACGGCGAGTGATGGATAGTTTCCTAAAGAGGTGTCAAAAATGTATGGACAACGACGGTGGCCAGTTTCAGCATCTCCTTTCATAAAGTTAAGTAAAGCCTTTAAAAGTAGTTTTAAAATGTTGCATGGTTTCATCCGCGCCTTTCTATGATAGCGGCAGACGGTAACGAGCGCTGAGGACGCAGACAGGAAAAACACCGCGCAGGCGGTTCGGAGTCTTTTGGCTCACTCTGTATATAGTGATTAACATAACTCATTTTAGTGTTATGTTTATTTTGACAAGACGGATGCCAGTAACGTGCTATTGTGTCTTGAATGTACCGAATATTTGGGAGATTACTTTTCCGTTAAAAGTTGTGCTAAAATGCCCTCCGTTCACCTCCAGGCACATGTCGTTCCATGTTTCTGGCAGTTTGCTGGAGCACTGCGTTCTCAACACCGATGATTTCGCATGTAAAATTCTCCTAGATGGTCCAAAGCCCGAGGGCGTGTCGCGTACCCTTCTCTTTAGATAATCATATAGGAAAAGGTCTGGTGAGGTCAAGTTGGCGGCCACAAGTTCCTGGCGATTCTGCGGTTGTCGAAGTAACTTTGGCTCAGCGCCACAGACTTAAGTGGCACCGTCCTGTTGAAAGTATCCTTGACGCACCTCAATAGCATCCAGCTCAACGAATTTACTGAAAATGCGTCGGTACTCTTAGGTGTTCACTGTATCGTCGAAATAAATAGACTTACTATTCTCTCTGCTAAGACTGCGCGCTAAACTCCGATTTTCAACGGGTGCTTAGGTGTTTTTAAATGCCATGTAAAACGCATTTGATCCATAATGACCAAATGAGTGTGTTCCATTGGTCTGCGTAACCGCTTACGTGTAACATGCCAGGATCTTGAACAATGGCCATCTGGAACCAACAATATGCCACCCTTTTAACCTTATCTGGCTCAAGCAGCTTACGCCTTTAAGCCGGCCTTCTGGCACATCGTGTACAAGTACCCGGTCTCCTGCGGCAGATGCCTTAGGGGTGATCGCTGTAGTCGCTCTTGAAGTCCGCAGCAAACGACGGAAATCTAGACGAATGATGCTTGCCGGTTTCACGCGCACGATGTCCACTTGTTTCCCACGTGTGTACTAACGCCAGTTGGGATGACTGCGAACACAAAATTCCCTCTGGTATGCCCTTTGCGTGGCTATGGCTGAGTTTGCTATCCAATACCCCAATGCATCTTGACTGACACTGATAAAGCATTAATGGCGCATGAAACGATCAAATAAAAATCAACAACTGCAAGTTGCAACCACAACTGCGCCATCTCTTGATATATGCGTAAAGTTCCCGCGCGGCGCAGTCAAAATTTGGACACCTTCCTCAGAATTTGATAGGTGATTGAAAAATTTCGTCATATTCCTATTCAAATAATGAAAGAATGATAATCCTGAGTTTTGTATGAATCACTCTGTATTATATCTTCACTATGTGTAATTATTTGGAGGTATCAAGAAAAAAAATCTGATGTGTTACACTCACATTACTTTCTCTATTCTTGTACAAAGTATTTTTACAAACGCTTATTCTCCATATACTTCATGTTAATCGAGATGTTAATCTTATTGGTAATTTTCTTGTAGATGCAAGGGAAATTGATAGGCTTTAAGCGATACTCAAATATTTTAAGAGCTGGTATTGAAAAATTTAAGGGAATAACAAGCAATATCTCGAAAATGGTTCACTCAACAAAAAAAATGTATATGACATAAATTGTGTATTTTAAGGCGATCTACATATTTTGTGTAGTAAAATTTTGTCTATCTCTTATGGTTTACCAGTTATGCTAAAGTTGTTCTCAATGAAGAATACTTTTGCATATATTCCCAGAAAATTCGAGATATACATTTCATTTGTCATGAAAATATCTTAAACATATGATGTTTTAATCAAAATCGTTAGAGCCATTTTTGAGAAAATTAAAATTTTCAAAAAATTTCCCATGTAAAGGGTAATCTGGGGTGGGGGAATTTTCTTGAAAACCTTCGTGTCGCATCTCTGGAAGATACTGAACCTAAATACCAAGTTTGTGGTTTATCCAGCTGTTCGTTTCTGAGTTATGCTGTTCTCAGACACACACACACGGACATGTTTCCGAAAATGCTTTTTTTTTATTCTGGGGGTCTCAAAACATATATTTCCGGTGAAATCTCGGTATGGAATTTTTGGATGGACTACAATACTTCCCCTACTTACTACACGTAGTAGAGAAAGTAAAAACACAAACAACCCAGGTGCCCACCTCTGAGGCCTAACAATAAAGTTTGGTATATTCTGAAATTTGTTAATCACTTCTCTGCTTTGCCAGCTTTACCAACTGAGGGCAACTAAAGTGTTTATAAACCAAGACATTGCTTACGTGGAAAGTTGACCTCCTTGTGGATTTCGTCCAAAAACGTACCTGCAAAGAAACAAACAAAAACATGTCAGATATTACTTTTGTAACGGTGAATATCACAGCTTCTAAGTAACTTTAATCTCCCGGATATCAAAAACATTTAATTTTAATAGTCCATAATCCTTTTACGCTTGCTATTGAGCGCAATGCATGAAGTGCAGTACCCTCAATAATTTATCAGTGAGAAGCCTGTTATGAACCCCATGTGTGCTAATCTGTGGTCGGGCAGGTGCCTCTTAGGAATTCTTGTTTGGTTCCAGATTAAGAGATTAGAAGCTGTCGATTAAAACGCTGACAGATCTAGTTTTGATCGCGGACTTTCCTGGAATTGTAAACTAGTTCTGGGTGGCGATTTCTCGACGATTACGGCGACCAAAAAGACGAACGGCTTGTTCCTGCTCATATATGATGGAGCAAATGAATAATTTCTGGTTTTTTCACATTAATCTAAAACACGATTTGTAACCTAGCAGGCTGTGGGTAGAGACCCGAAAACTTTCATATATTAACCTCAAGTTCTCGAACATCTATAATGAAAATTCCCGAGTAAAACTTAAAGTTCTTGAATAACAGTGAATAATTCTTAAGCAAAATTGCAAAATTTTAGAGTTCATTTACTTAAAACAGCTATACAACATTGCAGCAAATCAGAACATCTGTTGTTGCTCCCTTTATTTGCCACTTAGATGCTCAGCGTAGCAAAAACTTGACACTTTTGACATGCATTCAGAACAGAACACAACTGATCCGTCAAATCGAATCACAACTGAACTTCAGAGTCGTAACTCTAACTGAGCTGGATATAGCACTGTCCAAATTGTTCGATTTCTTGACGGCACTTAACTTCGTAACCTCTTAACTAACTCCTGGCTTCCGGACAAGAGCAGACGCTTATATACACCTCGTATAAAATCGGAATGTTCTAGAAAGGGAGGCTACTAGAACATGCCGAAAGTGATATTCTCGAACAGGGAATCGGCACATAATGGGATATTTTTCCGCGCTGGCTATTATTCCGACGGCTGCTCGAAGGCCTCACCCAGCCGGAAAACCCATACCGGCGGCCCATAGCTTCGTGCTCGCGGTCACAATATTATTTTAATCCCTTAATGTCTGAATTAAGCTGAGGCCTTAAGGAACAAAGAGAAGTCCGGATTATAAGCTCATTATTCCAAGTTTGGCCACACATACTTCCTACATGATAATTGTTCTTCGACATATGTCGTGTGTAGGCTAAAGTTACAAAGGTACGATCAGACCGAAAAATTCAATGGTATAGCCGGATCTGAACCACAGATCATCGGCTCTCCTTGCCATTTCTGTGCATTCCAACCAAAAATTATATAACATTTCACCGAAATACACGTTTTGACACTCCTTAAATAAATTTAAAAAAAGATGTTTAGAATAAGGTTTGTCATGTGTCTGTGAATGCATAACTCAAAAACAAAAAGTAGTTAAATACCAAACTTGAAATTTAGGTTCACCATTTTCCAAGGATACGACAAGAAGATTTTCAAGAAAATCCCCCTACTCCGAACATTTCTTTATACAGAAAATTTTTCGTATCTTTTCTTTTCTCAAAGATGACTAAGTTTCTTTATTAAAATACCATATGTTTAAGATATTTGCATGACAAATAAAATTTATGTCTTGAATTTTCTGGGAACAGCCTATGAAGTCCTCTTCATTCAGCAATTTTATATAATCTTGTATAACGGGTAAATGTTAACCGATAAACGAAAATGTACCAATGGTTCGAATTGTACAATACTTTGCCATTGCATAAAGAAAGCCCTGTCAATATTCAGTTGTTTTCGTGATGCCATGGAAACAGTATGGAATTTTAAGGCCAGCATATAGCGTCCAGTTCCAAAACATTTGACTATCGCTGTTCCTTTTAAATGCAACGAAATATGTAATGTAGCTATTTCTGCAGAGGTTTATATCGATTAAAATGAAGTACGAGGGGCACTATTTATATTTTGAGCCTAATAATTAAAACAAAGTAATTTCTGATTGAAAACTGCTTTATTATTTTTAAAAATATTCTCTTTTATGATCAATACACTTTTGCATCCGTTTGAACCATTTGTCAAAGCATTTATTCCAGTCTTCTTGAGACACCTCCAAAACATGTTTTTTGAAGGCATCAGCGGCTTCTTCTGCCAACGAAAATCGTTGTCCACGCAATTTATTCTTGATGTTCGGGAACAAAAGAAAGTAATTGGGTGCCAAATCAGGACTGTATGGCGGATGACCCATCAATTCTATTTTTGAACCTTTAAATACTCTGTTGTTAGACGAGATGTGCGCGCCCGCATTGCCTTGATGAACGATCCTACGGTTCTTGTTGGTTTTCCTTACTTCACCGAAGACTTCTGGCAAACAAATTGTTGTGTACCAATCGACATTGGCGGTTTTACGTTCCTCTAAAGGCAATGTTGCCACATGGCCAGTTTTGCTGAAAAAGCAGGCGACCATTTGCTTCGAAGTGCTTCAAGTGCGAACAACTTCATGGATTTGCTTCATCTTGAAACACCCATACAGTCGACCGCTGTTTACATTCCGGCTCATACGCATAGATCCATGATTCGTCACCTGTTACAATCTTATATACATCTTTTGAGGCACCGCCATTGTATTTCTTGAGCTTTTTTGTACACGAGCATCTTTTTGAGATTGCGTCAAATTATGTGGGATCCAAAGAGAGCAAACCTTTTTCACGGTTAAATAATCATGCAATATTTTATATATGCTGGTGGAACTAATGTCTAGGGTTGCCCCAATCTCACAGTATGTCGCATGACGATCTTTCATTATTAGTTTTTGCACAGCCTCAATGTTTTCTGGCACAACTGATTTTGGACGACCTTCACGAACTTCATCATTGAGCGAACGGAGGCCACGATTAAATTCGTTATACCAGCGTTTCACAGTGGCAAAGGATGGAGCTTTGTCGCCAAATGGGGAAGTTAGTTGATCGATGCACTCTTGTCTTGATAATCCACGTCGAAAGTCGTAAGAAACCATTGTCAAGTTAGGGTAAACAAAACAAATGACGCTCTATTGATAAAATTTTGAAGTAGATTATGGTAAAAAATGTCAAACTTTCCATTGGAAACGTCAGGGTTGCCAAGGCTCAAAATATAAATTGTGCCCCTCGTATACAGTCAAATGTATACCACTAATAAGCGATAGAGGATAGAAAAAGTAATGTGAATGTAACATATCAGGAGTTTTGTTTTTTAATGCTTTTCTCTCTCGTACACAAGGACGATTTTCCATCTTTGTTTGTTGAAAGGGCCTTAAATATGTATTTCCGATGAAATCTCGATATAATGAATAGTAAGATGGAATGCTTCAGGTTGAGAGGATGGCCTCAGGACAAGCGCCATGGAGTCTGATCTGCGGTTAGGAAACCCTACACACTTCCCACAAAAAGAACACATCTCAAGTTCTCATGTTCCCCAGCAACTCTCGAGGAGTTGTGACTTCTCACATACCTGCCTCCATCATTATCTAGCCCTCAAAAAGATTTAACCCATACGGGAGCACCTGCTTTTGTAAGTACAGTTTGCAGAACTGCGTATAACAAAAAGTTTGTGTTATTCTTCTGTTTAGTTCTTGTTAATCCAGATAAAACTTTCATTACAGATTTACACATTTCGTTGTAGGAATAAGAATAATAAAGTAGGCTAAAGCGATGGTCAGATTTTTAAAAAGCGTCTCGCTATGTGATAGCTTTGAAATTCCATGCTACTTGTACACCCTAAGAAAAGAAAGAAAAAGGGGGAAAAAACACTCTCGAAGCGTATAGCGTATATTTGTCTAAGTCCAAATCGTTTCTGTGGCCGGTTCACAATGGTGTCTTGGGACGCGTGCTTTTAGCTTCGTACTAGCAGAGCGGTTATAACCTCTGTATGTAGTAATGAGGTTTACCGAGGTTCGTGTCCCAAGCATAATTTTTTTTCTTCAGAAAAACGCAATGTTTATTACGCATACTACGGAGAGAGCCAAAAAACTACGAACCGGCTTTGCAGTGTTTTTCCTGCCGCGTCCTCGGCGCTCGTTGCCGTCTGCCGCTATCATAGAAAGGCGCGGATGAAACCATACAACATTTTTAAAACTATTTTTAACGGCTTTACTTACCAACTTTACGAGAGGAGATGCTGAAACTGGCCACCGTTGCTGTCCACTTCTTTAGGAAACTATCCATCACTCGCCGTAAGGTTTACATTGAGAAATGCTGGCAATTTCCTGTTTTAATTCTACCAGGGTGTATGGGTTTGTCTTGTACACTTTGTTTTAAGTTAATCCAGAGACAGAAATCGCAGGAGGTTACAGGGGGCCAATCGCAGGGCCAATGTTTTTCGAGTCAATAGTTGAAGCCCGTGCATACGTGAATACAATTTTGCGCCCTGTTTTTAGAGAATTAACAGCCAGGGAGTGTGATTTTGCCTTTTTTTCAACAAGACTCTGCAACAGCTTATATGGCCAATATTTCGATAAGAACAATTGAAAATGTGTTTGAGGACTGAATTATTAGTAGAGATTTGTGGCCTCCCTTGGTCCCCCTACCTAACCCCCTGCAATTTCTATCTCTGGGGTAACTTAAGAAAAACCCATACTTTCTGGAAGAATTAAAACAAAATATCCGCCAGGAAAATACCAGCATTCCTCAACGTGAACTACAGCGAGAGATGGACAGTTTCCTAAAGAGGCGCCAAATATGTATGGACAACGACGGTGGCCAGTTTCAGCATCTCCTTTCGTAAAGTTGGTAAGTAAAGCCTTTAAAAGAAGTTTTAAAAATGTTGTATGGTTTCATCCGAGTCTTTCTATGATAGCGGCAGACGGCAACGAGCGCCGAGGACGCGGACAGGTAAAACACCGCGCAGACTTTTCGTAGTTTTTTGGCTCACCCTGTATAGGTAATATAATTTCCAATTGCTAAGGTTTATTTCTTTTTAGGCTCACACATAAAAACTGAAACACTCTTTTTTTCGTTTTGAAACTAAATAAGTAAATATTACAGTCCTAAATGAAAAACCTGACTTTACCTACCCCTCTATCTTTATTAGTGGGTAAACAAATTATTCTTAATAAAACTTACTTTTCTCTCTGCTACATATAATCGAGATAAACCTTTCCAGAAATAGCTACATTGCACATTTCGTTATAGATAGAAAGGGAACAGCGACAGTCAAATGTTTAACAACTGGACGCTATATGCTGGCCTTAAAATTCCATACTGTTTCCATGACATCGCGAGAAACAACTGAATGATTAGATTAGACTGTATTCTGTGAGTTCACTAGCAGCCATAAAGGCTTGTGAACATAGAACATGTCAAGGAAATGTACAAAAATTACATATAAACATAAATATTACACAGAATATGGAACATTTGAAATAAAATAGACACATAATATATGCGTGTCAAGGAAATGTACAATAAAGTTACATATATACATAAATATTACATAGTATACAGAACATTTAAAATAAAATAAAGACATATTATATACAAAATGAAACAAATCAAGTGTAATTTTGTACAGAGTTGAATACCTCCTTACTGTTATAAGGTTAACATACGTATAGGCAAGAACAGTTATTTTAACATTCACTAGGCTTGTGCCTTTGTTCGTCTCATCATTTTGTTCTATTTGATCTGTAATGCATAGCATTTACTGTCAGTTCTTATTATACATACATTTAAATAGCTTCGTTAATTCTAGAGCAGGCATCAAATATGACTGGCAATTGTCATTAATATTTAGTAATACTACTTACAGAGCTATATAAGTATTATCATCAGGATAATTTGTTATTCAGATAATCTTGTACAGAATAATATGCTTTTGAGCATAGGTACTCTTTAACAGCAGTTTTAAAGACATTGAAATTGTCAACTTTTCTCTTAAGATCATTAGGGAGAGTATTAAATATTTTTATGGTCTCATAATATACACGTTTCTGGAAGCAAGAAAACTTTGCACTGGGATGACGGATGTTTCCCTTTCGTCTAGTGTTTATCTCATGAATTTCCATGTTTGTAATAAATGTGGTTCGATTGCATACATAGAATTTTAAGATTGAAAATATATTCATGAAAGGACTTTAAGAGAATGACCAAGAAATGATCAATTGGAACCTTAAATAAGTAACGGATATCTCAGAAACGGCTTATGCCATAAAAAAACTTATTTTAAATAAATTGGGGGATTTAAAGAGATCTACACTTTTCAATTCAAGATATACATTTTATTCGTCATGTAAATATCTTTAACATATGTATTTTAATCACAATCATTAGAGCCATGTTTTAGGAAATCAAAATTTTCTAAAACTGTTCCATGTAAAGCATACTCTAGGGTGAGCATTTTCTTGAAAAATCTTCGTGTCGCATCTTTGGAAGGCTATCTATCCGAGATTTCGTTTTTGAGTTACGCTGTTTATAGACATAGACACACACCGGTGCCTAATCTGATGACACGGCTTTCTCTAACCTCTTTACTAGTGGGCATACAAACTATTTTACTAAAGTTTATTTTACACATTTCGTTATAAATACAAAGAGAACAGCGATAGTCAAATGTTTAACAACTGGACGCTATATGCTGCCTTAAAATTCCATACTGTTTCCATGACATCGCGAGAAACAACTGAAAATCGATGGGAGCTTAAAAGAATGACAAGTATCGAAGAATTCGAACCTTTAATAACCGATATCTCAGAAACGGTTTATGCCACAAAAACTTATTTGAAATAAATTGTGTGTTTTAAAGAGGTCTACATTTTTTGTGTACTGCGTTTTCGTCTATCGCTTAATGTTTACCAGTTATACAACATTTATTCCGAATGAAGATGACTTTACAGTCTATTCCCACAAAATTCGGGATATACACTTTATTTGTAATGTATTTTAATCAAAATCGTTGGAGACGGTTTTTAGTAAATCAATATAGTAAACCCAAATACCAAGTTTTGTATTTATTCGACACACGCGTGGTCATGTTTCCAAAAATGTTTTATTTGGATGCAGGGCACTTCAAAACATGTATTTCCGGTGAAATCTCGGTATCAAATTTTTGGGTGGAATACAATACTTCCGCTACTTAAACTCATGCGAATGGAACACATTTTCATTGTGAGAATGGAAAAGCGCCCATGAAGATTTTTAAAGCACTCAACCGAAAGGTTACGTCAGACGAGAGAACGACGAAACGTGCAGAAGATTGGGAGGGCTAAGAAGGGCAAGTTTGGAGAAGAGAGTTTTACAAGAGAAATCAGCTCACTGTTGAGAACAAGTTCCGGCGAGTCTCGAGAGGATTGGGCCGGCCAATAAAACTGTAACAGGTAGGCGCAGGTAAAATATGGTTGAACAAGAAGAATGGTGGCTGAGTCATCTCGGAGAGGAAACTCCCTAACCTGTACTTCACAAACTCTGCCAGAGTATTGCCTTCAGTCAAGCCGCTGTGGCTGCTAAAATAACATTACGCCTTAATTTGATGGTCGTTAATTAACGAACCAATCAACTTCTTTGATAACGTGATCTCCTTTTTCTGTTGATTAACGCAGTCGCCATCCCTTCCAACGTTTTATTAAACACGTTTATATCATTAAAATCTCGTACCTAACAGGCAAGCTTATGTTTCACCGTTGCGGTTTCTCCTCCCTTCTTTCATGGTGTATTAAAAAAAAATTGTGATGTATTACACTCACATGACTTTCTCTACTCTTGCACAAACTATTTTTACAAACGCTTATTCTCCATATTCTTCATGTTATCGAGATATCGAGATGTTAATCTTATTGCTAATTTTCTTGTAGATGCAAGGGAATTGGTTGACTTTAAGCGATAGTCAAATGTTTTAAGAGCTGGTTGCTATGTGGAGCATTCCATTCTCTTTGCATGTTCAGGACATAAAAACAAGCAATATCTCGAAAATGGTTCACTCAACAACAACAAAATGTATATGACATAAATCTCTTATGGTTTACCAGTTATGCAAAAGTCGTTCATAATGAAGAATACTTTTGAAGATATTCCCAGAAAATTCGAGATATACATTTCATTTGTCATGAAAATATCTTAAACATATGATATTTTAATCAAAATCGTTAGAGCCATTTTTGAGAAAATTACAATTTTCGAAAAATGTTCCATGTAAAGGGGTAATATGGGGTGGGGGGATTTTCTTGAAAACCTTCGTGTCGCATCTCTGGAAGATACTGAACCTAAATACCAAACTTGCTATTTATGTTTACTACCTTCCAAAGACGCGACAGAAAGATTTTCAACAACCACCCCTTGCAGCTATTTTGATTGTAATACCTTATGGGTATTGAAGGTATTTAAATGACAAATAAAATGTATATCTTCAATTTTCGGGGAATAGCCTAGGAAGTCCTCTTCATTCGGAAGCAATTTTGTATAATCTTGTACAGAGAGAGCCAGAAAACTCCGAAACGCCTGCGCGGTGTTTCTCCTGTCCGCGTCCTCGGCGCTCGCTGCTGTCATAGAAATGCGCGCATGAAACCATACAACATTTTTAAAACTACTTTTAAAGGCTTTACTTACCAACTTTATGAACGGAAATGCTGAAACTGGCCACCGTCGTTGTCCATACATTTTTGGCACCTTTTTAGGAAACTATCCATCACTCGCCGAGTTCACGTTGAGAAATTTCCTGGCGGATATTTTGTTTTAATTCTTCCAGGGTGTGTGGGTTTGTCTAGTACACTTTGTTTTAAGTTGCCCCGGAGATAGAAATCGCAGGGGATAATGTAGGGGGACCGAGGGGGAGCCACAAATCTCTACTAATAATTCTGTCCTCAAACACACTTGTATGTTGTATGGTTTCATCCCCGCCTTTCTATGATAGCGGAGGTTAGCAACGAGCGCCGAGGACGCGGACAGGAAAAACACCTCGCAACCGGTTCATAGTCTTTTGGCTCACCCTGTATAACGAAAACATACTTAACAAAAAAGGTATGTCTCTTTAAAACACACAATTTATTTCGAATAACTTTTCCGTGGCATCAGTTATTTCCGAGGTATCCGTTATTAATGGCTCAAATTGTTGAATGCTCGATCATTCTTTTAAAGTCCTGTCTATTTTCAGTTGTTTCTTGCAAATGCATGGAAACAGTATGGAACTTTAAGGCAGCATATAGCGTTCAGTTGTTAAACATTTGACTATCGCTGTTCTCTTTGTATCTATAACGAAATGTGTAATGTAGCTATTTCTGTAAAGGGTTATCTCGATTAAAAGGAGTAGATAGAAACTTAACTTTCGTCAGAATAATTTGTATAGCACCATTTAGTCTGCCCTAAAGAAGCACACATTGCGGAATTAAACTATAAATGAGGGAGACCTAAAGACGAACGTAGCATGGAAAGTATCGTATAATCAGCTGCTACATCTAGGAATTCCCTTACAGCCAGAAGCAATGCAATTTGTTTCAGAAACAATAGGGGATGTTTTGTTGACCTTGATGAAGCAGAACACCCCAACCAGGTAGCTGGGAGCCGCCAGCAGCGGATTCCAAAGTGGTGGGAAAAACAGTGGCATAACCACCATCACTACTTCAAATTGATTAACTCTTCACATGCTTACATAATATGGAGCAAAGGGTTCCTAACAGCAGTGAAAATCATTTACCCCTTTCATTGTAGGTATAAAAAGAATACAGTACACATAGCGTCGGTCAAATGTTTCAAAGTCGATCACTATGTGGTGGCTTTGAAATTCTGTTTTCTTTGCTTGGGCACGAAAAAGAAAGAAATAATAATAATAATAATAATAATAATAATAATAATAATAATAAAGAACAGCGATTTGCAGTTGAGAAAAGTATAGTATTTGAAAATTGAAACCATTAACGAAGAATATCTCGGATATGGTTAACGGCGCAAAAATGATTATTGACATGAACTGTGTGCTTCAACGAGATCTACGTTTTGTGTATAGTAATTTTTTGTCTATCTCTTATGGTTTTATCAGTTATACAAAAGTCATTCAGGACTTCACAGGCTATTCAAGAAAATTCAAGATATACATTTGATTAAGAGAGCTTAAACATGTGATATTTTTATTAAAATCACTAGAGCCATTTTCGAAAAATCAAAAATAACGAACAATTTTCCATTTAAAGGTAGTTCAGGATGAGGGGGTGTTCTTGAAAATGTTCTTGTCACATCTTTGGAAGATACTGAACTTAAATACCAAGTTTGGTGTTTAACTGACTTTTCGTTTTTGAGTTATGCTGTTCAGACACACACACACACACACACACACACACACACACACACACAGGGCAAATGAAATGTATATCTTGAATTTTCTAGGAATGTTCCAAAAAGCGTCTTCATTCTGAATGACTTTTATATAACTGGTAAACCGTAGGAGAGACATAATTTTACCACACATAAAATGTAGATCTCATTAAAACACACAATTTGTCACATATATTTTTTTGTGCAGTGAACCATTTCCGAGATATTCCATGTTATTTGTTTGAATTCTCCAATACTTGTACTTTTTCTCAAACGAGAGTTGGTGTTTTTTTTTTTTGTCTGTTTAATAATGTCCTGGACATGAAAATAGAATGAAATACTTCACGTAGCAACCAGCGCTTAAAATATTTGACTATCGCTTAAAGCCTACCATATTCCCCTTGCATCTACAAGAAAATTAGCAATAAGATTAACATCTCGATTAACATGAAGTAGATACATAAAAGCGTTTGTAAAAAATAGTTTGTAAAAGAGTAGAGAAAGTCGTGTGAGTGCAACACATCAGATTTTTTTTTCGTCTTTATTTTCAAGCTCGGACCGGACAAGTATTTTTCATATTAAGGCCGAGCCCTTCCACACTTCTACTGTACAGCACAAAACTTGGACATTGCAACTCAGTGAGGTAAAACTGGGTACAGCAATTGAAGTAATATACGTTTACATGCTCCATGAATTAAAAAAAAAATCCAAGTGTGTGAGTGTGTGTGTCTGTAAGAGAGGGAGAGCATAACTAATATAATTAGCCTCGGCTACAACACAAATCGGATAGTTAAGACCCGTATAATGCAAGAATATAAAATATCCTCTCAAAATATGGACCTCAGTATATCCTATCCCCTGAGAGAGGCTTCTGTAGAATGGCTGCGAAATTAGGTAGAGAAACACTTGTGATTTATACGGTAGACATTTTAAACACAAACCTGACTTTGTGGACGTGGGTTCGATACACTCCCCTTGTTAGTACAAGCACTACAAAAGATTCCCTGAGAAATGGGATACAAATCAAAGCCTGCCATACGAGACAAGTGTTTGTAACGTGAGACTGAAGTGACCAATAAAACTGGTGAGTGCACGAAACAAAAACACCATGTTCCTGAAACACGCAGCAGTAAAGTGTAGAGTTTATGGAGCATTTGTCACTTGTTTCGACAGTTACTTGAAACATGTGGCGGACGATAAATATGGCCACTTTTGTTCTACGCTTTGCTGCAGTCTGTCTAACAAGCTATTTTTGTATTTTATCGAGTTCCATAAAGAGCTACTTAATTCTGGAGAAAAACTCTACGGCAGGGAATGAACATTTACATGCCTTTCTCTACCCGTTCTTCTACAAGCTATTCTTAAAAAATCTGATGTGTTACACTCACATGACTTTCTCTACTCTTGTACAAACTATTTTTACCAACGCTTATTCTCCATCTACTTTATGTTAATCGAGATAAACATTTGTAGACTCTATCTTATTGCTAATTTTCTTGTAGATGTAAGGGGAATATATATTTACAAGAGCAATATAGAAATACAGTAGCCTTTAAGCACATACATATCTCTTAATAGCTGGTTGCTAGGTGCAGCACCATTCCCTTTGCCACAGATCAATACTCTTTGCATATCCAAGACAAAAAAACGAATAACGAATTCCCATTTGAGAAAATAAGTATTGAAAAATTTAAGGGAATAACAGGCAATATCTCGAAAATGGTACACTCAACAAAAAAAGTATATGACATAAATTGTGTATTTTAACGAGATCTACATTTTTTGTGTAGTAAAATTTTGTCTCTCTCTTATGGTCTACCAGTTATGGAAAAGTCGTTCACAATGAAGAATACTTTTGGAGACATTCCCAGAAAATTCAAGATATATATTTATTTGTCATGAAAATGTCTTAAACATATAATATTTTAATCAAAATCGTTAGAGCCATTTTTGAGAAAATTACAATTTTCGAAAAATGTTCCATGTAAGGGGTAATCTGCGTTAGGGGTATTTTCTTGAAAGCCTTCGTGTCGCATCTCTGGAAGATATAGAACCTAAATACCAAGTTTAGTGTTTATCCGACTGTTCGTTTCTGAGTTATGCTGTTCACAGACAGACACACGCGCGCACACACACACACACACACACACACACACACACACACACACACACACGGACATGTTTCAAAAATGCTTTTTTTTTATTCAGGGGGTCTCAAAACATATATTTCCGGTGAAATCTCGGTATCGAATTTTTGGGTGGAATACAATACTTCCCCTACTTACTATACGTAGTAGAGAAAGTAAAAAAAGATTAACATAAATTGCGCTTTAACGATATATACATTTTTTTTGTGCAGTAAGATTTTGTCTATCTCTCACAGCTTACCAGTAATACAAAATTCATTCAGAATGAAGAGGAGTTCAAAGGCTAATGCTAGAAAATTCGAGATATAGATGAATGAATTTATTTCACTTCCATTATACATGAAGTGTGTTAACTCTCTATTACATGTGGTTATACCAACTCTTCCTTTCTAATATACACTATATATACTTGAGTTGCACCTGGTGCAAATGTAGTAAACACTGTGGTTATTAACACATTATACACCAGGTTCCTAACTACCTACATGTAAAACACATTTATTAAATATACCAATTTGCATGATAGGCATCCTTGCAAAATATACAAATTTATAATTTTGAAATTCCTCGCTGAGGCAGTATTTTTAACATTTAAATGACATCAGTCTAATTATAAAATATAAAAAAATAACAGCTCGCCTTAAAAACAATATGTGTATGTAATAATATATAAAGCGTTATGTTAGTCATTGTATTAAGTTTATTTTATTATGTACATGTATAATAATGCCATGTGAATGTATTATGTAGTTTAACAATGTAGGAGCTGTGAGAATAGAAGCAAACTGCTTTCCGTAGCAAACAGAATTACAAAGTAGAAGCCGAAAGTTGCTACTTGAGACAACAATAAATTAGAAAGTTTAAAAAGGCTGCTAATAATTCTTGGAACAGTAATTATGTAATATTTAAAACAGTTTATAAATAGCAATTAACAACTAGAAAGGCTAAAAGTTAAATAAAGGTGTTCTATTGGAGTAGGCTTAGCCAATCAGAATCTAGAAATAGAGTAAATGGGCAGATGCTACAAGATTGCGTACCCGAGCAGTTCGGTACGTGTTCAGTGTGAAACAAAAACTCATTGCGGTGAGAATAATATAAAGTTTACGTGTTAAAAAGTACAATTAACAATAATCTCAAAGCTCTGCAGTAAGATACATCAGTGAAGTGTTATTTAATGGTGTGAAGGATTAATAAACAAAGTACAATACCATTATAACTTGTGTAAGCCTTGTTCTTTAGCCGTACCAGCCCTGCTAAGAGATACGTGCTCTAAAAATACTAATAACGCAGCCGAGGTATACATATATAATACTTAAATAAACATTTAAATACAAAGTTGATTTTTAAACGTGAGGCAAAGGCCACCGGAAACTTTGTACCGTGCGTGGGGCGAACACTCCTAGAAACAATCTTCCACAAGTTTGACATCCATAATGTGGTGCAACCACAACAACAATAAAACCCCTTCAAGTTTGGCAACCATACGTGGGGCTGCAACTACTCCATCTGTTACATTTTTGTTTAGTCGTTCCTAATGTTCTACCCAATTTTATAATCTCTTTTGTATTTTTAAGCTTTCCAATTCTCATTTTAACTATTGGTCTCGGTAATTTCAACCACCCAACATTGATCTCTCCATTGTTTAGTCTCATTACAATCCAAAATAAAATATAGATCATTCTCCATTTCCCCACATAATGGGCATTTCTGTGGGTCCATTCCCCCTTTCATTCCCCTTAACTTCATGGTCCCAAATCTAAACCATGTCCATCCTTCCCTTTCCAATTTATTGCACACTTCAATATACTTTTCCCTGCCCCAATCTTTTTTAATTTGCTTGTACAAAACCAAGGTTCTCTTGTCCCTAATACTGCTAAAGATATCTTGTATATTGATATACTCAATTTGTCTGATTTCCTTCCAGAACCTTCCTCTTAATAATTCTCTCTCTCTGCATACATTCCCCATACCTATTTCCTCAATATTCTTTTGTACAGATAAGGCCCAATTACCAGGTACTGGCAATTTCTCTTGCATAATCATAAATTGTTTTACAATATTCTGGTCATCTAAGGCTCACTTCATACCTGAGACGAAGGAACAGTCAAAATAGTGGATTGTTAGGGTAGAATCGGCCCAAAGAAGGTGAAGAGAGTTCCATCTGCAGGTAAGGTTATGGCGTCAATCTTTTGGGATGGGCGTGGGATAATTCTCATTGATTATCTTCAAAAGGGAAAAACAATCAATGGCGAGGACTACGCAAACTCATTGCAGCGTTTGAATGATGAAATTAAGCCAAAACGGCGGCATTTAGCGAAAAAGGAAGTTCTGTGTCATCATGACAATGCACCAATTCGAATTGCTTCCTCATGCACCCTATTCGCCAGACTTAGCCCCCTCTGATTGTTTTGTTTCCAAGTTGAAGAAATGGCTTGATGGTAAAAGATTTGCCAACAGTGAAGAGCTGGAGTTCAGCTGGTTACAGTTGATGGCTATTTTTCAGAATTCGGTTCTCGCTATAAACAGGGTATCGAAGCTTTTGAACATCGTTGGGAAAAGTGTATCGAGTTGAAAGCAGACTATGTAGAGAAATAAATATGTTTTTTTTTTCATTTTTTTTTTTTTTGCTAGGTCGGGCACTTCTGGGACAGTTCTCGATAAGTAACTACCTAGGAATTGCCAGCCTGTCCAAATATAAACACGCACAGATTTAACGCCTCCTACTTATGTTTCTATGCAATGTTGAAGTTATCATACCATAAATGTTGATTTGTTCTCATCCTCTCAAGCTGTTGACGGACTGCAGTTTTTTCTTTCTTTTGTTTAACATTTTATCAGATTAGGCTCTCCTGGTGTTTCATTTTCTTCCTTTTCTTTACGTACGTTAGCGAAACACAAGTAATTAAAGAATGCCATGCAACATTTGCAATAAGCTACTATAAACGCGCGCCTTATCTGCGATATTAGCATGTGTTAATAACTGCTAAGGAGGTGGGGGGTGAAGGGTCGTGGCCCGTCACGTATCGGTAGGACGAGAAACTCACGACCTGTAGGTATACCCAGCCGAAACAATCTCACTGCTGTCACGTATTGTGGACCAAGGTCTTATATAGCGTGACTTGATAACATCGATACCTCCTCGCTGTCATCTTGTAACATCCACCAAGATCCGCATTCGAGAGAGCCCGTGTTCAAATGTCGGTGCCTGCCAATCTGACAACAGTTTTATAAGGAAGGGACCGAAATTTCACCCACGGAATAAAACAACAGCAAGCATACACTATGTGATCAAAAGTATCCGGACACCCCCACAAACATACTTTTTCATCTTGGGTGCATTGTGCTGCCACCTACTGCCTGGTACTCATTATCCGCGACCTCAGTAGTCATTAAACATCTTGAAACAGCAGAATGGGACGCTCCGTGGAACTCACGGACTACGAACGTGGTCAGGTGATAGGGTGTCACTTGCGTCAGAAGTCTGTACGCGAGATTTCCACACTCCTAAACATCCCTAGGTCCACTGTTTCTGATGTGATAGTGAAGTGGAAACGTGAAGGGACATGTACAGCACAAAAGCGTACAGGCCAACCTCGTCTGTTGACTGACAGAGACCACCGACATTTGAAGAGGGTCGTAAAGAGTAATAGACAGACATCTATCCAGACCATCACACAGGAATTCCAAACTGCATCAGGATCCACTCCAATTACTATGACAGTTGGGTGAGAGGTAAGAAACCTTGGATTCCATGGTCGAGCGGCTGCTCATAAGCCACACATCACGCAGGAAAATGCCAAACGACGCCTCGCTTGGTGTAAGGAGCGTCAACATTACACGATTGAACAGTGGCAAAACGTTGTGTGGAGTGACGAATCACGGTGCACCATGTGGCGATCCGATGGCAGGGTGTGGGTATGACGAATGCCCGGTGAACGTGATCTGGCAGCGGTGTAGTGCCAACAGTGAAATTCGGAGGTGGTGGTGTTATTGTGTGGTCGTGTTTTTCCTGGAGGGGGCTTGCACCCCTTGTTGTTTTGCGTGGCATGATCACAGCGCAGATCTACATTGATATTTTAGGCACCTTCTTGCTTCCCACTGTTGAAGAGCAATTCGGGGATGGCGATTGCATTTTTCAACACGATCGAGCACCTGTTCATACTGCACGGGCTGTGGCGGAGTGGTTACAGGACAATAACATCCCTGTAATGGACTGGTATGCACAAAGTCCTGACTTGAATCCTATAGAACACATTTGGGATGCTTCGGAACGCCGTCTTCGTGTCAGGCCGCACCGACCTACATCGATACGATTGAAAGTATGCCTGCGAGAGTGAACGCTGGCATCAAGGCTAAGGGTGGGCCAACACTGACTTCCAGCATTACCGATGGAGGGCGCCACGAACTTGTACGTTATTTTCAGCCAGGTGTCCGGATACTTTTGATCACGTAGGGTATACGTAACTTTCTCTAGCAAGAATCACATATAAAATCGAACGGCCAAAAAACCCTAGCATTTTTTGTATGTGTTGTAATCCTTCCTATTAATAAGAGGTCTAAGGACAGCATATTCATCAAATATTGGCATCTAAAAGCCAACGGTTGTCGCGTTATTGAACGATAAATGTATCGTACTAATTCAATTTGTCGCATTTTAAATGCGTATCCCTTTATTTCAGAATATGGTACCAAATACACTGTCGTTAGTGAAAATTGCAACACCAAGAAAGAATAACTCCAAACTTGGTGCAAGTGTAGAAGAGTGTACAAGCAATAAGTGATTAGGTTTACCGAGAGATGGGGTACACGTAGGCCGAGCACAGCCCTCTCGTGTCCGTCCCACAAGGTCAGTGTTGCGCCCAGTGTAGTCAGGGCGGAGCTGTCAAACAAGGTGGAAACAATTAAGTGAGTGCCAGTATGCCGCGTCGACGTCAAAGGGAGCCATATCGGCTTGTGAGTGAGTTCGAACGGGGCACAATAATCGGTCTTTGTCATACCGTGACATTTCGGCTCGTACAGGATATGCTGCTACGACAGTGATGCGTGTGTGGAAGCAGTGGATAGATGAAGGTCGTACGCAGCGAAGAGCGGGTACTGGACCACAGCACGGGATGACCGTCATCTTGTTCGCATGGCCGTAACGGACCGTACACCTTCATCCACAGTGTTGGCTTGACGCTGGAGCACTGCAACAGTTGTGAACTTGTCTGCATCAACGTTTCGTCGCCGTCTGCTGCAGGTTGGACTGGTTGCATGCCATTACGTCGACTTCCATTTTCCAGAAACCACAAACCCCTCCGACTGCAACGGGCACGAGAGCACCGTCACTGGGGTCCTGAGTGGCAAAATGTAATCTTTTCGGACGAATCGCATTTAAACGTGTCCTACAGTGATGGCCGCATACGTGTCCGGCGGTATCGTGGTGAGCGCAACCTAAAGGGCTGCATTGTTTAGCGGCATAGCGGACAAACACCAGGTGTGATGGTTTGTGGCGCCATTGGTTACAACAAACTATCTCGCCTCCTACGAATTGAGGGCACTTTGAACAGCAACCGGTACCTAACGGTGGTTGTAGAGCCTGAGGTACTCCCCCTGCTTCGGGCATCTCCACAGGCCACATTTCAACAGGACAATGTCCGGCCACATATTGCGAGGAATGTACAAGCCTTCTTCGAAGAGCGACGGGTACCATTGCTTCCCTGGCCTGCATGTTCGGCCGACATGTCGCCCATCGAACATGTCTGGGATATGGTTGGTGCGTCACGGTCCTCCAGTAACCAGTGTCACGGATTTGTGGGCTCGAATACAAACTGCGTGGAGGGAAATCCCTCAGGAACTTACTCATAACCTTCTTGATTCAATGCCACGGCGTATAGCAGCTCTAATTGCAGCGCATGGAGGCCACACCAAATACTGAATATTAGGGCTCAAAGGTCATGTATATATTTGAAAAGTTTATCATTTGTTACTTGTCATGTACCTAACCTGTGCTATTAAATTCATGCGCTTCCTTCTTGGTGTTGCAATTTTCACAAACGGCAGTGAATGATTTTGTAGGTAAAAGTCCGCATTTCATTACAACATATACTAATTATTTTTATAATATCCACAAAAATCTATATACAGTTTTTATTTATTTTAAGCGTCTTCGGAATTATATAAAACTAAAATATTATATTGAGAATAATCCATAGTGTCATTAAGAGAAGTCGGCAATGTTGTTAAAGTGGTGATGTTTGTGTGTTCGTGGTTATTACACAAAAAGTGAATAACGCAGCGATTTACGTAGTTGATGCACGATGATCACCAAGCGCTCTGTGAATCTGTGAGGAAATACTCAAAACCGCATACTGTTTAGAAAGCTTTCTCACTGTTTAACCACGCACAGCAGCTTGTTTGACTTTCAGTTCAAAACAAACGTGCGAGAGCGACCATGAGAGCGTAAAGTAATTCTCTGCTTTAATTATGTTAGACCAAATACGAGGGACACTATTTATATTTTGAGCCTTGGCAACCCTGAATGTTGCAGGTGCCATCTGACGTTTCCAACGGAAAGTTTGGCATATTTTACCATAATCCACTTCGATCATTTTGTCAATAGAGCGTCATTTGTTTTGTTTACACTAACTGAAAATTGTGTGTCATCAAAAACATGGAATTAACTCGTGAAAATGTTCATGCAATAATTTATTACGACTTTCGACGTGGATTATCAAGACAAGAGTGCATCGATCAACTAACTTCCACATTTGGCGACGAAGCTCCATCCTTTGCCACTGTGAAACGCTGGTAAAACTAATTTAATCGTGGCCGCCGTTCGCTCAATGATGAAGTTCGTGAAGGTCGTCCAAAACCAGTTGTACCAGAAAATCAGTTTTGCTGTGCAAAAACTAGTAATGAAGGATCGCCATGCGACATATTGTGAGATTGAGGCAACCCTAGGCATTAGTTCCACCAGAATATATAAAATATTGCATGATTATTTAGCCGTGAAAAAGGTTTGCTCTCGTTGGATTTCATATAATTTGACGCAATCTCAAAAAGACGCTCGTGTCGATTGGTGTACAAAAATGCTCAAGAAATACAATGGCGGTGCATCAAAAGACGTATATAAGATTGTAACAGGTGACGAATCATGGATCTATGCATATGAGCCGGAACGTAAACAGCAGTCGACTGTATGGGTGTTTCAAGATGAAGCAAATCCAACAAAAGTTGTTCGCACTCGAAGCACTTCGGAGCAAATGGTCGCCTGCTTTTTTAGCAAAACTGGCCATGTGGCAACAATGCCTTTAAAGGAACGTAAAACGGTCAATGCCGAATGGTACACAACCATTTGTTTGCCGGAAGTCTTCGGTGAAGTAAGGAAAAGCAACAAGAACCGTAGGATCGTTCTTCATCAAGACAATGCGAGCGCACACACATCACGTCTTACAACAGAGTATTTGAAGGCTCAAAAAATCGGTTTCACGAGTCATCCGCCATACAGTCCTGATTTGGCACCCAATGACTTCTTTTTGTTCCCGAACATCAAGAATAAATTGCGTGGACGACGATTTTCGTTGGCAGAAGAAGCCCTTGATGCCTTCAAAAACCATGTTTTGGAGGTGTCTCAAGAAGACTGGAATAAATGCTTGGACAAATGGTTCAAACGGATGCAAAAGTGTATTGATCATAAAGGAGAATATTTTGAAAAACAATAAAGCAGTTTTCAATCATAAATTACTTTGTTTTAATTATTAGGCTCAAAATATAAATAGTGCCCCTCGTATCAGTAACCATTACAGTAAAATATGTGCCTGTGTTTAAATTACGGAATCTTAGCAAATTTACTAAAAATACTTTTCTTAATCGGTAACCGCCTACACTTGAGAAAATAGAAATTTCTTCACTTAAAAACAAAATAAGAAGAAATATTTACTTATCAGCATGAAATTAAGTTTATGGAAACAAAATACAGCTCGATCTAAATAATTAGATTTAAAGGTTTCAGAGTTATAAGAGCTTGAAGTTGGATATTTTAGGAAGACACGATAACCGAACAATTTTAATTGCAAAACTATGATGTTCTAGACTTTAGAGTTTGCATAAAGCACTGTATCGGGCTTGTCTACAAGTACAAAAAGTTTTGTTTCGTCTAAAAAAATACAGTGTCGATTTTCTTTCTATTTCTGACGATTTGAAATGGAATGTCCCATTGGTAGTAGGATTTCATTATGTGGCCGGATGTGAGAGACTCGCATTCTGAAGGTCCCGGGGTGGATGCCTCAAGGTGTCTACTACCTTGAAGACCTAACATTTCACTACATTTTCAGCGCTTCCAGTACAAGTTTTGACAAAATTCCAGTACTGCATCGAATCATATTCCGATAAAAAATGTAACAGTACTCAAATGCGTGTTCCTTAGTGGTTTTATTTGTTTCCACAGTCATACTATGATGCTGTTTTAATTACTATATCGCATCTCACGCTTAAAAGACAGTACAGGTTATATGGAATTCACTGTTGCCACATCTACTACACGTACACTCTCAACTTCGGCGCCCAACTGTGACGCTCTCGCAGGATGGATATTTCATTTAAGTTTTCCAGTATGTAATCACTAATTCCAGTATATCCGAAACATAAAAAAATTAAGTATATTTCCAGTATCAGTAGACTCTATATTAAAACCTTGCCAAGACCAGGCTAAGGTCTATAAAAAGTATAATTAATTTATACAATAACAATAAAAAATCTGATGTGTTACACTCACATGACTTTCTCTACTCTTGTGCAAACTATTTTTACAAACGCTTATTCTCCATATGCTTCATGTTAATCGAAATATCTAGGTGTTAATCTTATTGCTAATTTTCTTGTAGATGCAAGGGGAATTGGTAGGCTTTAAGCGATAGTCAAATGTTTTAAGAGCAGGTTGCTATGTGGAGTATTCCATTCTCTTTGCATTACCAGGACAAAAAAATGAATAACGAATTCCCATTTGAGAAGAAGTATTGGAAAATTTAAGGGAATAACAAGTAATATCTCAAAAATGGTTCACTCAACAAAAAAATATATATGAAATAAATTATGTATTTTAACGAGATCTACATTTTTTGTGTAGCAAAATTTTGTCTATCTCTTATGGTTTACCAGTTATGCAAAAGTCGTTCACAATGAAGAACACTTTTGGAGACATTCCCAGAAAATTCGAGATATATATTCATTTGCCATAAAAATGTCTTAAACTTATGATATTTTGTTCAAAATCGTTAGAGCCGTTTTTGAGAAAATTAAAATTTTCGAAAAATGTTCCATGTAAAGGGTAATCTGGGGTGGGGAATTTTCTTGAAATCCTTCGTGTCGCATCTCTGGAAGTTACTGAACCTAAATACCAAGTTTGGTGTTTATCCGACTGTTCGTTTCTGAGTTATGCTGATCACAGACACACACACGGACATGTTTCCAAAAATGCTTTTTTTTGGATTAGGGGGTCTCAAAACATGTATTTCCGGTGAAATCTCGGTATCGAATTTTTCGGTGGAATACAATACTTCCCCTACGTACTATACGTAGTAGAGAAAGTAATTAAAAATCAGCAAACTTTACTACTCTGTCCTTGGGTTTTTCGTGGTTTTCCCTGGTCGGTAGGCGAATGCCGAGGTTGGTTTCCCGTCTATCAGGACTTCCTTCCATTATTTCCCTTTTATTCCTTTACTTCTCATGTTTCAGGTTACTTCTAGGTTTCGTGGCGTGTGGCGGTGTCGGATAGACGGCGCGGATGCTTGCTCAAAGCAGAGAGTACTCCCCGTAGACACTAGAGATTTGTTTGATTGAACAGGTCGTTTTTCACCCCTCAGGAACTGTAGGGGACCTCTGCGCTCTGTGGCCTGTAGCCTCCTGTGGTTCCTTCACTTCACTCCTTCCTCCTGGAGGGTTGGTACAGCAATAGATCTCTCACAGGTCGTAGGTCGCGAGGTGTCCCTATAATGATGAAGGAAGTGATGTGACCAGTACTTCCACGGTCGTGGTGGTCAAGGATTTGCAGGACTCTATGTTACATGCTTGTTACGCAGCAGAGGATGGGGAAGAGTGTTGAATAACCGATTAATTACACCAGAGCCATGCATGTATATACAATCGGCCCAAAACTTGTTCTCGGACTGTAATTAGGAACATAGCCGTTGCCTAAGTGGTTTTTAATTACGTTTCTCTAGTTGCAGCCTTCCTTTCATTATCCTTTTAAACGCTCTTTAGCTCGGCGATATGCAACACCCGCACTGTGAAGTAACAACTATTCAAAAAGTTACCGCACATGTGGATCATCATCACTTACGAATCTGCTCCCCGCACCTTTCAGGTATGCCGTCACCCCTTACCGCCAAGCGAGTGCTACTGTGCACTGTGTAGCGATATTTCCGCCTAATTAACAATACATAAAAAGCAACTCTGTAATAATTATAGTTTAGGAATTATTAATAATTAATTAACATTCAATTTCATAAATTTCCATAATTTTAAAGCCATAGGATTAAAAAACTGTATCAATTGAAAGCACTTCAGAAGCTGTAAATATGTTTTAAGTTTTAATAATATTGTTAAATAAATAAAGGCGTAATTGCATAAGAAAGACGCAAGGTTTAGGCATGAATAAAAGTAGCTTCGTTTTAGACTGTCCATTATGTTTTGCGAGCGTGGGGGCATAAAAATCGAAAGCTTCTTTTATACTTCGTGGGAATGAAGCAAGTTTTAAGAGTAAACAGACGCTATGAGGCAACGGACATTTCTTACAGTTAGGCTTTGAATTTTCAACCAGGGAACCAATAAACGCAGAGAATAAGTGTGAGGACCAATGGAAGCATAGGAAGACGCAGTGACATGTACAACATTTGGAGGCGAGCAGTCGTTATGATATGTGAACGCGAGCGTGGTTTTAAGGCAGTTTGTTACGATTCTTCGTAAAGGTAACACGTAGAACTCCGAGTCAGAAAATGACGCTAAGTTCCGAAATTTGCTAAGTACCGCGCAATTATAAAGTGATGTAGGTAGAAACATTTATATAATGTGCTAACTGTATTCTTCGATATAATTATATCCAAGCTCATAAACGAGTTAATGTTAGTCAAGTGACTACTTCAAGTTCGCGCGAATCTAAAGAACGGTGATAGAGCACCGAGATATTAAATAACTAGCCGGAGCAAACTTTAGTGTTCCAAGAGATAATAGTGGGAAGACAGTGCTATAAAGAATCGCACGTGTTAGAGAATACCATGAATCTTGTAGGATTTCTAGCATAAAGAGTGAGAAAAGTGAAAACAGTGTTTCTTTCAAGACAATATCCTGGTGTCACCACTCCCACAATCCTACCCTGACAACAACTGTAGTGAATTTCAGACCGATTCGCCGACAGTTGACCCTGAGATCGATGAGAAGTGCTTCCTGACTGATATAGGCGATTCGAGTCCTGAAGACTCCCCATACCACGACACAGGTGAGATACCCGCAACGAAATAGCGGGCAAAACGCTACAACTGAAACAAAAATATGAAGTGTTGCATTCACATCAGTTTTTCTGCTCACTCCTCTTACAAAATCTTATTATTCTATTTCTTTTTAATCCAGATAAACTTTCATTGCACTTTCGTTGTACAATACAGCAGGTAAAGCGATAGTCAGATTTTAAAAGAGCATGTAGCTATGCGATGGCTTTAAAATTCCATACTCTTTGCATGATCACAGAAAAAAATCATATGTTAAATTCACATGAATTTCTATACCCATTCCTGAACAAACTAATATAACAAAAGTTAATTCTTCTATCCACTTCACGTTAACTGAGATAAACATTTGTAGAAATGGGTTCATTACATATTTCCTTGTAGGCGCAATGGGACTAAGGAAATACAGTAGGTCTAAGCGATAGTCAACTGGCTATGCAATGACTTTGAAATTGCGTTCTCTTTGCATGATTGCGAGGGGAAAAAATAATAACAGCGACTTACCACTTGAATAAAAGTACCAAATGGCCTAACCAAACAGTATTTTACAGCTTTATGCTTCCCTCATACATAGGTGCAAAAGAAGTTGCCGCATCACTGCTGTTCAAAGGGGCAGTGCAGGTACAAAGCGAAAGGTAGTGCTGCTGTCTGCAGGTGTTTACGTGGTAGTTTCGTAATGGAGACATTCCCGAAAATTCAAGACATACATTTCATTTGTCATGAAAATAACTTAAAACCTGTGATATTTTAATCAAAATCGTTAGAGCCATTTTTGAGAAAATTAAAATTTTCGAAAAATGTTCCATGTAAAGGGAAATCTGGTGTGGGGGGATTTTCTTAAAAACCTTCGTGTCGCATCTCTGGAAGATACTGAACCTAAATACCAAGTTTGGTGTTTACCCGACTGTTCGTTTCGGAGTTATGCTGTTCACAGACACACACACACACACACACACACACACACGGACATGTTTCCAAAAATGCTTTTTTTTGGATTCAGGGGATCTCAAAACATGTATTTACGGTGAAATCTCGGTATCGAATTTTTGGGTGGAATGCAATACTTCCCCTACTTACTCTACGTAGTAGAGAAAGTAACAGAATTTTGTGGTATCAATTGGTACCATATAGTTGTACTGATTGTAGATTAACTGTCATGGAACTAAATGACTTAACACACGTGTACTCAGGTTTGATGATGATGATATGGGTGTTAAGGGCGCTAGACAGCTAAGGTCATCAGCGCCCTTACAATGTAGAAAATTAAAAATCTAAAATCCAGAAATTAAAAAACGGGACGCAAACCCGCTTAGTCTAAGCAATAAAAAACATATCAAACCCTAAAAACCAGCACACTAAAACATGAAATCAAACAATAACACATTAAACTACGTGACAGAAAGCGCCATATGACCCCAGGGGAGAACAGCCCCCCATTAAAACGAACAATATAAAATCACAAAACTAAAAGACGCTCAGCGCATTAAATGCGTCGAATAAAACCACTGTCACGGATAAAACGTAAAAGACGTTCTACAGTCTGCGCGTCGTCTGCCAAAACGTTGGCTATACCAACAGGCGGAGACACACGAACACGCAGTGAGCTAAAACCTGACACTCTGTTAAAATGTGACGCACCGTTAAGGGTGCCGCACACTGGCCACAGAGTGGTGCGGGATCACCACTAAGCAAGTGTCTATGACTAAAAACGCAATGCCCGATACGAAGGCGTGTTAAAATGACCTCTTCCCGACGAGAAGAAGAGGTGGCCCAGAAAACCGGGAGAGTTTTAACCTCCCGCAACTTGTTCCCACCCACTCATCGCGCCAACGCGAGAGGATACAGTGACGTAAAATTACATACAAATCAGTGGAGGGAACAATAGGAGTAAACAGCTGGGCGATAATATTGCCGATTTGGCAGCGGCGTCGGCAGACTCGTTCCCTGTGATGCCCACATGACCTGGAATCCACACGAAGGAGACGCTGATGCCAGAGGCACCAAGCGAGTGGAGCAAGTCACGCATGCGCTGTACGAGCGGGTGGTAATTGTACAGCGCGTTAATACTCTGAAGGGCACTCAGTGAGTCCGTACAAACAAGACAGAGCCGCAGAATGTATAAAATGACTTGATAAATACTAAAAAGTTCGGCGGTAAAAATGGAACATTGCCCGGGTAAACGAAAGGTAAAACTACGTTGACCAAAAACAAAGGCACACCCTACTCCAATATCAGTCTTAGACCCATCAGTATATATAAAATGCAAGTCCCCGAATTGCGCCTAAAGTTCTAAAAACGCTGATCTAAGAACTGAAGAAGGGGTCTCATTCTTCGGCATCGACGTTAACCCAAGGTGACAGTGGGCCTCAGCGCGCAACAATGGAGTGTGTTCAGGTTTGCGTCAAGCGCCAATCCTAAATTCTTGTTAATGAGTGAATTGCTTATTAAATAACTGATAACACCCTCCCCCCCACACACATAGGTACTCTCACGTTCAAATACTAGACTATGGGCATACCGTGAAATGTTTTTGTTTACAGACAACTTTCTGGAGCCCAGTCGAGAATCGAACCCTAACACCTCACATAGCAGGCAGTTTCTCTACCGAATGAGCTCTGGGACCAGCAATAGCAGTTAAAGTGTTCGTTTCAAGCATTGGTGTTTCTTTCTTCTCTCTGTCGGTACGGAGTCCCCTTTGCAGTTCTGCTTAGGCAAACCTTTTGGCATCCACGCTATCCGGTATAAACTAACTTCAACTAAGGACGGCTTGTGTGGGCCACCTGCTGTAACTATTTGAAAATTTCAAACCAATAACAAAAATTACCTCGGAAATAGTTAACACCACAGAAATTTCGATTTGCTTCAAAGAGATAGAGAATATAGTAAGCATTTGTCTATCTCTTATGGTTTACCAGTTTTACAAAAGTCATTCAGAATGAAGAGAACTTTACAGGCTATTACCGTAAAATAATATTTGTCATGAACACAGGTTAAACATATGCTATTTTAATCAAAATCGTAGGAGCCATTTTCAGAAAATGAAAAACAACGAAAACTTTTCAATGTAAAGGGTAGTTCGGGGTGGGAAATGTCTTCAAAATCTTCGTGAAAGGTCCTGAACTTAAATACTCTCATATTTAATCAACTTTTCCTTTATAGTTATACTGTTCACAGACACACTAACTTACCTTTTTTAAAAATGTTTTTTTGGGATTCAGGGACTCTCAAAACATGCATTTGCGGTGAAATCTCATCAAATTTTTGGGTGGCATACAATATTTGTTCCATTTACTCTAAGTACATAACAGAAAAAGTACAACGCTAAGTATTTGAGAATTCAAACCATTAACAAAGAATATCTCGGAAATAGCGAAGGCCACAAAAAGTTCATTTGACATAAACTATATACTTTAACAATATCCACATTTTTGTGTAGTAATATTTGGTTTATCTCTTATGGTTTACGAATTATTCAAAGGTCATTCAGAATGAAGAGGACTTCGCAGAAAATTTAAGATATACCTACATTTGGTCGTGTAAATATCTAAAGTATGGGTTTAATCAAAACACCTTTTAATTTTTGGGAAATGAAAAATATGGACTTTTTTCCATGTAGAGGGTGCAGGGTGGGGGGTGTTTCTGTAAAATCTTCGTGTCGTATCTTGGAAGATATTGAATTTGAACATTAGTTTTTTAGTATTCGTCGTACTTTTTGTTTTAGAGTTATGCTACAAACAGTCACAGACGTTTTTGGGGGTACAGGGCGCCTCAAAACATGTATTTAAAGTAAAACTTTTGGGTGGAATACAATACTTCCTCTGCTTAGAGTAAGAACGCAGTAAAAAAAGTAAAAATACCCGCATTCCAGCCGGGAATCGAACCCTGAAAAGTCAAAACATTCCAATCGACCAGGGAGGCAGTACAAAATCTTTTGTTCCCGTTCTTAATGTCTATTACCAGGTTTATGACACCGAATTCGTTTCTATGCTATACACTGTGTCTAACGTTTTCTTTTGACTGTTTGTATAAAGACTTTCCTTTGAATAGTCCTAAAGATGCTATAATATATTTCCGAGAAGTGTTAACAAAGGAGGGACGCGTCCTAAATATCTCCATTACGTGCTGGCGCCTGTAAATGAATTAACTGCTAAGAGCCGGCAAGGAATAGTAATGGCATTAATTTATTTTTGCCGCCAACATTATCACCTCCTTATCCCTTTGTGCCAGCCTTTTATACTAACACTCCACATAAAAACGTTTTTACGATGTTTGCACTCTCGGCTTCAATGTCAGTAAAACATTAATACAAATGTTCCGCGGGAGATATCGCCACCGTCGGTTCTTTTGATTAGAGCCTTCAATGTATGTAAAAACGGGTTTCAGTTGGTTTAACCTTCTCTTCTTCACTTACAATAAGAAGAGGAAGTATTGTATTTTTCCCAAAAATTCGATGTCAAGATTTCATCGGAAATACAAAAGAAAAACATTTTTAGAAAAATCTAATGTGTTACACTAACACGACTTTCTCTACTCTTCTACAAAATATTTTTACAAACGTTTATTCTCCATGTGCTTCATGTTAATCCAGATGTTAATCTTATTGCTAATTTTCTTGTAGATGCAAGGGGAATTGGCAAGCTTTAGCGATAGTCAAACGTTTTAAGAGCTGGTTGCTATGTGGAGTATTCCATTCTCTTTGCATGTCCAAGACATAAAAAAATGAATAATGAATTCCCATTTGAGAAAAAGTATGGGAAAATTTAAGGGAATAACAAGCAATATCTCGAAAATGGTTCACTCAACAAAAAAAATGTGTATGACAAATTGTGTATTTTGACGCGATCTACATTTTTTGTGTAGTAAAATTTTGTCTATCTCTTATGGTTTACCAGTTATGCAAAAGTCGTTCACAATGAAGAATACTTTTGGATACATTCCCAGAAAATTCGAAATATACATTTCATTTGTCCTGAAAATATCTTAAACATATGATATTTTAATCAAAATCGTTAGAGCCATTTTTGAGAAAATTAAGATTTTCGAAAAATGTTCCATGTAAAGGGTAATCTCGGATGGGGGGATTTTCTTGAAAACCTTCGTGTCGCATCTGTGGAAGATACTGAACCTAAATACCAAGTTTGGTGTTTATCCGACTGTTCGTTTCTGAGTTATGCTGTTCACAGACACACACACACACACACACACACACACACACACACACACACACACAGACACACACACGGACATGTTTCCAAAAATGATTTTTTTGGATTCAGGGGGTCTCAAAACATATATTTCCGGTGAAATCTCGGTATCGAATTTTTGGGTGGAATACAATACTTCCCCTACTTACTATACGCAGTAGAGAAAGTAAAAATGAATAACGAATTCCCATTTGAGAAAAAGTATGGGAAAATTTAAGTGAATAACAAGCAATATCTCGAAAATGTTTCACTCAAAAAACAAAATGTATATGACATAAATTGTGTATTTTAACGCGATCTACATTTTTTGTGCAGTAAAATTTTGTCTATCTCTTATGGTTTACCACTTATGCAAAAGTCGTTCACAATAAAGAATACTTTTGGATACATTCCCAGAAAATTTGAGATATACATTTCATTTGTCCTGAAAATATCTTAAACATATGATATTTTAATCAAAATCATTAGCCATTTTTGAGAAAATTACAATTTTCGAAAAATGTTCCATGTAAAGGGTAGTCTGGGGTGGGGGCATTTTCTTGAAAACCTTCGTGTCGCATCTCTGGAAGATACTGAACCTAAATACCAAGTTTGGTGTTTATCCGACTGTTCGTTTCTGAGTTATGCTGTTCACAGACACACGGACATGTTTACAAAAATACATTTTTTTTGGATTCAGGGGGTCTCAAAACATGTATTTCTGGTGAAATCTCGGTATGGAATTTTTGGGTGGAATACAATACTCCCCCTACTTACTGTACATAGTAGAGAAAGTAAAATGGTAGGAGTCTGAACACTATAACTCAAAAACGCAAAGTCGACTACATACCGAACTTGGTATTTAAGTTCAGTGCTTTCCAAAGATGCGACAGGAAATTTTCAAGAAAATCTCCCCATTGCAAACTACCCTTTAATAGAGCAATTTTTTCGAAATTTATTTTCTAAAAAAATAGCTAATAATTTTGATTAAACTACCATATATTAAAGATATTTACATGACAGACAAAATGTATATCTTGAATTTTCTGGGAATAGCTTGTGATGTTCACTTCATTCGGAAGGAATTATGAATAATCTTGTGTAACTGATAAACGTTAAGAGATAGACGAAAATGCACGACACAAAAAATCCAGATCTCTTTAAAACACACAAATTATTTCAACTAAGTTTTTTTGTGGCATACGCCATTTCTGAGATATCTGTTATTAAAGGTTCGAATTGTTCATTTCCTGATTCTATTAAAGTCCTTTCAACATTCACTTTGTTCTCGCGATGGAAACAGTATGGAATTTTAAGGCCAGCATATAGCGTCCAGTTGTTAAACATTTGACTATCGCTGTTCTCTTTGTATCTATAACGAAATATGTAATGTAACTATTTTTGTAAAGGTGTATTTGGATTAAAATGTACTAGATAGAAAAATAAGCCTTAGTAAGATTCGTTTGTATACCCACTAATAAACGATAGAGGGCACAGAAAGTAATGCGAATGTATCATCAAAATTGTTTTCATTTGTTTCCTTGTTTCTTTTTCTGTTCATGCAAAGAGAACTGGTGTCGAAGTCATGACATAAGGACGGCTTTGAAAAAATCTGACTATCGCTTTAGTTAACTGTACTTTTTTTTTTAAGTTCCATTTTTCCCCCGCCTTTAACTACATCTTATCGGCGACCTTTCCGTTGGAACATATTGCCTGTTGGCAATGGTGTTATAACTCTTGTCGTTAGGTTTCTTGCACTTTTGTTTTTATTTTCTTTTTTTTTAATCATTAGATCACACGCACATTCACACTCTCATTCACACTTCCTGATTATGGGGGAGGATAGGAAATAATCTTGACTAGAGAAAAATTCCCACCCCCCAGCCGGGAATCCAACCTGAGACCCCTCGCACAGCAGGCAGGTGCTCTAACGACTGAGCTACGGGGCGAAACTTTACTGTATTTTTCTTATACCTGGAACGAAAGGTGTAAATAATTACAGTTCATCTATATTAACAAGAAATAAAGGGTCTTTCAACAGAAGTGTCCTATCTTTAACATGTGATAGCTGCCGTTGTTATTGAGTTACAGCAGTCATTTTTTTCATGTGGTTACAGTTGTTATTGACAAGTAGCCATGGAACGTTACAGCATTCAGCAACGCGTAGAAATTGTGAACATTTATTCAAAATGGATCAGCTGTTCGCCAAACCTTCCGTGTGAGGTTTACGGTGTGCATAAGCGTCCCTACGAGACAACGATTCGGCCTTTGTTTGATAAATTTGAAAGAAGTGGTTCTGTCAGCGATCAAAAAACGCCTGTACGTAATCCACGTAAGCGCTCCAAGGAAAACATAGGCGCCGTTCGTGAGAGTGTACGCGAGAACGGAAACAAATCAATTGCTCGTCGAGCGCAAGAATTGGGGCTTTCGCCGACCACAACTTGTAGAATTCTGCATCTGGACTTGAAGTTTCACGCTTACAAAATGGTGTTAACTCAAGAACTAAAGCCCAACGACCATAGGTTAGCGCCGTGTATTTGCTGACTGGGCTATGGAGCAATTGGAAGCTTATCCGGATTTTTGTCGAAAAATAATCTTCAGCGACGACGCCCACTTTTGGGTAGATGGTTTTGTTAACAAACAAAATTGCCGCTATTGGAGCAATCACAATCCAATGCAGATTCAAGAACGACCACTTCATCCCCAAAAGGCTACTGTGTGGTGTGGATTTTGGTATGGTGGAATCATTGGTCCATATTTTTTCCAAGATGAAGATGGAGAAGCTGTAACTGTCGATGGAGAAAGATACTGGGCTCTTATAAGGAACTATTTTTGGTCTAAATTGGATGGTATGGATCTCAGAAAAACCTCTGGTTCCAGCAAGATGGTGCCACATGTCATACTGCTCTCGAAACAATCGATCTTTTGAAGGAGAAGTTCAGAGGTTTCATCATTTTCCGTGGTGGTGATGTTAACTGGCCCCCGAGGTCATGTGATTTAACGCTGTTAGATTACTTCTTGTGGGATTATGTTAAATCTCGTGTTTATGTCAACAAGCCAGAAACAGTAAATGATGTTATGAATGACATCACGCGTGTTATTCGTGAAGTTGGACCTAATTTACGTTCTTCTGTCATTGAAAATTGGGTCAACAGTATACGCGCAACCCAACAAAGTTGTGCCGGTCACTTAACTGATGTTGTTTTCCACACGTAATGACATTAATTATGTTCCAAAATAAAAAAGAAATAAACCTCTATCATTTATACAATGTGTTTTATTTAAGTTCAAAGATAGGACACTCTTGTTGAAAGACCCTATAGATAGAAGAATAAGCTCTTGAGCATACTTTATAGAAGAGCGAGTTGAAATTATGTGAATGCAACACCTGCTGTTCTTCCTTCCTAGTTGTGTATGCGAAACATTTAAATGTTATTTACTCTGCCTACAGCATAGTTATTGTATTTGATGTACACATTTCACTGGTAGTGTTGTCCATCTTTTAAAGTACATCATCATCTTCAAGGTACCTAGCTGAAATTTGGTCAAAAAATTACAAAAATAGTTTTTATGTCCAAAAAATACTTTGAACTTTTAGCTTCATTTACACAATATTGCTTTTGCTCTCCTAGTCCTTTAAGGCTTCAACAGTTTAAATGCTCAAGAGCACCACCTAATGCTTGCATTTATTTCTAATGCCTTTTACTCGACTTTAATGTTTACCATTCTCTACCACGTACATAGTAGATCGGAAAGTAAACTGCATCCAAAACTTCGATACCGAGATTTCACAGTAAATACATGCTTTGAGGCACCCTGAATAAAAAAAAACATTTTTAGAAAAAGGCTCGTGTGTGTGTGTGTGTTTGTGTGTGTGTGTGTGTTTGTGTTTGTGTGTCTGTGTCTGTGCGTGTGAACGTGTGTGTCTGGGCCTGTATGTGTGTGTCTGTCTGCGTGTGCCTCTCTGTGTGTGTCTGTCTGTGCGTGTGTGTGTGTGTGTGATCTTAAGCATATAACATTTTCTTTCTGAAACAACCGGAAGAATGAACGAAACGTAAATTCCAGTTTTGCATATTGAAATTTACATAATGGAGAGGCATTTTCTTTTTTCAAATAACGATTTATGTATCTTGTACAACACCTAAATAATCCGTGGGTACAATACATGTAAAATAAAAAAAAATTCTCAAAAACTATTGTACGGATCAGCATGCAATTTAAAACCCACTTATAATTGTGATGGAGCAATATGTGACATTTTGAAAACATTTAGATAAAAACTGCAAGATAGAAATTTCAGATATGGGTACCCTTAATTCCTTTCGAGCCTGCCGTTACCAATGTTATCTCGGAAACAAATGTAGCCCTACTCGCTGTTCATAAAGCACTAAAAGTTAACTGAATCAAACAAATTTAGTGTTGCCTGTTTAATTATTCCTCGTGCAACACACGTCACTTGAAGCCTGAACGGAACGCTCCGTCTTGCTGTAAGTCCAATCATGTTCCGCCAACTTACCAACAAATTCACCCTTCGAGTTTTTTATAACCGTTCTGGTCGTAGACGATATTTTGTGTTACAACATAATAATTATACGATGCAGACATTCGAATCTTCCCTACTTTAGTGCTTCCAAGTTCCAAAACATGATTCCTTCCTGCTTTACTGCTTCAAAGTTGCAAAAGACGATTCCTTTCTGCTTTACTGCTTCAAAGTACCAAAAGACGATTCCTTTCTGCTTTACTGCTTCAAAGTTCCAAAAGACGATTCCTTTCTGCTTTACTGCTTCAAAGTTCCAAAAGACGATTCCTTTCTGCTTTACTGCTTCAAAGTTCCAAAAGACGATTCCTTTCTGCTTTACTGCTTCAAAGTTCCAAAAGACGATTCCTTCCTGCTTTACTGCTTCAAAGTTCCAAAAGACGATTCCTTTCTGCTTTAGTGCTTCAAAGTTCCAAAAGACGATTCCTTTCTGCTTTACTGCTTCAAAGTTCCAAAAGACGATTCCTTTCTGCTTTAGTGCTTCAAAGTTCCAAAAGACGATTCCTTTCTGCTTTAGTGCCTCAAAGTTCCAAAAGACGATTCCTTTCTGCTTTAGTGCCTCAAAATTCCAAAAGACGATTCCTTTCTGCTTTAGTGCCTCAAAGTTTCAAAAGACGATTCCTTTCTGCTTTAGTGCTTCAAAGTTCCAAAAGACGATTACTTTCTGCTTTACTGCTTCAAAGTTCCAAAAGACGATTCCTTTCTGCTTTAGTGCTTCAAGGTTCCAAAAGACGATTCCTTTCTGCTTTAGTGCCTCAAAGTTCCAAAAGACAATTCCTTTCTGCTTTAGTGCCTCAAAGTTCCAAAAGACGATTCCTTTCTGCTTTAGTGCCTCAAAGTTCCAAAAGACGATTCCTTCCTGCTTTAGTGCTTCAAAGTTTCAAAAGACGATTCCTTCCTGCTTTAGTGCCTCAAAGTTCCAAAAGACGATTCCTTCCTGCTTTAGTGCCTCAAAGTTCCAAAAGACGATTCCTTCCTGCTTTAGTGCTTCAAAGTTTCAAAAGACGGTTCCTTTCTGCTTTAGTGCCTCAAAGTTCCAAAAGACGATTCCTTCCTGCTTTAGTGCTTCAAAGTTTCAAAAGACGATTCCTTCCTGCTTTAGTGCTTCAAAGTTTCAAAAGACGATTCCTCTCTGCTTTAGTGCTTCAAAGTTTCAAAAGACGATTCCTCTCTGCTTTAGTGCTTCAAAGTTCCAAAAGACGATTCCTTCCTGCTTTAGTGCTTCAAAGTTCCAAAAGACGATTCCTTCCTGCTTTAGTGCTTCAAAGTTTCAAAAGACGATTCCTCTCTGCTTTAGTGCTTCAAAGTTCCAAAAGACGATTCCTTCCTGCTTTAGTGCTTCAAAGTTCCAAAAGACGATTCCTTCCTGCTTTAGTGCTTCAAAGTTTCAAAAGACGATTCCTTTCTGCTTTACTGCCTCAAAGTTTCAAAAGACGATTCCTCTCTGCTTTAGTGCTTCAAAGTTCCAAAAGACGATTCCTTTCTGCTTTAGTGCCTCAAAGTTTCAAAAGACGATTCCTTCCTGCTTTAGTGCTTCAAAGTTTCAAAAGACGATTCCTCTCTGCTTTAGTGCTTCAAAGTTTCCAAAGACGATTCCTGTCTGCTTTACTGCTTCAAAGTTTCAAAAGACGATTCCTTTCTGCTTTAGTGCCTCAAAGTTCCAAAACACGATTCCTTCCTGCTTTAGTGCTTCAAAGTTCCAAAAGACGATTCCTTTCTGCTTTAGTGCCTCAAAGTTCCAAAAGACGATTCCTTTCTGCTTTAGTGCCTCAAAATTCCAAAAGACGATTCCTTTCTGCTTTAGTGCCTCAAAGTTCCAAAAGACGATTCCTTTCTGCTTTAGTGCTTCAAAGTTCCAAAAGACGATTACTTTCTGCTTTACTGCTTCAAAGTTCCAAAAGACGATTCCTTTCTGCTTTAGTGCTTCAAGGTTCCAAAAGACGATTCCTTTCTGCTTTAGTGCCTCAAAGTTCCAAAAGACGATTCCTTTCTGCTTTAGTGCCTCAAAGTTCCAAAAGACGATTCCTTTCTGCTTTAGTGCCTCAAAGTTCCAAAACACGATTCCTTCCTGCTTTAGTGCTTCAAAGTTTCAAAAGACGATTCCTTCCTGCTTTAGTGCCTCAAAGTTCCAAAAGACGATTCCTTCCTGCTTTAGTGCCTCAAAGTTCCAAAAGACGATTCCTTCCTGCTTTAGTGCTTCAAAGTTTCAAAAGACGATTCCTTTCTGCTTTAGTGCCTCAAAGTTCCAAAAGACGATTCCTTCCTGCTTTAGTGCTTCAAAGTTTCAAAAGACGATTCCTTCCTGCTTTAGTGCCTCAAAGTTTCAAAAGACGATTCCTTCCTGCTTTAGTGCTTCAAAGTTTCAAAAGACGATTCCTCTCTGCTTTAGTGCTTCAAAGTTTCAAAAGACGATTCCTCTCTGCTTTAGTGCTTCAAAGTTCCAAAAGACGATTCCTTCCTGCTTTAGTGCTTCAAAGTTCCAAAAGACGATTCCTTCCTGCTTTAGTGCTTCAAAGTTTCAAAAGACGATTCCTCTCTGCTTTAGTGCTTCAAAGTTCCAAAAGACGATTCCTTCCTGCTTTAGTGCGTCAAAGTTCCAAAAGACGATTCCTTCCTGCTTTAGTGCTTCAAAGTTTCAAAAGACGATTCCTTTCTGCTTTACTGCCTCAAAGTTTCAAAAGACGATTCCTCTCTGCTTTAGTGCTTCAAAGTTCCAAAAAACGATTCCTTTCTGCTTTAGTGCCTCAAAGTTTCAAAAGACGATTCCTTCCTGCTTTAGTGCTTCAAAGTTTCAAAAGACGATTCCTCTCTGCTTTAGTGCTTCAAAGTTTCCAAAGACGATTCCTGTCTGCTTTACTGCTTCAAAGTTTCAAAAGACGATTCCTTTCTGCTTTAGTGCCTCAAAGTTCCAAAACACGATTCCTTCCTGCTTTAGTGCTTCAAAGTTTCAAAAGACGATTCCTGTCTGCTTTATTGCTTCAAAGTTCCAAAAGACGATTCCTGCCTGCTTTAGTGCTTCAAAGTTTCAAAAGACGATTCCTTCCTGCTTTAGTGCTTCAAAGTTCCAAAAGACGATTCCTCCCTGCTTTAGTGCTTCAAAGTTCCAAAAGACGATTCCTCTCTGCTTTAGTGCTTCAAAGTTTCAAAAGACGATTCCTTTCTGCTTTAGTGCCTCAAAGTTCCAAAACACGATTCCTTCCTGCTTTAGTGCTTCAAATTTTCAAAAGACGATTCCTGTCTGCTTTATTGCTTCAAAGTTCCAAAAGACGATTCCTCCCTGCTTTACTGCTTCAAAGTTCCAAAAGACGATTCCTCTCTGCTTTAGTGCTTCAAAGTTTCAAAAGACGATTCCTCTCTGCTTTAGTGCTTCAAAGTTCCAAAAGACGATTCCTCCCTGCTTTACTGCTTGAAAGTTTCAAAAGACGATTCTTTCCTGCTTTACTGCTTCAAAGTTTCAAAAGACGATTCCTCTCTGCTTTAGTGCTTGAAAGTTTCAAAAGACGATTCCTTTCTGTTTTAGTGCTTGAAAGTTTCAAAAGACGATACCTCTCTGCTTTAGTGCTTGAAAGTTTCAAAAGACGATTCCTTCCTGCTTTACTGCTTCAAAGATTCAAAAGACGATTCCTCCCTGCTTTAGTGCTTCAAAGTTCCAAAAGACGATTCCTCCCTGCTTTACTGCTTCAAAGTTTCAAAAGACGATTCCTCTCTGCTTTAGTGCTTGAAAGTTTCAAAAGACGATTCCTTTCTGTTTTAGTGCTTGAAAGTTTCAAAAGACGATTCCTCTCTGCTTTAGTGCTTGAAAGTTTCAAAAGACGATTCCTTTCTGTTTTAGTGCTTCAAAGTTTCAAAAGACGATTCCTCTCTGCTTTAGTGCTTCAAAGTTCCAAAAGACGATTCGTCCCTGCTTTAGTGCTTCAAAGTTTCAAAAGACTATTCCTTTCTGTTTTAGTGCTTCCAAGTTCCAAAAGGGGAGTCCTCCCTGTTTTAGCACTTCAAAGTTTCAAAAGACGATTCCTCCCTGCTTTAGTGCTTCCAAGTTCCAAAAGAGTATTCGTCCCTACACGAAAGCCAGCCACAATAAAGAGGACTTTACGGGCTATTCCCATAAAATTCAAGCTGTACGTTTTTATTTGTCGTACAAATATGATAAACATGTATTTTAATCAAAGACGTTAAGTCGTTTCTGAAAAAAAAACAAAGATATCGAAAACTCTTCTTGTAAACGGAGTTTGGCAGGACTTTCTTGAAAATCTCCGTGTTGCATCCTTGGAAGATGCTGAATTTAGATACCAAGTTTGGTGTTCATCGAATATTCGTGTTCACGGGGTACGGGTTTATAAATATTCTTCTCCTTTGAGTCAGTAAGTCCCAAAACATGTATTTGCGGCGGTGAAATACAATTCCTCTACTTGCTTTAGTAACTCATTTCCAGAAAGATTTGAGAGGAAGGAAATGGTTGCCAAGTCACGTGTTTACCATTACTGTGCACCATAACGAACAGAAACGCATTAGACATTCGATAAGTTGACCACAGGGAACGCTTCTTGGAAGCATAACAAAACATTCCTCCGATGTACCATTCACATAGCGCCATGCTGGAATTCCATCACACCTCTCTTTTGTCTGTTGCCTCCTTTTCTTAATTTAATTCTCGGTGCCCTGACCCTTGTGCCAGTAATTATATTCCCCACAGCTTTTTTGTCCTTCGGTATACAATTTCGGGGAACGGAGAAATCTTGCGGCTTTATAAATAGGTTTGAAATTACAGCTTGTAAAAAGAGGAAGAAGAAAAGGTGCGAGAGATGAGCCGAGGAAGAATACGGTCATAAACTTAACAGCTATCATACTTGCTTTTATGTCTGCCAGTACAATGCAACAACACAGATATCTCCTTAAGAAACAAGGCACTTAAATTATTAAAGCAATTATCAAAGTTCGGCATTTGCTTGTTTGTTATTTCGTTTAGAATCACAGGCTTCGTATATACAGGATGAAAGCTCACCTATGTACATCCTTTTAAACTACGTTTTGAGTGTTTTCCCTTAATTTTTACGTTCCCTACTACGTATAGTAAGTAGGGGAAGTGTTGTATTCCACCCAAAAATTCAATACCGAGATTTCACCGGAAATACATGTTTTGAGACCCCTGAATCAAAAAAAAAGGATTTTTTGAAACATGTCCGTGTGTGTGTCTGTGAACAGCACTCAGAAACGAACAGTCGGATAAACACCAAACTTGGTATTTAGGTTCAGTATCTTCCAGAGATGCAACACGAAGGTTTCCAAGAATATCCCCCCACCCCAGATTACCCTTTACATGGAACATTTTTCAAAAATTTAAATTTTCTCAAAAATGGCTCTAACGATTTTGATTAAAATATCATATCTTTAAGATATATTCATGACAAATAAAATGTATATCTTCAATTTTCTAGGAATGTCTCCAAAAGTATTCTTCATTGTGAACGACTTTTGCATAACTGGTAAACCATAAGGGATTTTACTGCACAAAAACTGTAGATCCCGTTAAAATACACAATTTATGTCATATACATTTTCAGATATTGCTTGTTATTCCCTTAAATTTTTCAATACTTATTTTCTCAAATGGGAATTCGTTATTCATTTTTTTGTCTTGGATATACAAAGAGTATTAACCTGTGGCAAAGAGAATGGTGCTGCACCTAGCAACCAGCTATTAAGAGATATGTCTATGCTTAAAGGCTACTGTGTTTCTATATTGCCCTTGCAAATACAAAACAAGGGGAACATAGTACGCCTTAAGCGATAGTCAAATATTTTTAGAACTGGTCGCTATGTGTAAAATGTAATTCTCTTTGCATGTCAAAAGATCGTTTCTGCAAATGTTTATCTCGATTAACATGAAGTAGATGGAGAATAAGAGTTTGTAAAAATAGTTTGTACAAGAGTAGAGAAAGTCATGTGAGTGTAACACATCAGATTTTTTACCTTTTCTACTACTTATAGTACATAAGTAGGGGAGGTATTGCATTCCGCACAAAAATACGATACCGAGATTTCACCAGAAACACATGTTTTGAGGTGCACTGAATCCAAATAAAGCATTTTTTGGAAACATGTCTGTGTGTGTGGCTGTCTGTAAACAGCATAACTCAAAAATGAAAAGTCGGATAAATACCAAACTTGGTATTTGAGTTTAGTATCTTCAAAGGATGCGACACGGAGATTTTGAAGAAAATCTCCCCACCCCAGACTATCCTTTACATGGAACATTTTCCGAAAATGTTTATGTTCTCTAAAATATCTGTAACGATTTTGATTAAAATATATGTTAAAATATTTTCATGAAATGTATAGCTTGAATGTTCTGGAAGTATCCGAATGTCCCCAAAAGTCTTTATTCTGAATGCTTTTGCATAACTGGTAAACCTAACACATAGACAAAATAGCACTCTAAGAAAAATGTAGATCTCGTTAACACACACAATTTACGTCATACATTTCTTTTGGCAAGAGATATTCCTTGTTTCTCAAATGCCCTGGACATGCAAAGAAATGAGGTCCCGGGTTCAAATTCCGTGCGTCGACCAGTCCGACTGAGGCTTTTTCGTGGTTTCCCACGACCCAAAGTTCCACCTTAAGTCTAAAACAATAGTAAACATGAAAAATAAGTGGTAATAGCGAATGTTATGCCATCTATCCACAGACAATGAAAGCAGGTAGACTGGACCTTACCCTAATGCCATCTGCACGGCACGAAGCAGAAGATCCGGCTGCTATGCACTAGGGTCTCTGTGGACACGTGACGAAGCGGGTGGTTACAGGGATGAGACCTAGAAGGCTAACTGTCCGCCACACATCGATCTAACAGTTATCCACTAACAGATCCATTACATTATGACCAAGTAGTTACAGCGACGTAAAATATAGTAATTAATAATAATAATAATAATAATAATAATAATAATAATAACAAAAATGCTCCAATAGCAACCAGCTGTTAAAACATTTGACTATCACTTAAAAGTCTACCATATTCCCCTTACACCTACAAAAAGATTAACAATAAGGCAGTTTCTGCAAATGTTTATCTCGATTAACATGAAGTAGATGGAGAATAAGCGTTTGTAAAAATAGTTTGTACAAGAGTAGAGAAAGTCATGTGAGCGCTGCACATCAGATTTGTTTTTTCCATAAAGCTTTCTGTTCTTGAGATAATTTCTATTTTATATTGCAAAACCTTGCAACACAGCAAATTCAATAGGTTCACTTTACATTCAGCAGGCTAACTTTCTCAGCTGCTTCTGCTATGGCAACGAACAAATAAATACTCCTGGTATACAAATAAACAGAAAACTACACGACTGTAACGTAACCTAAATATGATACGATGTGGAACTGGGGAAGCATTTACAATATTACCCTAATTATTAATAGGAACACCTACTTATAAAGGTAAAGAAAAGCTTGAGAAAACCCAAGTACTGGGTCCAAGTTAAATTAAATTGAGTTTTATTTATGGACGCACTGTAACTGCTGTGGTCCTTGGCATCCATTCTATATTGGGCGTGAAAGACCGGTAATTTTGCTCAGAGGCTTGATGTTCTTTTACATGCCGTTTATCTACGACACGGGATCACCGGCTTTACTTCCCTTCCGAAGGAAGTCGTGCTAAGGATTTTTACGCCCGAAAAAATCCATCGTCCACCGCCGTGTTTGAATCCGCGATCTCGGGAACTAGAGGCTATCATGATAACCACTACACCGCGGAGGACTGGGTCCATTACTTTTTCTTATTTTTGTTAATGATATAACTATAAATATTAAATTCCAGGTAAGACTGCTTGCGGATGATTGCATTATTCAATTTACAGTAAAATTCGGAATATTGTAGATGAATCCACGATGTGTGAACATGCTCCAGCGCAATCCAAATGAGTGTTTGCGGCGTTATATCACGGTTCATGAAACTTGGATCCATTACTATCAAACTGAAACCAAACAATAATTAAAGCAGTGGATTTCCTTCGGCGAACCTGCTCCAAAGAAAGCGAAAACCATTCCGTCGGCAGGAAAAATCATGGCAGCTGTCTTTTGGGATTCACAAAGGGGTGATAGACATCCATCACCTGGAAAAGGGTAAAACGATCATAGGTTCATATTATGCCGCAATGCTGGATCAGTTTCTCAAGGAACTGTTAAAGAAACGACCCCATTTGTTGAAGAAAAAGGCTCTCTTTCACCAGGATAATGCACCCGCACACAAGTCAGTCATTGCCATCGCAAAATTTGTGGAATTGGGCTACGCACTGCTACCTCACCCACCATATTCTCCAGATTTGGCTCCAAGCGACTTCTTCCTCTTCGGAAACCTGAAAAATTGGATCGCTGGGAAGAAATTCACGTCCAGTGAACACATCGTGGCAGAAACAACCCCATATTTTGCAGACTTCGAAAAATCATATTTTTTGGAAGGGTTAAACAAATTGGAGAAACGTTGGATGACGTGCATTGAATTGAATGGAGACTATGTTGAGAAATAAAATTGATTTTTTTTGGAAAAAATCACTGATTTATCAATCCGCCCTCGTAAATATGTTAAATACTTACTGGAGTAAAATATACTAATTTCAGATTATTAGTACTGTCGCCATTCAGTCGTTTCTCGCGATGTCATTGAAAGAGTAAACAATTTCAAGGGCAGCATAAAGCGACACGCTTTTACACATGCGACTATTGATTCGTTTTATTGGTTACACATGCCCCATTTGAACTGTTACAACTTTAATTCAGAAGTGGAAGTCTTGGACTGCAGGTTTAGCGGTCGAGTCACGTCACTCTAATGTAAAAGATCCTTGGCGTGGGTGGAGATAACAACCCAGTGCCATGAATGAAGACTTCACTCCGTTCTGGCGGAACTTGGTCACCTTGACAACTTCTCATTAAGTAAATTTGAATGAAACAAAAAGTGCATATACCATTCTGGTTTTTTGTGTACCAGCGTCTATGTACACTGACGTGTATAAAAAGTGGCCCATTCCCCTAGATCGCTATAATGTTTCTCCCTCCCTTCAAGTAACCAACCTTTCACCTCACCCAGCCGGTATCAGTTCTCCATGTGACTGGCCTGTAAAAACAATTCAGGGACATAAAAGCGAACCAATGAACGATGTTATAATCCGTGTGAAATGAAGGGGTGGTTCTGATACCACCTCTATAAAATAGTTTCGCTATGATTGGTACAAAGGAAAGGCTAAACCAATATAATATAATTCGGTCTTTGAGGCAGTATTTTTAACACTTAAATGATTTCAGTCAAATTATATAATATGTAATTTCAATAACAGCCCGCCTTAAAGCAATATGTGTATGTAACAATATATACAAAGTGTATATTACAGTCATTGTAAATGTTTATATTATTGTATACATGTTCAATAATGTTATGTGAATGTATTACGTAATTTAATAATGTAGGAGCTGTGAGAATAATAAGTTAAAAGCTGCTAACAATGAGGTAACCTTGAAGCAATAATGAGTAAGAAAGTTTAACAATACTACTTTTGATTCTTGGAAGCAATAATGTAATTTTTGTGACAGTTTATAAAATAGCCAATCAACAAGCAGAAAAACCTTCAGTTAAATGAAGGTATTCTATTGAAGTAGGATTAGCCAATCAGAAACTAAGATATAGCAAAATTTACAAACCTAGAAGTCAGTTGCTTGTAGACAGCGCTCATAACTGGACGTGTTGTTTGTAGACAGTGTTCCTGACGCGAGATGCGTCCTCGAGAAATTTAATACGTATTCGTGTGAGACGAAAATAGTTTACGTGTTAAAAAGTGCAAGTACTTAAATAAAAAGCTCTCTTTATATCTGTGAAGTGTTATTTAAATAGTGTCAAGCATTAATAAAAGGAGTGAAGTAAAATTATAATCTGTGTAAGCCTACATTTTTCAGTCGCACCACCTCCCTGCTAAGACATTCATGTCTCTAAAAAAATATAAATACTGACGCAGCCGTGGCAAACAAAAATATAAATATTTAAAGAAACTGTCAAATTACAAAGTTAATATTTTAAACATTTGGGGCAAAGTTCACCGGAAAGTACATTTGGGGCGAAGGCCACCGGAAACTTTTTACCTTACGTGCGGTTGCAACTACTTCAAGTTCGGCTCCCCAACAGTCGAAATATAATACATCTTCTTCAAACTGACTTTCCATACGTAGCAGCAACAAACCTTCTTCATCTTCTAGAGGAAGGAATAACGTATTAATTGAATGTTGAGGCAGTATTTTATATCACAACACTGTGAATGCCAGTTATTGTAGTGTAAATTAACATTATTGTATGACAATGATTTGAGATGTTTGTTAATTATAAGCATTGTTAGGAAATAAGTATACACGGCCTCACTGAAACTGACAATAGGAGCGAATAACAATGTAGCGAGGGGGTGAGTTGTTTATCAATTATAAGAGACAAACAAATGACGTCAGAGTAGCGCGCTTTTCTTTAGAAATGGAGGGAATATCTTCCCTAGAGCATATGTTTTCGTAATTTTGATTGGATATAAAAATAGACGCTAATGTTGGCGCGCTTTATTAACTAATAGCAGCTCGATTATAGTCTTTAGGCCTATCGGGGTGAGGGAGTATAAATTATGAAGCCAGAGACGGGTAACGCACAGTTTAAGAGAATCATTCACGCGTTACACGTCGCACAGTTCTACAGAATAATTCACAAGGCAAACGTCGCGCAGTTCAACAGAATCATTCACGGGTTCCACGTCGCGCAGTTCTACAGAATCTCTCGCGTCGTAAAGTTAGTTACAAAATGTGAAATACTAGAATTAATAATGTGCGGCAAATAAGTGGTTATAGTTACATTCGAAAATATAACAGTTTCAGTCGGGCGTGTATCAAGAGTAATTATGTGAAATTAATTAACTGTGACGGCAATAAAAGTGTAAAAACAAATTCTTTTATCAGTGTTATCTTTTAGTAACAACTCCTTTCCGTTTACACACCCTGTTTAAGAGATTTGCTCGACTTGTAATAATAACTAGCCGGAGGACAAATAACCCAAAATTCAAACTAGTAATACAATAACAGGCGCTCAGCAAATAAGATAACACGAAAGATACCGCGACAATGTTTCGTTACAGTGGACATTTATAAGAGAGCTTTATCAGCGACATGCAGACGAAAGTTAAAGGTGTCGCTGCCATCGAACGGCGAGAAAAAACTTACTTACGAAAACAGCAGTGTAGCATGAAAATACAAGGTTTAAATGTATTAAAAGAAAACAAACAAAATTAATTTTGGTCTTTGTGTATGTTTTAATATTTTCCCCGCCGATAATCATGAGAACATGGGCTTGTAATGCTACCGTTCTGTAGTTCGGCCATATTTTGGGGAAGGCAAACTGTCCTGCCAATCCAGTTACTAGAAATATGCACGACGAACAGAAAAGGTCAAGCTGGCAGAGGGCGGGGCTAGAATTGTCAGTACCAACATAAATAGCTGCGGTCCATTATGCACGTCAGCATATACTGGGGAGCAGAATAAGCGGCCCATTTCCCTAGATCGCAATCGTGTTTTTTTTTCTTTCTTCCGGAAGGATTTATCTCACGAAACTAGTTTTCACCCAGCCCTTTTCATGTCTCTCTGTAACTGGCTTCAAGCATATGCCAATAAACAATTTTGTGGTATTAGACATTTCCAAGATACCGTTATTAGTGATTCGAATTGTTCAATACTTAGCCATTCTTTTCAGGAGACAAGGTGCTCTGAAATGGTCAAAAAACACAGTTTTTCTTTTAATCACCAATAAAATCTCCATTATTTCCAGTTTCACAAAATATACACCTTTTGGAGGTTAAGAGCCTTTTTAAGACATTTAAATACCATTTAAATGCTAGCCTGCATTGCTTTAAAGCTGTCATGCAACGCCCCTTTTTAGAACATTTTTGTATCTTTCAACAACGAACGACTATATCATTCCCAGCAAGCAGTTCAGCAATTAACAAAAGAGGCCAGGACCAAGATAAGGCAATCAGAAAAGCTGAAGCAATCCAGGAATGAAGGTGCAGAGATTATGACCCTGGAATGTACTGAAGTGTGTCAGAATATTAATGTTCAAACTTTAAATTCAGTTTTCTCAGAACAACATTTTTGGATACTTATGGACCTTTTTCTCAGAAAGTATGAAAGACTGAGGTAGGTCAGTTTCTGCCCCACGTATGTAAAGCCAATTTGAGAAGGTTGTTTATTTTAGGGGTTGTATTTCGACTGTTGGGGAGCCGAACTTGAAGTAGTTGCAACCGCACGTATGGTATCCGGTAGCCTTCGTCCAAAAATTTAAAAATATTAACTTTGTATTTTTACTGTTTGCTTAAATATTATATATTGATGTTTGCCTCGGCTGCGTCAGTATTACTTTGTAGAGACATGAATATCTTAACAAGGCGTGGTGCGGTTGAAGAATGTAGGCTTACACAGATTATAATTTTTACTTCACTACATTTATTAATTCTTTAAAAGATTAAAATAACACTTCACTGATATAGAGGGCTGTGAGATTCTTTTATTAATTACTTGCACTTTTTAACACCTAAACTATTTTAGTCTCACAATGAATACGCATTAAACTTCTCGAGGACGCGTCTCGCGTCCGGTTAGGAACGCTGTCTGCTAGCAACTGAATTCTGAATTTGTACAGTTTGCCCTGTTTCAGTTTTTCATTGGTTATTCCTGCTCTAATAGTATACTTTTATTTAACTTAAGCTTTTTTTCTGGCTGTTGATTGGCTATTTTATAAACTGTCTCAAAAATTACATTATTGTGACCAAGAATGACTAGTAGCACTATTAAATTTTCTTACTCATTATTGCCTCAAGCTTACCTCATTGGTAGCAACTTTTAACCTATTATTCTCACAGCTCCTACATTATTAAATTACGTAATGCATTCACATTACAATATTACACATGTATACAATAATGTAAACATTAATACAATGACTGTAACATGCACTTTATATTATATTGTACACATTTTGCTTTAAGGCGGGCTGTTATTATATTTTATATTATATAATTTGACTGAAATCATTACTGCTTCAAGGTAGAGAGCTGAAATTTTCAGTACATGCATAAACGCATAGTTAAACTTTCTGAACCACAATCATAATTTTATAATGTATATTAGTGATATTAAAACAACAAAATTGAAAATTTTGCACATTTTTACTTTACAATTTTTTTTCTCCAATTTCTAGTAAACTGATATACATAACTAGATAATTGAGGTTCAGAAGATAGCTGATTATACTAAGAACAAGCATGCAAAAGTGTGATTCTGTATTGCAAGTAGTATCAGAGAAAAATGTATATGAATTCACATGTTTTAAGTGTAAATTTTATTATTTTTCTGCTGAATGAAATAATTTTTACGGACTCAACTATATAAGCTATCAATGCAAAGAACCACTTGCAATTATTGCCATGATTTATAGAGTAATTCATAAAAATTTCAGGAAAAACTATTGAGAACTTTAAGAACAGTGGTAATTTAACATGCTAAAGGTGTAATTTCCATGTGTTCAAACTACCTTGTCCGCTTAAGTCCTGTCGATTTTCAGTTGTTTCTCGCGATGTGATGGAAAGAGAGTGGAATATTAAGGCTAGCATATAGAGTCCAGCTCTAAAACATTTGACTATCACTGTTCTCTTTGTATCGATGTGTAATTTTCCATCTAAAGGGTAGTCTGGGGTGGGGGGAACTTTCTGAAAATCTTCGTGTCGCATCCTTGGAAGATACTAAACTCAAATAAGTTTCGTATTTATCCTAAAAACTTTTCGTATTTAGGGTATGCTGTTCACAGAGAAGACATACAAGCGGACATCTTCCAAAAATGCTTTATTTGGATTCAGCGCACCTCAAAACATGTATTTCCGGTGAAATCTCGGTATCGAATTTTTGGGTGGAATGCAATACTTCCCCTACTTACGTACTAGAGAAAGTAATAATCCGGTAAACTTTAAAGAGCCTTGTGAGGCAAAAATACAACTAATGCTATTTTATATAACCTGTAAGTAGTTGGTTTTTAGATTTAACTTGCGCTCTTGTATTATTCAGGCGGTCCGGGTTCGATCCCAGGGACCGATGTGGGATTTGTGATGGATAAAACGTCATTTGGGTGCGTTTTCTCTGGTTTCCCCCGCTATTCATCATTCCACCGGTACTCCATCTTCACATCTTCTATCATCTCCTTTGCTCCCCCCCCCCCCCGGTTGTCACACTCTGATGCATAGACCCCCAGCTCCCCAACAGGCATTGGCTTGTAAGTCCTGGGGGTTGTAAATGGTTCCAACTAAATCTAACGCGAGGTTGTGGATCTAATTTGGTGTTAAAAATAGTTGGTTATCTTTTTAAAGAAACTAATTTCTGGTAAAAGTTAATAAAAAGATGATTAACTTCAGTCTGATATGCTAATTAGTTTCAGAGATAATGGGCCATGAATTTAGTAGATATAACATTGATGGCATGGGACTATTAATCTCGCTTATAGCCGCTCTGGTCTTGATGATAACCTAAACAATAAAGTTAGAGAATTTAAGAACTTTTCAGGACTCACTTTAAGAAATTTTCGGATTTTTCCCAGCTCTATGGTAAGCCTCGTAACAACAAAGCTGAACTCGAGCAGATAGCATTTAGTTTCGAGGACATAGTTCGACTCCTGCTCGGATCGATATGGAACTTGAGCTGGTATACAAATGCTGAATGACCCAGCTTCCCGTATCCTAGAGGGAAATGGAGTTCTAATAGCCGGATCCAGTAACAACACCCCCACGAGATCGCCCACTCCAACCCAGCTCGCCAAATTGGGGCACAGTGCAGCATCCCACATGCAACACGTCATCCGTGACGAATAACATCGCCCCGCTCACTTTCGGTGTTAATAATCATGCGAGAATGGTAATATAGCTCTAAGCGAGAGATGCTGCAGTGCAATTTCTCACACATGCACACTTTTAAACGAAGAAGATGCATTACTATGGAAACGGGGAAGAATCTCTGTTACATTCACATGACTTTCTCTACCCTGTATCGCTTATTGGTGGGAATACAATTTATTCTTACGAAAGTTCACTTTTCTATTTCATTTTAATCCAGATAAACATGTACAGAACCAGCTACATTACACATCTCTTATAGATACGAAGAGAACAGTGATAGTCAAATGTTTAACAACTGGACGCTATATACTGGCCTTAAAATTCCATACTGTTGCCATGACATCACGGGAAACAACTGAAAATCGATGTGACTTTAAAACATTGACTGTTTTGAACAGGAAAATTTAATAATAAATATCTCAGAAACGGCTTATGCTACAAAATACTTATTTTAAGTAAATTGTGTGTTTTAAATGGATCTACATGTTTGTGTGGTACGTTTTCATCTATCGTTTAACATTTACAAGTTATATAAGACTAAAAAAATCCTTCCGAATGAAACGGACTTTCTAGGCTATTCCCAGAAACTTCAAGATATACATTTTATTTATCAAATAAAATCTTTCATATATGCTATTTTAATAAAAATTGTTAGTCTTTTTTAGAAAATAAAAGCTTTCGAAAAGTATTCCATGTAAAAGGTAGTTGCGGGTGGTGGGGGGATTTTCTTGAAAATCTTCGTGTCGTATCCGTGGAAGGTACTGAACCTAAATACTAAGTTTGCTGTTTATCCGATTTTTCGCTTTTCAGTTATGCTGTTCACAGAACAAATTACCAGACTACCGTTTACATGGAACATTTTTCGAACATTTTTATTTTCTCAAAAATGGATCTAACGATTTTGATTAAAACACCATATGTTTAAGATACTTTTATGACAAATAAAATGTACGCCTTGAATTTTCTGAGCATGTTCCCAAAGTCCTCTACATTCTGAATGACTTTTGCATAACTGGTAAACCGTAAGAGATAGACTAAAACTGGGAATTCTCCCCCCCCCCCAATGTCTTGAACATACAAAGAGAATGGAAAGCTCCACATAGCAACCAGCTCTTAAAACATTTGACTATCTAAGCCTACCATATTCCCCTTGCATCTACAAGAAAATTAGCAATAAGATTAACATGAAATAGATGGACAATAAGCGTTTGCAAAAATAGTTTGTACAAGAGTAGAGAAAGTCATGTGAGTGCAACACATCAGATTTTTACTTTCTCTATTACGTGTAATAAGTAGGGGAAGTATTGTATTCCACTCAAAAATTCGATACCGAGATTTCACCGAAAATATATGTTTTGAGACCCCTGAATCCAAAAAAAGCATTTTTGGAAGCATGTCCGTGTGTGTGTCTGTCTGTGAACAGAGATGCGACACGATGGTTTTCAAGAAAATCCCACCACTCTAGATTACCCTTTACATGGAACATTTTTCGAAAATAGTAATTTTCTCAAAAATGGCTCTAACGATTTTGATTAAAGTATCATATATTTAAGATATTTTCATGACAAATGAAATGTATATCTCGAATTTTCTGGAAATGTCTCCAAAAGCATTCTTCATTGTGAACGACTTTTGCATAACTGATAAACCATAAGAGATAGACAAAATTGTACTACACAAAAAATGTAGATCGCGTTAAAATACACAATTAATGTCATAAACATTTTGTTTGTTGAGTGAACTATTTTCGAGATATTGCTTGTTATTCCCTTAAATTTTCCAATACTTATACTTTTTCTCAAATGGAAATTCGTTATTCATTTTTTTTTTGTCCTCGTAATGCAAAGAGAATGGAATGCTCCACATAGCAACCAGCTCTTAAAACATTTGACTATCGCTTAAAGCCACCATAGTTCCCTTGCACCTACAAGAACATTAGCAATAAGATTAGCATCTCGATATCTCGATTAACATGAAATAGATGGATAATAAGCGTTTGTAAAAATAGTTTGTACAAAAATAGAGAAAGTTATGTGAGTGTAACACATCAGATTTTTTTAAGTTATGCTGTTCATAGACAGACGAACATTTTTGTAAAAATGCCTATTTTG